>CM068298.1:66011077-66568520 GCA_034768395.1 Linum lewisii
GAAGTGGGGACGAGCCCTTTTTACCCCTGCCCAAGACTGCTTTTGTAACTGGGTCAGCATGGCGGATCTGTTACGTTGTTGACCTCTGCAAAATTGTTTGGGGTAGGAAAAAGAATTGTTTGCGGAAACATAGAAAATGCTAGTTAGTTAGTTAGTTTGCTAGCGCCAGCGATGCCAAAGAAGTGACATACTTAAAACTGTCTCGTAACTATTAGGTAAGGTTACAAATTCGTTACAGAGTGGTCAAATTACTATGAAATAGATTACAAATTAGTCCTAATGATGTCAGTCGTATATTTTTTTCAGCCATTTTGCAATATCATCGTTGACATGGATTATATTTTGATGACATGTCAACGAAGACGTGGCAGAATGGCAAAAAAAGTAAAATGACACAGTTTTTTTATGCAGTTTTGGTAAACCTACTCTAACGGAGTCTCAGAAGGGGAGGATTCAACCTAGAAGATTTCACAATAATGGAATAACAGTTTACAAAGGTACAAGCCACATAACCACAAGATCAACCAACTACAAGCTACAAAGAGGTAACATGTGAAGAACGAGTGAGGAAATCCAACCTCCCTCAAGGCTAGAAGACTCTGGACCAAGCATTCAACACCAGAGATCGCACTACACGTCAGAGATCGGAAACCCTAACCTCTTCAAAGCAATTTCACAAGTGTTGTTTTCACTCTCTCTTCTGGTAACTTCTAGTATACCGAATGTTGTGATTATATATCCCTAGGCTTGGCAATTTAAACCCTACTCTAGGGTATCCTACTCTACCATACCCGGTCAATGGGGATGATAACCTGTGTTGATCAGGTAAGGGTAGGGTAAGGATATTACCCTAATTGAGAATATAGGGTAAGGGTATGACTAATACCCTACCCGCAAAATACCCTTACCCTTAACCTCACTTATAAATTATATAATTTTCATGTAAGATTATCCATTAATCCAACTTATAACCAAGTTTTGGGTTAATTCATTAGTTACCTTCATGACCCAACTAAACCCAAAATCCAAGTATCTATCCTATTCATAAACATTTACAATAACTCAAACTCTCACATAACATTCACACTCCTGAAAAAAAATATTGTTGTATGCAAAGACTTTGTAATTATAATAGTAGAATATGTTAGCCAAGGGTTCATAATGTAGAGATTTTGCTTTGAGAGCTGTAACTACATGATTTTGTAAACAATTATCATCTACGATTCAACTACTAATGTATATTATTCTCGTATATTCATATATTGTTCATATAAGAATGTAGTGTTTTGGTATAGAATTATTGTAAAAAATAAGGTATAAGAGCCAATAAAAATACCCAGGGTACCCACGTACCCTGTGGATATTTGTAGAGTAGGTTAAGGATTGACAGATTGCAAACCCGTAGGATTATAAATCACTCTTTTTACCCTCTCCTACTTAGACCACTTTGCCGTTTGGGTCCTTTTGTTCCAACTTTCGTCTTCGTGACGTTAATTGATGCACATTCAGTACACTATGTTAGCTCCAATAGTCATGTATTAGCTTACTAAGCATTATTAATTGAGATTATAAGTATATATAATTAGATAAGATGAAATCGACGAATAAAATGTGTGATTTTAAAACCCTTTGTATTTCAACATACTCTTCGTGATACCTCCCCAATTTAGCTCTCTAACCAACTCTCCATCTCCTACCTCCGATATATCTCTTTATTGGTGTGTGAATGTGTCCAAATTTAATGTTAAGAAGACGAAAGTTGAAACGGATGGATCAAAACGGCAAAGTAGTTAAAGTAGGAGGGGGAAATGAGCGATTTATAGTATAGGGAGGTTATTTGTTAAGTTGGAAAAGTAGATGAGGCAAAGTGCTATTTTCCCAATTGAAATAAAATAGTTGGAGCTCATTTGACATTTTCAGCCCTCACATCTGTTATGAATTTCTGTAAATAAAAATGAGGAAATAACCATTCGTGACAACTGAACGGTAAGATGAAAATCAAACCCACCATTTGGATTACAATTCCCATGACAATGGTGCAATTTTGTTGCATCCAATGCAACAATTATTATCCACCGTTAGATCTGAGGTATTGTAACGTGCCCATTGGTGAATATGATGATGCATATGATATGATATGGATGCTGGATGATGATGGCTAAAGATGGATGATGATGATGGATGGAGTTTGATGACGATGGATGGATGATGGCGTTGATAAGGGAGATGGGAAGCAGAGGAAACGTAGCTATAATAATAATAACATAAATAATTAAATTGGATTTTCTTTTTTGATTCTTTAATTCGTGTACATCAAATGTATTATATAGCCTATAAACTATTAGACTAATTCTCTAACTAGTAACCTAAACAAACTCAACAACTAGTTAAGATAATATTCCACTAACAATAATAATTAAAAACTAATAATTAATTTCTAAAAAATTTGTCGTATCAGTTAATCCTATGTTTATATCTACAAGTTATTTTAGGTTGTTGGAGTTTCTCTCATTTTCCATCACCGAAAAGTTTTTCGACGAATTTCCCGATCACACGAGCCTCCGTTGACGAAAATTTTTCCACCCACGTGATCGTCGTCATTAGATCTATGATTCTGGAAAAAATTTATTTTTCTGAAAAAAAATATTTTCCTTGACAAATTTCTTGTTGGCCGGTCTGTACAGTTTGTATGCGGTCTATACACACTGTATACATCTCGTATTACAATTTATACAAGTTATATACAAAATTTTATACACTTTGTACGAGAGTTGTACAATCTGTATTTATTGTTGTACAGTCTGTAGGAGAGCTGTATACACTTACGTGAATTATACACTATGTATTTATTTGTGTACAATTTGTATACCAACTGTATACACTTTGTACTAGAGTGGTACACATTGTATTTATTTTTGTACAATTTGTTTTTCCGTACATTAGGATTGTAAGTAGTTCATACAAATTGTATACATTCTATAAAAATTCGTACACTTTGTATTTCATTGTACGACCTGTATATGACATACACTTTGTATGAAATTCGTACAGACTGTAAAGATGAAAAAATTCAGTGTATCATCATTGATGCTTTCATACATAAATGATGTCCCAAAAATTAGGATCTCTCTCTGGTCAACTCGTTATTAGACCGAGAAAATAGTTTGCCGAAAAAAGATCCCGTTCATATGAGATGAAAAGCTTAAAAAAATAAGTAATAAATATTGACCGTTAGATTAAATGAAGGGCTGAGATTAATGCTGCGTTGGAGACACCATTATTATTGCTGTCTCCGGAATTGTGCTCCCTCATTTGTCGATTAGTTCAATTATTCTTTGTTATATACCTTAAACAATAAACCACAACAATAATTTGAGTAGACCAGTTAATTAAAGTAAAAATATAAAATTGCAAAGAAACAAATTAAATAAACTATAGAAAGCTAGGGATGGTCACTGCTGATTAAGAAAGTACATCAACCCCTACTTTACGATTGGTTACCCAAATCATTATTGAACTATGGTCAAATAACCCGTCAGTCACTGAACTCAGAAAAATTACTTAGCAATCACTGAACTTCGGCTCATTATCCTAGCAGTTACTACTGTCTACGGATATCCAAAATTCTGTTAGTTTGCCTATGTGGCGATGACAAGTCAATTGCCACGTCATTTAAATATGTCACGTCAAATCCTATCTACCCAAAATCAACTCAAGCACCCAACCCAATTACCAGTCAATTTTTAAAACCCTCTCAGAAAAAAAGAATTATGAAGATGCGTTTTAATCAAGCAGTCGCCGCACTTTGGGACGATCCCTCCACCGCTGCCAGACTCACCCCTAAGCTCTCCCTCTTCTCTCTCCCAGCCCCTCCGACAACCTCCGCCGTCAACGCTGTCGCTCAACAGCTTCGACGTCTCCATCCCAATTAGACGAAAATCAAATTATTTCCTAGTTAGAAAAAAAAGGCAGAGAGAGACGACCACTACAGAGGCTCAGCGATGAACCAATCAATTAGCTCCACAAGAACCCAATTGCTCACAACCCCCAGTTCCCGATTACTACAATTACCCTCATCGTCATTACAAATCAAATTATTCTCACTATGATTCAAGAGCTGTTGGAATTGTTGGAATGTTCTGTAATGGGCCTTTGGCCCAGTCCCCTTTTCTTCATCAGCGGCTGTCATCTGTAGTTCGTAGTAGGGTTTTGTCTTTATTGTTTCTTGGAGATTGTAAATTATCCCTTGTATTTATGTTCTTCTACTATCATCAATTGAAAGACAGAATACAAAGAGTCACTTTCTCATGGTATCAGAGCAAACCTGGTTGAAACCCCATTCTTCTTTATTCTTTCTCTTTTACTTTCAATGACGAAAAACAATGGAGACAAACAGATTGGTGAGGACTCATCCCGCTTTCTGGTGGATATCCACTCTCCATATCATCTTCATGCCTCGGATCATCCAGGCCAGATCTTTGTCACTGATCTTCTTCATGACACCAACTACGGTGAATGGTCGGGAGACATGGCAGAAGTACTTTTCGCAAAAAATAAGTTTGGCTTCGTGGATCGTACCTACATTAAGCCGGAAGATGACGACAAGGAACTTCCCCACTGGCGACGTTGCGATGCTATGGTTCGCGGCTGGTTAAAATCCTCAATGACGCCAGAGCTGCGACGTAGCGTCCGCTACGCTACCACGGCCGCAGAAATCTGGGATGACCTGAAGGAGAGGTTCGGTCGGGGTAGTGCACCGAGAGCGTACGAGCTCCGTCGGGCCCTTTGTTTGCTGCGACAAGAGGACCTGGGAGTCTCCTCATACTATACGCGTCAGCGGAGCCTTTGGGATGAACTTCAGGCTATCTCGCCAGCACCACGATGCTCTTGCAATGGATGTACCTGTGACATTCAAAAATCCCTAAAAAATGCAGCAGATAAGGAACGCCTGTTCACATTCCTCATGGGTCTCAATGAGAATTTCTCTGGAATCAGGTCACACATATTGAGTTTACAACCCACACCAACCATTGCTCAGGCCTATCACCTTGTTTCTGAAGATGAGCAACAACGACAACTTAGTGCTGGTCTGAAATCATCATCTGAGGCAGCAGCTCTCAAAGCTGTGGTAAGTACAGAGGATAAGGTGGCTGCCCTTCAAGCTCGTAGACAAGGCACCACCAACAACTCAAGCCATCGAAAGGGAGACAAAAGCTCTATTCGTTGCCCCGCCTGTCGCCGCACAGGACACACAAAAGAGGAGTGTTTCACCATTATTGGTTATCCTGACTGGTGGCAAGGAAAACCTGGAAGTGAAGAGAGCACCAACGAACGACAACGCTCGAAGCCAAGAGCAGCGCAGGTTGTCGCCAATGACCCATCGTCGTCTCTTGTCAGTGGGTTAACCCAAGATCAAATTTCCAAACTCTTGTCTCTGCTTGGTGAATCAACCATTCAAGCTCATGCCTCCTCTTCGTCAACCAACGACATGTCTGGTAATTCTTCTATTACCCCTTGGATTTTTGACTCAGCTTGTACGGATCATATTGCTTGCGATCGACGCAAATTACACCATATCTACTCTACCAATGACCTGCCGGCGGTCCGTATTCCTGATGGTTCGCGAATCCCAGTTCAAGGTGTCGGACGAGCCACCCTTGGTTCGCAATTAGAACTCAATGGAGTTCTTGACGTACCTGGCTTTGAATGCAATCTTATCTCAATCAGTAAACTCACCAAAGAGCATAACTGTACTGTTACGTTCTTTTCTGACTTCTTTGTGGTACAGGACTTACCAACGAAGAACTTGATTGGACGGGGTAGGCTTCGAGATGGGTTGTATTACTGGGATGGGGATGTGTCACAACAACAATTGGCAATGGCAACGACAATTTCTGCAACCACAGATTCAGAATTATGGCATCGGAGGTTAGGTCATCCTTCATTTGAGAAGCTGCATTGTTTGTTTCGAGGAAGTATGGTTGCTTGTAAACGGGTAGACAATTGCGATATATGCATTCGAGCAAAACAAACTCGACTTCCATTTCCTACGAGTTCGATAAAGACTCAAGCTTGCTTTGAATTATTGCACTGTGATATTTGGGGTGATTATAAAACGCCGTCGTTTAGCGGAGCTCATTATTTCTTAACCATTGTGGATGATTTTAGTCGAGCTGTTTGGGTCTATTTGATGAAACACAAATCTGATGTTGGTACACTTCTACCCACGTTCTGCACTATGGTTCGCACCCAGTTTGACATGCAGGTCAAGCGCATACGAACTGACAATGGTCCTGAATTTCAGTCCCACCATATTCGTGCCTTTTACGAAGCTCATGGCATTGTCCTTGAGACAAGTTGTACAGATACACCTCAGCAAAACGGCGTTGTTGAAAGAAAGCATCGACACCTTCTCGAGATGGCTCGAGCTCTCCGATTTCAAGCTGGCCTTCCAATTCATTTCTGGGGAGAATGTGTTCTTACTGCAGCCTACATTATCAACTGATTGCCATCTAAGCCAATCAACAATCAGGTGCCTTATTCTTTAATCCTTGGGAAAGAACCTTCCTACAACCACATGCGCATTTTTGGGTGTCTTGCATATACTCACGATAATCACAAAGGAAAGGACAAATTTGGAGAGCGAGGACGAGCCGGGGTCTTCGTTGGATACCCTAATGGTCAAAAGGGGTATAGGATATATGATCTTTCTAGCAAGCAAATCATCACATCACGGGACGTCCAATTCGTAGAGAATTGCTTTCCTTTCCTCAACAAAGCCTCCATTCAGCAAGGTACCAATAACTTGGCTAATCCTCTTCACACTACAGTACCTTTGCTTTCACATGAAAAGGCACCAGCTGCTGTCATTAGTGAAACGTTGATGACATGGATGTTCATGCTTCAAATGAGCTTCCTCCACAAATCAACAATAATCACTTAGATTCACCGATTGTTCCGGAACCGAATTTAAGGAGGAGCACTCGTCATCGACAGCTGCCCATTGCTTTGCGTGATTATGATACATCCCTCCCAGAATCACTTCTCGTCCCGGATTCCACCTCATCATCTGATTCTTCTGAGGTATATCCGATAGCTCATTTTGTTCGCTACGATAAATGTACGACTAATCATGCAGCTTTCTTAACTGCCATCACTGCTGCACATGAGCCTATCAATTTTCAACAAGCAGCCACGCATTCCCATTGGAGGGAAGCCATGAAAAGAGAAATTGAAGCTCTTAAAGCTAACAAGACTTGGGACTTAACCCACTTACCAGAAGGGAAGAAGGCTGTAGCATCTAAGTGGGTTTATAAAACCAAGTTTCGTCCAGATGGAGGAATTGAAAGATATAAGGCTCGACTCGTCGCCAAAGGGTTCACACAAATCCCAGGCGTCGACTTTCACGAAACCTTCGCACCGGTGGCAAAATTAGTCACGGTGCGTTGCCTTATTGCAGTTGCAGCAGCCCGAAACTGGAAAATGCATCAGCTTGACGTTAACAACGCCTTCTTACATGGTGATTTGGATGAGGAGGTTTACATGAACATTCCGGAAGGATTTGGCGAACCGGGAGATACGCGGTTTGCAGGTTGCGAAAATCCATTTACGGGCTGCGACAAGCATCACGAAATTGGCATGCCAAATTCACTTCCTCACTGATCGCTCTTAAATTCGAGCCCTCGCAAGCTGATCACTCTCTCTTTGTCTATCGGCATAAGACAACCCATGTGATTGCTCTCATATATGTGGATGACGTTATATTGACCGGGAATGATGAGGAGTTTATTTCAGTGGTTAAACATCAATTGGATGAAGAATTCAGCATCAAAGATTTGGGGCCTCTCAAATATTTCCTTGGCATTGAGGTTTCCCGCACTGCAACAGGTGTCACACTGAATCAACGCAAGTATGCCCTTGATATCTTGCACGACAGCGGCATGGCAAACTCCAAGCCGAGTGATTTTTCGCTAGAGCAGCGCCATCACTTAGATAAAGCAGCCACCGTTGCGAGAGATGACCCGGGTCAGTATCGGAGAACCATTGGGCGTCTTCTCTACTTGACCATCACTCGACCGGACATCCAATTTTCGGTAAACTATTTATGTCAATTTGTCAATCAGCCCAAGCAAGAGTACTTTGATGCTCTAAAGCGAGTTCTTAGGTATGTCAAGCAAGCTCCTGGTCAAGGACTTCACTTTCCAAAGAACAACACCATGGTGCTTGAAGCTTATTGCGATGCAGATTGGGCGGGCTGTACACTGACTCGAAGGTCAACAACTGGTTATTTCATCCGCCTTGGTGAAGCACCTATTTCATGGAGAACAAAGAAACAAGCTGTCACATCTCGTTCCTCGGCAGAGGCTGAATATCGCGCCATGGCAACTACAGTTAGCGAGATCATCTGGTTACGCCATTTGCTCACAGAACTTGGAATCCCACCTGACTCACCTACCAAGATCTTTTGTGATAACCAAGCGGCACTACACATTGCTTCCAATCCAGTGTTTCATGAATGAACCAAACACGTCGAGATTGACTGTCACTTCGTCCGCGAACGTGTCCTTAGTCACGAAATACAACCATTAAAGGTGAGCACAAAAGACCAGCTAGCAGATTTGTTTACGAAGGCACTTGGTCGGGAACAGCTTCACTATCTTCTTAGCAAACTCGGCATTCGTGATCTCCATGCTCCAGTTTGAGGAGGAGTGTTGGAATTGTTGGAATGTTCTGTAATGGGCCTTTGGCCCAGTCCCCTTTTCTTCATCAGCGGCTGTCATCTGTAGTTCGTAGTAGGGTTTTGTCTTTATTGTTTCTTGGAGATTGTAAATTATCCCTTGTATTTATGTTCTTCTACTATCATCAATTGAAAGACAGAATACAAAGAGTCACTTTCTCAAGAGCTGTTAATTACTACGTCTATGAACTATCATCGAGTCAATTCCAACTCAGTCGACTTCTTTGTCGGAAAATCGAGGAATCAAAGCCAAAGGAGGAAGCGAGAGTTGAAAATGGGCACGATTATGGTGGAATAGTCTCTGCGGGTTGAATTCTTGTCGCCGCCGGCGGATCGATGGCTGACAATGAAGATGGAGAAGGGAAGGAGAAGGATGGTGGAAGGGAAGAAGCGACTTCCTCTCCTTTTGTACATTTTGACCCAAAGAGTTGGGTAATTGTATTGGGTTTGGGTTTGAGTTTAGATTTGAGGTTGGGTTTGGGTTTAGCTGATGTGGATTTTAGATGACGTGGTGGCTTAGGTGGCAACTCCACATAGGCAGACTAACAGAATTTTGGAAGTCCATTGACGATAGTGACTGCTGGGATAATGGGCTGAAGTTTGGTGATGGCTAGGTAATTTTTCTGAGTTCAGTGACTGACGAGTTATTTGGCCATAGTTTGGTAACCAACCCCATGACTTTACTTTTATTTTTTTTCTTTCCATCTGAATTAGATGATAGTTACATTACCTTTTTAATATGTGGGTACCCAAGCCTTGACCATATATATTAATTCTGGCACACTTTCATTTTATATCACCCGCTTTGGTTGATGTTTTGTCGTTAGCTGCAACTACTACTACTACTAAATCTATAAATTAAGGCAGGTTGTTGTACAATGATGACAGCAGACTAGTTCTCGAGTGCGATGTTTTGTGCTCTAGGTGGGTTGGCACTGGGACGTGATCCACGTCCAACCCATTTGGGGTTGGACCGGCTCCAATCAAAAACTGGAGGGGCAAATTCGAAAATTCATATTTATTAACCCTAGTGCCCTGCCTCTCTTTCTCCTTCCCTCCCCCGACACCACTACACCCCATCGCTTAAAAAGCTCCGCCGCCGTCGCTATCGACAGTCTTCCTCAACCTGGACGAAACCCTAATCCATTATTTCCCCGGCAACCCACCCTCCACTCCGTCTGCTTCCCGCCGATGCTCGATGCTCGTCCAGAACGATTGTCGCCGCCTCTACGAATTCTTCACATCCGCCTCCGGATCTGTACTTGACGAGGCCGAACAGTCCGGGATCTCGCGAGAAGAAGCCTGCCACAATATCCTATTCCGGAACCAGGTGGCCTCGCCGGTGTAGCCATGGATGACGGCGATGCATCCGATGATTTTATCATCGACGGGGACCACCACTGGGTGAAGAGATTGAAGCCACGTGAATTGGTTCGTGGTGGGAGACGTCGTGCTTGGCGTAGAATTCGGCAGGGAGAGGGTATCAGAGGGGGTTTTGTCGGTGGCATCGGAAATTGAATGGTGGACGTCGGTGGAGAAGGTGGCATCTGACATTGCTAATTGCGTGAAATCTGAAAAATGGGGAAAGTAAGGCGAGAAGAGTGTGAGACTGAAGAAGAGGATTGAGTTTTTCTTTTCTTTTTCTTTTTCTTTGTTTTCTCCTCCAGGTTGGGGTAAATGAGCTTTGGAGTTAGTTAGGTAGGAGGCAGTGGTCCACACTTAGAGTTGGTTCATTGTATATATCTATCAACTAGAATGTGTTATTGAGTTAACACTTATCATTTGATCATGAGGTTGAATACATTTCATTTAGCAAATATCCTATTTCGGTCTTGTTCCCAAGCTTGATGAAGTTGTTAACTCGATTGGTTAACTATGAACTCGATTGTTATATTAACTCGATAAGTTAACTAGTTAACTCAATCAGATAACTAGTTAACAACTTAATAAGTTAACTAATTAACTCGGTTGGTTAATTAGTTAACAACTTGATAACTAGTTAACTCGGTTGGTTAACTAGTTAACAACTTGATAACTAGTTAACTCGAGTTGTTAACTAGTTAACAAAAATAACTATTATCGAGTAAAAAATCTGTTAACAAGTTATCAAACAAAAAACGTTGTTAACTAGTTATCAGATAAAAACCATGTTAACTAGTTATCAGTTAAAAAAACACTGTTAACTAGTTAACAGCAAAAAAATGTGTTAACTAGTTAACTAATTTTGATAACTAGTAATCAACTAAATTTTTTGTTAACTAGTTATCTAAATCATGATGTTAACTAGTTATCAAACAAAAAATGATGTAACTAGTTATCAGGTAAAAACCATGTTAACTTGTTATCAGTTAAAAAATCACTGTTAACTAGTTAACAGCACAAAAAAGTGTTAACTAGTTAACAGTAAAAAAAAGTGTTAACTAGTTTTTTTAAAGAAAAAAATTAAAATTTTTTTTTATAAAAAAATTTCATCTCGCCGGAAAAGTCACCGGCGACGGCGGCCGTCGCCGATGCGACAGTGGCCGGCCGCCGGTGGTCCCCTGAGAATTAAATTATTTATTTTAAATATAATAATTAAATTATGTGTGTAAAGTCCTAAATACCCCTAATAATCTAGACCATTAGATTGGTCAAATGGTCAAAGGGTGATCTAATGGTTGAGATGAAGGTTGGAAGTTTCCAACCCTTGGAAAGGGTTGGATGGGGATCAGCTGCCGTTGGCACTATCAGGCAGGTTGTTGGTGTTTTATTCTGGACTTTGGGTGTTTATGCACTGCTGGTGCATTTCTTTTATTAATTATATGAAATCATGTTCTATAGTTGTTCCCGACTAACCGCTAGACTCAGTGAAAGGTAGTCCCGCCACTTGGTGGTGGACTCAAGATATAGACCTAGAACTTGAGGCGATCCTTCTTCACAAGGAGATCAACACATCGCCAGACTCGTTGGCTTCTTGTGCAAGGTCGTCGTGGACTGGATTTTTGTTAGTGGTCTTGTGGATAAGTTGGCCCACCTATGTCTTACTCCAGTGGGTCTATCAATTCTCTTCAAGTCTGTTGTCTGGCTGTGCTAGGGAGCAGACATTTTTGAGATCTTGTAATCTCTTGGTGGGCCTATCAATTATCATCAAGTTTGTTGTCTAGCTGTGCTAGGAAGCAGACTTTCTGGAATCTTGTAATCACTCGACCCCTTACGAGTTATGCCTTGCAATTCCTTATTGATGCACACCTAGTTTTAACTCGCTAGAGTGTTCTAATGATATAGTATTTACCTAGGGTCTTTCCGCTTCTATTACTCAACAAAGTGAATTAAGCTATTCGGGTTTCAAATGTTCGGTTTTGAATTGCTTGTGAACTAATTATGCTGAGAATGCAAAAGTAAACAAGTAAACAGATTCGGAGTTTGAAGATTGATTAAGGTGGTTGTCCAGACTCGAATCCACTCTAGTTTGGTTAAGATGGATAGATGCAATGCAATTTCGATTAACAGACTTGATGATTCGACACTTTTTAAGGTAATCTCTACGCTAGGGTTAGGCTGTAGAGATACTATCCTATCAAATCCACAAGTTCCTATGGTCAAGCTAACCTGTGAATTATATCAAGAACACATGTAAGGTGGTCGATAAAATGCCACAAAGATAATGCAAAGAGATTAGGTCTACCGATCTTTATGTCAAGCTACCGGTAGAACCTAATGACTTCCTAAACTCTAGCGCTTTATTGCGGGTGGCCGCTTTTTACCGCTTTCTTGAACGTTGGTCTAACCTATGTTGCCAAATCATACTTGAAAATCTACTCCATGTTGTATTTTTACAACGGGCGAGCACACTTACACTATACATTTACAAAATAAGAAGTAGCATCACGCGCTACCATACTCTGTCTTCTCCGCCCCAAGTCCTAAACTTCAAAAAAGAAAGAAAGAAAGAATCATCTCTGTCCGCCATGGAAGCTCTGGTTTCAGGTATCATTGGAAGTCTATCTGTTGGAAATTGGCTAAAGTTCATTGGATTATTTGGAAGCATCACTACAAAAAATAGTTGTCTGGCGTCGGTTGAAACGTAGCAAAATAGCGTCGGTCGGTCAACAACCGACGCTAAGTAGTTGACTTCGCGTTTTAGCGTCGGTTGATAGTCGACCGACGCTAAAATTAGCACGGCAACCGACGCTATTAGCCGTTCAGGGTTGATTTTTTGGTCTGACCGGATGGTTGGCTCAGCGTCGGTCAGAAGAAGCAATTTAGCGTCGGTCACTGACCGACGCTAAAACGCGTGTAATTAACGTCGGCTGACACGCGTTTTAGCGTCGGTCATCGACCGACGCTAAACCGCGAACATATAAAAACCCCCCCAGACGCCAGAAATCAGTATGCAACTCCTCCCCAAAACTTGAAATTCTCTCAACTCCCAAATCCTCTGAAATTGCCAGCATTCGAGCTAGGAGCTGCTGTGACGCTGTTCTCATCACCGTGCTTCCTTGACATTTCCTCCTGTGTTTCGGGGTAAGTTATTTAATTTTTAGATTGTAATTTAAATTTTGTTTATTTTGTAGAGAATTATAATTGTATATGTTCTGATTATTAGGATTGTAGAGAATTAGAATTGTATAATTTGTGATTATTAGAATTGTAGTGAATTGAAATTGTTGTGACTCCTAGAATAGTATTGAATTGTAGATTGTAATTTAAATTTCGTTTAGTTTCTAGATTGTATGTGTCATTAGCATTGTTGTGGATTGAAATAGTTATTATGATTAGTTCTAATTGTACATGTTGTGTGGTTATTTTCTCAGTGCCCGTATCGAGTAGTGCTTTTCTCGTGGTTCTGTCTTCTGCCTTTTTGTCACTCACCCCGGTGTAAGGTATGCATTTGTTGTCTTTTTTTTTACACGTAAATTAATTGATTGTAATATGCATGTCTCATAAAAATGATTAAACTTGTATAGTAATATGTATGTCGTCAAGATTAATCTAATTCCTAGTAATATGTATGTTTTCACTATGATCAGTTATAATTTGTTTTTATGATTTAATGCGAGTAAAAGTATATGATTACTGTGTTATGTGTTTTCTGTATGAATTATGCGGTAGTTATAATTTATATTGAAAATGAGATTAATTAGTAGAATTGTTTGTTATTTTTAATTATTTGTTAGAATATGATTAATATTAGAATTCATTGGTTGAGTTATGGTTTGTTTTTAAGTTATGTGAATATATTATATCAACGTACATCATTGAAATGAATAACATTTTGTAGGCGAGATCTCGCAAGAATTCAGTCGCCCGGAGGACTTACACCTCACCCCACACTGGAGGGTAAAGAAGTTGCGAGTTAGAGGACTGGAGTTGGTAATAATCCAGTTCAACTTTCAATAATTTTTTGTGTATTAGTACATTTTAGAAAGTGTATTCATATTGTTTAGTTCGTACACTTGTAGGCAGCTGAAAGGGGAGGAAATGCGCCCAGTAGAGGTGAGTTGTATGCTATCACTCACACAAAGAAGGATCAGACTTACACTGATCCTAATGTGGTAAGTACTTGATCACCTATTCCAATCTAACAAAATAATCTCCAATAGTGTCTATTTAATTAACTTTGGTTTGTGAAACCCATTTGTGTCATCACTATGCAGCCTCGGATTCTGGAGCTGATGCAGGATCCCACAGTCCCGACATATCCTTCTGCGAACGATGCACTCGGACTTGTCTATCCGAAGGAGCACAGTGGTAGAGTTCGCGGTATGGGAACTGGCGTGACCCCCTCCCAGGTAATGTAATGTAGTATATGATATATGTAAATTTAAAATAGTCAAATTCTAATTATTTGTTGTCTTTGTCTATTCAGGTTAATATGAGTAGGAGACGTGGTGGAGCAGCCGGTGGATCGAGCCAGGGTAGTAGTTCAGCTACTACCACTCACATCTTCGGCCATTGTCCCGCCGATGATCGAGTGAGGGCGTTGGAGGCAGAGGTCCAGCGCTTGAGCCATCTGGAGGAGGAGGTTCAGCGGCTCAGCCAGTTGGTGGGTTCATCTTATAAGGGAAAAGGGAGTATGCCCCCCTCAGACATGGACTCGTACGATGACGAGGAGGATGATGAGTAGATAGCATGTGTTTTTAGATGTTTTAGGGGGATGTTTAAGGTGCATGTGTTAGAACAATGTTTTGAGTACAATGTTTTAGGACGATGTTTTCGACATTTATATACATATGTTTAGTGATTGGAAAAGTGAATTGTGAAATGGAATTGTGAAAATGGAATTGATGTATGCAGGGTAATTTATGCAGGTATTGGCACTAGAAGAGTATGAGAAAACGAAAAAAGCAAGCAGAATTCTGCCCACTGGAACCTATAATAGCGTCGGTTGGACCTGTAATAGCGTCGGTCACAACCGACGCTAAATTATAATACAGGTCAACGCGTGGTTGACCAGACACACGCGGTTTAGCGTCGGTTTGCCAATTTAGCGTCGGTCAAATGTATGACCGACGCTTTGTTCTAACCACTGAGTCGGTTGGTGGTTCGACGGAACACTATCGCGTCGGTTGACACGCGTTTTAGATCGGTCGACCAAATGACCGACGCTAAAATTTAGCGTCACCAGATCTGGCGTCGTTTTAGCCGACCGACGCTATTTATTTTGGCGTCGGTCATGACCGACGCTAAAACGCGTGTATGACCGACACCAAACAGCTTTTTTTTGTAGTGCATGAATCAAAGATTGGTTCATGTATTGGAGGTTGTGAATGCACCAAGCATTTATTAGGTACATGGAACACATTCTCCAAGAGTGAACTTGGGGAAATGCATTGGTGTGGTTCCATGTATGAGTGATTGAATTGATTAGGTGAGTTGAATGTGCTCATCTAATGTGTGAAGTATGAGCCTATAAAAGGCTTTGGTAGAATGGCGTAGAGATCATTCTCAACATCCATTTGAGAGTGAGTGTGAGTCTTCTTAGACATTTGTGAGTTGAGAAACTCTTGTAGAGATAGGAGAGTGTGTGTCCACTTCCTACTCTTTGTAATCATCCATATGAGGGTGAGTCTTCTTAGACATTTGTGAGTTGAGAAACTCTTGTAGAGATAGGGGAGTGTGTGTCCACATCCTACTCTTTGTAATTACTTGAGGTAGTGAATTTGTGTGTTGGCATGCCGCCCGTGGAGTAGGAGGAACATTTTCTCCGAACCACGTTAAATCATGTGTGTCCCTTACCTTTAGCTTGTGAGGGTGTGTTGGTGTACAATCGATTCGCTTCCGTTCGTAGCCCAACAATTGGTATCAGAGCTTTGGTTGTGGCTTTTGAGCTACTTGGTGCATCTACACACATCACTCGTAGAGATGGCAGAGACATCTCAATCAAGGCGTGGTCTAAAGGTTTTGAGTTCTCATCTTGAAGTTGAGAAGTTTGTTGGAACAAACAACTTTGGAGTTTGGCAAGGGGAAAGTCTTGGATTTGCTTTCTATGCAAGATCTTGATTTGACGCTCGACGAGAAGCTCGAAGAACTGTCAGAGACGGAGTGGGCGAAGCTGAATCGTCAAGCTTGTGGGACTATCCGTTCTTGTCTTGGGAAGGATCAAAAGTATCCATTCATGAAGATCACAATGGCAAAGGAGTTATGGGACAAACTCGAAGCCAATACATGCAGAAAAGCGTAGAGAACAAGCTCTACTTGAAGAAGAAACTTTTCCGCTTTGACTACAAGCAAGGTACCTCCATGGTAGACCATTTGAATGATTTTAATAAAATCATTACTGATTTGCAAAATTTGGATGTTGATATCGCTGATGATGATAAAGCTTTGTTATTGCTAAATTCACTACCTGAATCGTATGAATTTCTTACGACTACATTATTGCATGGGAAAAGTGAAATTAGTTTTGATGATGTTTCCAATGCTTTGATGAATAACGAGGTACGGAGGAAGGATAAGGGATCTTATCGAGAGTCAAGTTCCGACGCCCTCATTGTTCGTGGAAGGACCAATTCTCGAAAGAAAGGAGAATATGAAAGGTCAATGTCAAAGTCAAGAGGAAAATCGGTGGAGCGCAAGAAGCCTGAGAGAGATGAGTGTGCTTAGTGCCGTAAGAAAGGCCATTGGAAGAAGGATTGCCCAATCATAAAGGAGAGGGAGTCAAAGGCAAATGTGGCTAGTGAAAATGATAGCGACAGAGATGACGCTTTGACGGTTTCACTCTCAGTTTCTCATCCTGATGAGTGGATTTTGGATTCGGCTTGCTCGCACCACATGTGTCCTGACAAAGGAATGTTCTCTGAACTTGAAGAATTTGAAGGTAGAGTTGTTTACATGGAAAACAACACCACATGCACCGTAAAGGGGAATGACTCGGTGAAATTGAAGATGTTTGATGGTATTGTTCGAACACTCACTGATGTTCGATATGTCCCTGGTCTGAAGAAGCATTTGATTTCACTTGGAGCTTTGGAAGACAAAGGTTTCCGCATCACCATGGAAGGTGGTCAACTCAAGGTGACCCAAGACGCTTTGGTAGTGATGAAGGGGACACGAAGAGCCAACTTGTACTTCCTCAAAAGGAGCACAAAATTTGGAGAAGCAGCTGTTGCAAACTCAAAAATGTGGCATATGAGACTTGGACACACCGTAAAGAAGCCGCTTCAGACTTTGGTGAACCCAGGAGTGCTCAAAGGTGCAAAATCGGGGAAAATTGAATTTGGTGAACATTGTGTCTATGGAAAGCATAGACGTGTAAAGTTTGGTACGGCAATACACCGAACCAATGGTGTTTTGGATTATGTTCACAATGATGACACAAGTGAGGGAAAATATGTTATTTTCCCTATTGTCAAAGAAGTCATCGAGCAAGTGGTGGAGAATCCTCAACAGGTGGAGGAGAATTCACAAGAGGTGGAGCAAAATCCACAAGAAGATGAACACGAGTCTATTGCAAAGAATAGACCTAGAAGGGAGATTCGAAGACCTGCTCGTTTGATGACAAGGTGTCATATGCACTCCCAGTAATTGAAGCTGTGCCCAACATTGGCGACAACATTGATCGTGTGATTTGGCAGCATCCACACTTGGTTTCGTGTTTGGAGGAACTTTCGCCAAGGTGGAGATTGTTGGAAATTGGTTAAAGTTCATTGGATTATTTGGAAGCATGAATCAAAGATTGGTTCATGTATTGGAGGTTGTGAATGCACCAAGCATTTATTAGGTACATGGAACACATTCTCCAAGAGTGAACTTGGGGAAATGCATTGGTGTGGTTCCATGTATGAGTGATTGAATTGATTAGGTGAGTTGAATGTGCTCATCTAATGTGTGAAGTGTGAGCCTATAAAAGGCTTTGGTAGAATGGCGTAGAGATCATTCTCAACATCCATTTGAGAGTGAGTGTGAGTCTTCTTAGACATTTGTGAGTTGAGAAACTCTTGTAGAGATAGGAGAGTGTGTGTCCACTTCCTACTCTTTGTAATCATCATATGAGGGTGAGTCTTCTTAGACATTTGTGAGTTGAGAAACTCTTGTAGAGATAGGGAGTGTGTGTCCACATCCTACTCTTTGTAATTACTTGAGGTAGTGAATTTGTGTGTTGGCTGCCGCCCGTGGAGTAGGAGGAACATTTTTTCCGAACCACGTTAAATCCTGTGTGTCCCTTACCTTTAGCTTGTGTGGGTGTGTTGGTGTACAATCGATTCGCTTCCGTTCGTAGCCCAACAATCCAGTTACAAAATAAGAAGTAGCATCACGCGCTACAAAAATCCAGTTATTTTCAAAGAACATGAGACTTTGCCAACTTCTTACATAAAAAGTAAAAACCAAACTTTACCAACCGGAGAATAATACTGTGTCTTCTCCGCCCCAAGTCCTAAACTTCAAAAAAGAAAGAAAGAAAGAATCATCTCTGTCCGCCATGGAAGCTCTGGTTTCAGGTATCATTGGAAGTCTATCTTCCGTCATCCAGGGGAATGAACCTGCAGCAGCGGAGGGTCCATTAAGCTCTATTGGTTCCAAGCTGACGGAAATGTTGAGGAAGCTGCAGTCTGTCGCTGTGGATGCAGAGCAACGACAAATTACTGATGATCAAGTTAGGAATTGGGTGAATCAAACGAAAGATATATGCTACGAATTGGAGGACGTGTTGGACGACTGGAAAACTGCAGTTTTGAAGCACCGGATCGAGGAAGTCCAAGACATCCATATCATAGGAGCGTTTCAGATTGCCCGATACTTCCTACTAAACTGGTTCCCACTCTGCTCCTGCCTCACCATCAACTGTGACGAGATCAGTGAGCAGAGAAGAATCCATCACAAGCTTAAATCGATTATTCAGAAGACAGAAACTGTATGGAATGACATGAAGTTTCTGAGGTTGGAGCAGCTAGCTAGAACGAGAACGAGTTTCCCATCTAACACCACGACGTCGATCATAGACACGGAATGTGTATGGGGTAGAGAGAAGGAGACAGTAGATTTGGTGAATATGGTAGTGTATGAGGAGGATCACACTGCTCCAAACCTCCAGTTCATCTCAATCGTAGGGATGGGCGGGATTGGGAAAACAACACTGGCCAAGTTAGTCTACGCCCACAACCAAGTGAAGTTCCATTTTGATGTCTGCATATGGGTGTCCGTTTCTCAGGTCTTCGATGTGGAGAAAATAGCAAACGCAATCCTCGAGTCATATGTATATGCACGCAGGGAGCTACATCGTGCAAGTCCAGATTCAGTTCTGGACAGTTTGGCTAAAATCATTCAAGGGGTCAAGCTGTTTCTTGTTCTTGACGACGTCTGGGAAACAGACTACACCAAATGGAAGAGCCTGATAGACAGTCTCCAAGCAGCTAAAAAGGGGAGTAGAGTTTTGCTCACAACTCGTAACGAAATTGTGGCTTATCGTTTGAATTCCATGTATACTTACAAACTGAGCGCGTTGTCCATGGACGAAAGTTGGGCAATGTTTAGCCAAATCGCTCTCCAAGGGTTTGAGAGCGGAGAACGTGGAGCCTTTCAAGAAATCGGGATGCAAATTGTGAAGAGTGTCGAGGCATGCCTTCTGTTGTACAGGCTTTAGCAAGCATGTTACGGTTTAAAAAAAATAGTCATCAATGGCTGGAAGTCTTGGACAGAAACACTCTTGTGCCAGCATCTGTGACAGGCAGTCTGTTGATTAGTTACAATGATATGCCTGCGGAATTGAGAGTTTGCTTCTGTTACTGGGCTGTCTTCCCCAAGAACTCCAAAATCGAGAAACGCAAATTGATCAAGCTGTGGATGGCTCAAGGTTACTGCAATAATGAAGCAGGCGATGACTTGGAAGCAGTGGGTGAGCACTACATTTATATGCTAGTTATGAGGTCGATGCTTCAGTTGGATTTAACCGAGCATGTGGTTGAACTTAAAATGCATGATTTGCTTCATGATTTGGCCAAAATGTGTTCCGGAGGAGAATGTCTCGTCCTGGAGAATGATGACCGCATTCTTTCCCCACAACCACAAGCACGTCATGTGTCGTTGTTGCTTTCCAACGAGTTGCAGATTCACGAGTTTGAATATTTTACAGACAAACACAACAAGTTACGCAGCCTCCTACTCCAATCGAGATTGTCATCTCTAAGAGGAGTCGAGATGGAAACAGTGTTGTCCAACTTGTTTACCAAGTTGACCCATCTCAGATCACTTGACCTCAATGGTTGTACTTTCAGGAAACTTCCAACCAATGTCAAGAACCTGGTATACTTGAGGCTTTTAATCTTGTCGATGAACGAAGAACTAGAAGAACTGCCTGAAGAAATATGTGACTTGTACAACTTGCAGACCTTGGAGGTGAACTGGTGCGAGAGTTTGAAAGGATTTCCCAAAGGAATGACAAAGTTAGTGAGGTTAAGGCATCTTGGTAACTTTGTTGGTTCAAGGAGGGTCTCTTTGCCCAAAGGAATTGGAAGTTTAACCTCTCTTAGAACTCTACTTGTGTTCAGCGTTATCAAGGGTGATGAAACAGCTTCACTAGCAGAGCTAATGAACTTGAAGCAGCTGCAAGGGCATATTTGTATTGATGGCTTAGGAGATGTGATGGACGTGGATGAAGTTCATAAGGCACAACTTAACACAAAGGAGAAAATCTTCTCCGTGGAACTGAATTTCCAGGGAGATGAGGAACAAGGAAGCATTACTGCCACAGCCATGACCCGTGATGATAAAGTGGTGATTGAAGCATTACAGCCGCAGCGAAACCTGGAGAAGCTGAAGATCACGGGATATCAAGGCTTGGAATTTCCACCTTGGATGCTGATGTTGTGCAATCTCAGGAAGATTACTCTGCTTAGATGTGATAAATGTGTAAGCTTGCCACCTCTTGGAAAGCTTCTTTGCCTTGAAGAACTCGTCATTCAACATATGGCTCTAGTGGAATTGGTGGGTCAAGAGTTTCTTGGGATGGATTATAAAAGCCTCCATGCAGAAGCCGCTCCATCATCATCATCAGTGGTTGCATTTCCAGCGTTGGTAAAGCTCGAAATTGGCAGCATGCCACTGTGGGAAAAATGGAGTGACTGGAGCAGTACCTGGAATGCTACAATTATGCCTAAACTTCGCTCGTTGTGTATCGAGGACTGCCCGAAGCTGGAGGCACTTCCAGACTGGCTTCTCCGAATCACAGACATGTAGAAATGACGGTTAACGGGTGTCCATTAAGTAACACATTGGAAAATATAATCCCCAAAATGAATGATTAGAACGAATGGTAATGACTTTCACTCCTTGCCTGGTTAATTATCTTTTTGAGTGATTTGATTGCTTGGAGATTTTTTGGGTTTTGGATTTAATATCGTCTGTTTATTTTGTGTAATTCTTATTCATGACATAACTGAACCAACCACATCTCTTCTGCTAGCAGGATGTTCAAAACTACCAGTTGGCAGCAGCTGAGGCTTGAAGCCTAGAACCAGGGGAAGAAGACCCATTTGGTTGTGACATGAATGATAATGAAGACAAAGCATGTTTCGTTGAAGAGACCAACTCTAGCTTCATGAAATCAGTGAGTGATTGTGACATGAATGAATGTGATTGTTGTTGTGTGATGTAGGATTGCTCTTTTGTTGATGTTATTGTTTGTGTTAAAAACCCTATTTTGTTATGATTGTGTTTTGCTTTTCTTCTTCCTGAGATGGATATTGTTCAACTTTCTTTCTGTTTTATGAGATGGATATCTTTATTGTTAGGCCTAATACATAAAAATAGTCAAACCTTTCACGAATATGTCAGATTTGGCTACTACTATTTTAAAACCCAAATTAGTCAGTTGACTAAATTTCGTTAAATTTTGGCCTAATACCCTCAAATAGCATCAACTATTGTGAGATTCCCAAAATATACACACAGTATTACAAAATACTCATTTGACTCCACCTATCCGGGTCAATGTTTCAAATAGCATGCCATCAATTTTTTACGTATTCCGTTAATCTGAGTTGGCAATCTCGCTGACATGGCATATAAACAACTTAAATGTCATTTGAAGTGGCATTTTATTAAAATAATAAAATACAATAATTAGAAATAAATTAGTTAAAAAATATCATCTTCTCCACCGTCATCTTCTCTTCCTTCCTTGATGTCGTCGCCATTATTTTCTTCCTCTTTCTCTCTTCCACTGCCGTCGATTCCCATCTTGAAATGCACACCACAACATGCGAAATCCAACCCACCGCCCCCAAATCCATCCAACCAGGTCTCGAAATACGCATCAGCACAAGAACTCAGCAAACCACGTCATCAGTATCCGCATCAGCACAAGAACTCAGTCATATAACCCTCTGTCATCCTACGTGGTAAGTTTTTGGACGGAACATCACGGTGTGCTACGAGAAAACTTATTGCACGATAGGTTGCGTTAATTGAGTATTTTGTAATACGGTGTGTATATTTTGGAGATTTCACAATAGTTAGTGCTATATGAGGGTGTTAGGCCTTAAATTTTCTATTCATGATAACGGAATTCTAAACCTCAAATATGATATGTCAATTGACATGGAAAATATGACCACTTCAGTTTTTTATAATGAAAATAAAATAATTAAGGTAATATTTTCAAAAAAAAAAACAAAACAAAACCACCATTGTTGCTGTCGTCGCCGCCACCAACACCCGATGTCACCACCACATCGATCAAAGAGAGGAGCGTATTTTATTTCATCTATCTCGTCATCATGTCTTAAAACATTATCAATTGGTTTTTTCGGGAAGAATCGTCGATTGATCTTTTTTTAAGGACTGCATGTTAATTGAATAAACTTTGTGTACCAATGCGGTAATTGTGCATAGGATTTGCTTAGTACCTTTTGTATAAATAGCTAGTTTAGTTCTCTCTAATGTAATTAAGCTCTACAGACTTGAGGAAAACCCTAATAAGAGTTGTCTCCGTTTTCCTCCGAGGATTAGCCAACACACTGTTGGTGAACCTCGTTAATCTCGTGTCTCGTTCCTTTTCATGGTATCAGAGCTTTCGATCCGTTCGTCTGCCTCGTCTTCCTCTTGATCGCTTGATTCGAGTTTTCTCTTCTTGTCACTCCTCGCCAAATCGTGTTCGTGTCCGTGATTCCTTCCTCCGTGTATAATCATCATGTCGTCCGAGGCTGCCGATGTCAACGTTGAGAAGCTTAATGGAAAAACTATTCCTTCTGGGCCTTTCAATTTCGGTTCATAATTGAAGGGAAAGATTTGTTAGGTTATCTGGATGGCTCAGCGGCTAAGCCGGCCGATGACGCTACCCGCCGCAACTAAGACAGCCTGGAAGATCAAGAATGCTAGGGTTATATCATATTTGCTTAACTCAGTCGAGCAAAACATTGGTTTAACTCTCAGAACCTATGATAATGCTGCTGAAATTTGGGAGAAGCTCAAGAAAACCTACTGTCATGTAAGTGCTTCTCAGCTCTTTGAGGTGGAATATGAGATTGCTCATATTCAACAAGGAGAACGTGATGTGACTAGCTTTCTCAATGCCATCCAACGTTTATGGACAGAGCAAGATATCCTCACTACCTCTGTTTTACCGGCCGCGGCTAGTGAGGAACTTCAAAAGGCTCAACATCGCTCGCGGGTTCTTCAATTCTTGATGAAACTTCGACCTGAGTTCGAAGGGGTTCGGTCACAGCTTGTCACAACAAATAATTTTGATCTGGATTCAGTCCTTGGAGAGC
This sequence comes from Linum lewisii, assembly GCA_034768395.1. Lineage (NCBI taxonomy): Eukaryota > Viridiplantae > Streptophyta > Magnoliopsida > Malpighiales > Linaceae > Linum > Linum lewisii. Next base: position 66,035,003 of record CM068298.1, read on the forward strand.
TCGTTCGTCATGAAACTCGGCTTTCGACACAAGCACGTTTGGATGGGTCCCTGACAGAAGGAGGGACGGTGTTTGCTGCTTCTCACGGTCGTCCGAAGTTTGGTGTTGGTCGCTTCTCTGGTATGTCACCCTCTTATGATTCCACTCATTCCCAATCTGCTTATCCTAATCCCAATGAGATTCGTTGCCGTCATTGTGGTGAGCTTGGTCATCCCATTTCTATATGCAAGAAACGAAATTTTTGTAACTACTGCAAGCGCCCCGGACACATCATCTCAGAGTGTCGTGCTAAACAGCGCAGAGGTTCTTACAACAATGATAACCGTGGCACGAATAGTTCTGGTTACTCGGGATCATCTTATTCTGGTTCTGGTCGTACGGCGCACTCGGTCTCTAGTTCCGAATCTGTTGCTTACTCTCATGCGCATCCAGCGTCGTCTTATCCTCCATCCGACGATCAGTTTGATATTCGGATGCAGGCAGCTCTTCAGAAGATGATGCCGGGAATCCTTAATTCAGCATTTGCTTCTCTTGGTATCTCAGGTAAGAGTTCTGGTCTGTGGCACTTAGATTCTGCAGCATTTAATCATATGACAGGAAACTCGACTCTTCTGCATAATTATCGTCCTCTTAAACATATGTCTGTGGAAGTTGCTAATGGTACTCGTCTTCCGATTGCGGGTATGGGGGTTATTCGTACTCCCTCTTTGACCTTACCTAATACGTTACATGTTCCTGGTTTGGTTCCAAATCTTGTCTCTGTTGGTCAATTAACGGACGATGGTTGCTTAGTCTCCTTCTCCCCTTCTGGGTGCTCTGTGCAGGATCTGAGGACAAAGATGCACAAGGGAAAGGGGATTAAGGCTGGTCGGAGTTTTTACCTGGAGTCTCTCGAGGAGGATGTTCAAGATGGCGGTACACAAAGACCTCTTGCTACAGTTTTGTCAAGTTTTGCTGTTTCTTCGATTAATAAGTGGGATTTGTGGCACTCCAGATTAGGTCACCCACATGGAGCTAGACTTGGTTTTATGTTTCGTAATAAGCTGTTGCCGGATTCTGTGAATTTTAAGGATATTGATGAGTCGGTTCTGCATTGTTCTCATTGTATTGGGGGAAAGACAAGTAAACTTCCGTTCAAATCTAGTACTACTGAGTTTTCTAATGCCTTTGATCTTGTGCACACGGATTTGTGGGGTCCTTCGCCGGTTACCTCTCGTTTGGGATATCGGTATTTCGCCTTATTTATTGATCATGCTACGCGTTATGCTTGGATATACCCTATTCGATTGAAGTCTGATCTTCTACAACTCACTAAAGATTTTGTCCATATGGTGAACACTCAATTCGGCAAGATGGTTAAGTGTTTTCGTTCTGACCCCGGGGGAGAGTACACTTCTAATGCATTGTATGAGTTCTATCGGAGTAATGGCATATTAATTCAACACTCATGCCCGGGTGTTTCTCAGCAAAATGGGTTGGTTGAGAGGAAGAATCATCACGTTTTGGAGCTGGCTCGTGCGATTCTTCTTCAATCACAAGTTCCTCCTATATTCTGGCCAGAAGTTGTTACAACAGTCATCTATCTGATTAATCGGCAAGTCACACCCGTTCTAGACAATCGTACGCCCTATGAAGCCTTGTACAAGAATCTCCCTTCTTATACGAGACTACGAGTTTTTGGATGTGTTTGTTTTGTTCTTCTTCCGCAGAATGAACGAACGAAGCTAACTTCTAAGGTCGCACGATGTGTGTTTATGGGTTATTCAGATCAACACAAAGGCTATCGATGTTATGATCCTTCTGCTCGACGGATGAGAATAGCGTATCATGTTATTTTCATGGAAAACAAATTCTACTATCCAGTTTCTTCTACTGCGCAACACACCCTTTCTTCTAAAGTTAATATATTTGATGCAGACATGGTGGATGAGCCCATTTTGCATGACAATGGAGTTCACTTGCATGGGATTCATGTGGATGAGGAAACTGGCAGTAGCTTGCATGGGATTGAAGACACTGCCCACACAAACAGTGACACCTCATCCTCTTCATCCTCCACTCATGATGCGCCTTCCACTGAGAATGATTTAAATGCTACTGGTCTTCGTCGGTCACAACGTTCCACACGTGGTCAACTCCCGACACGTTACAATGATTTTGTGGCTTTCAACACTCTAAATCCAGTTGTTACTCCAACTAATTTCAAGGAAGCTTCGGTTCATCCAGCTTGGTGCGAGGCTATGGCAGAAGAGTTATCGGCTCTCAAGGAGCAGAAAACGTGGAGTATTATTCCTCGACCCCTCGACAGCTCTATTATCGGAAGTCGTTGGGTTTATACTATCAAATATAAACCTGATGGATCGGTTGATCGTTATAAGGCACGTCTAGTTGCTCAAGGGTTTCGTCAAGAATATGGAATTGACTACGAGGAGACTTTTGCACCGGTAGCTAAAATGCAAACAGTTCGTACTCTACTGGCAGTTGCAGCTCAAAAGAATTGGCCTCTAATGCAACTTGATGTTAAGAACGCTTTTCTTCATGGAACTCTCAAAGAGACTGTTTATATGGAGTGTCCGCCGGGGTATGATAAACAAAATAGAGATGTTGTTTGTGTTCTCCACAAATCGTTATATGGTCTTAAGCAAGCTCCTCGTGCCTGGTTTGAAAAATTTCAGGACACCATCATTCAGTCTGGGTTCCATCAAAGCTCGAATGATCCCTCTCTCTTTCTTAAGCAATCGGATGCGGGTATGGTTATTCTTCTTATTTATGTTGATGATATGATTTTGACTGGGAGTGATTTAGCAAGTCTTGAGGCGGTTAAGACTAGTCTACAAGATCATTTCAAACTTAAGGATCTTGGGAGATTGTCTTATTTTCTTGGTCTTGAGATTCATCGCTCGACAGGTGGGATATTCGCAAACCAACATAAATATGTGACAGATCTTCTGGATTCGGCACGTATGGCCACCTGCACGCCGTGCAGCACGCCAATGGAGATGCATGTAAAACTCAAACGAGACGAGGGGAGCTAGAAACCGATCCTTCATTGTATCGTCGTCTCGTTGGGAGTTTGATCTACTTAACATCTACACGACCGGATTTGGCCTATGCGGTGCAGGTTGTGAGTCAATTCATGTCTCAACCTCGTAAACCTCACTTGAATGCTGTCTTTCGTATACTTCGATATTTGCAGGGCACACGACATTTGGGTATATTCTTTCCAACGACTGGTTCGGCCACTATTACGGCTTTTGCTGATGCTGACTATGCAGGTTGTGTTGACACTCGTCGGTCAACGTCTGGTTGGTGTGTGAAATTTGGAGATTCTTGTATCGCTTGGAGGTGCAAGAAACAGGAACGCATTTCCAAGTCCTCTACAGAAACAGAGTACAGGTCTATGTCTGAGGTGTGTTCAGAGGTGGTGTGGTTAACTCGGTTGATCGAGGAACTGGGGATTCGTGTGGTGGCTCCATCAATCCTTCATGGGGACAATACAAGTGCAATACAGATAGCCACTAATCCTGTTCTTCATGATCGTACAAAACACATAGAGGTGCATGTTCATTACATCAGAGAGCTGGTTCGTGATGGAGTGATAAAACTGGCGTATCTTAACACGGAGGATCAAATTGCAGATCTTTTGACGAAAGCAGTCTGCACAAGTAGACATTGGTACCTGTCAGGCAAATTGATGTGTCGAGACCTACATCAATTTGAGGGAGGGTGTTAATTGAATAAACTTTGTGTACCAATGCGGTAATTGTGCATAGGGTTTGCTTAGTACCCTTTTGTATAAATAGCTAGTTTAGTTCTCTCTGATGTAATTAAGCTCTACAGACTTGAGGAAAACCCTAATAAGAGTTGTCTCCGTTTTCCTCCGAGGATTAGCCAACACACTGTTGGTGAACCTCGTTAATCTCGTGTCTCGTTCCTTTTCACTGCACCTCACTTGGCGGTGACTTCAACATCTTTACCTTTGGGATTTGGGTAGAGGTCTATGTTGTTTGGCGGCGGTGGCTAAGGTCTGTTGTCGATTGGGTGAGCAGGTCGTTGATGATATAGCTCGAATCTGAAAACATTTACAGATTGGATCTTAACAAATTTATGTCTGATTAAGTACAAACAAAGTCCCCTGATCTGATTAAGTATAAACGACTTCTGCGATTGAGGGTTGGATATGTGTGCAGAACAGTGTGGAGTAGCGAACTTGAGCACAACGGGAAATCAAAGGATAATAAGAGTTTGGATGGAGTTTGGTGCAGGCAGAGGAGGACGGAGTAGACGACACGAGGTCTCCCAAAAAAACAGATTCGACCATCCCTATTGCTTTGTTTGTCTCTGTTTAGTGTTTAACTATAGAAGTCGGTCTCTACTCTCTACTTCATAATTAATCCAGTTGCCATGAGGTACGCCAGAAATTCCCATTTTGTTCATGCAGCCTCTGTAAATTTACCATCATCATCATCATCTTCTCTTAGGCAATTCTTCAATTTCCCTTTAATCTTGACATATAGTTGGTTGGTTCGTGACCAGCACAAAAGACATCTGCATAACGATTCATAGACACTATGAAGCCCTCGCAGACCTAAGCGTGGTAGGCGGCTTCTCAACGTTCATTATCGCTAAATGGGTGGTTCCAATATAATGAAGGTAGTTTATATACTCTGTACAAAATTGTTAGAAAGAAAATGTTGTATGAATACAACTCTTGTTTATCACTTGTGTGTTTGGATCTACAAACTTTTACATGAGTTTATTTATTATGACTTCTTTGTCATCTTGGAAGAAGAGAAGCAATTTCTCTGGTTTTTTTAACCAATCGTGTAATCTGTGCCTTAATAATCCTATATGAAACCTAAAAAATATGCAACTTCTATAGACTTGTTTGTATAAAATTGTACTGACTGCCAGATTCAAAAGAGATCAATATAGGTTTGTTGTCCCGAGTATGATGAAATAAAGTATACTAATCAGCCAACTAAGGGTTATGGATTTCTTTTTCTGGCTACAATAGCTCACCTACAGGCTAAAGTTGTATTAACATCTGTTCATGTTTCGTTCATTCTATAAACAGATCAGTTAAAAAAAAAAAAGCTTCTTCAACCTGGCTTGGTCGATCATATAGTTGTCTCCAACAAATCAGTTGCAAAGGTTTATGTAAGTGCGCCACTAAACGAGACATTGATAATACAGGTAACTCATCTAACAGTATCTCAAGTGGTTTCTAGCTGAATGTAGAGAGCTTAAACTACGGTACAAACTACTTAAACCTCTTTTGTCTTAAATATGTTGTTGGTTTCTTCGTTTCTGCTATGATATGATTTCTGATTCCATAAGCAGTTCTGCCTATTATAAAAATTATTTAACATTTCGTTTCATATGTAACAGTCTTTGCATTTCATACCATATCGGAAACTCGTGTTGCATCAGAAACTTTCGTAATCATCATCTTTGCACTTCCTAAACCATATAAGCAACAGATACATGGTTTTATTGTTTCGTATCAGTGAACATGTTATTTCTATCAGGCTGAATGATTGTTCTTATTGTTACAACTGAGGTTCTTGATCAGGTTCAAGACAACGTTTGCACGTATAAAACAATTATTAGAACAGGGAGTCCTCTGCTACACACACCTATCCCTGTATTATGAGTTCACATTTTAATTGGAGTACTTATAACTTCGCCTACGTGTGAGCAGCGTCGTGCTAAGTACAATTTATGTCCCTGCGGCATCGCGCGGCCACTACAACCTAGTATGAGGTGAAACTGAGGGCACCATCAGAGTCGTTTACTCCGACTGTGTCAATATTTACACTCGGATTTAATGCTCGGGACCGAAAATGGGTGAGCTGGGGCTCGGCCCGGCTCCCCCTATCTCCGCCCATGGTTGTCTTCTTCTTCCCCGAATGTTACTTGTCAAGGAAGTTCTGGTTAGCAGAAACAAGTTGTCCAATTTTTCCACTCTGTAGAAAACCGGTAGAACTTGATGCCCAATTTTGATCAGTTGGCCACCATAGCCCGAAGGATCACAAAATTTAGGCATCCAGTTCTACTGATTTTCTACAAAGTGGGTCCATCTGAGGTGACAGACTACTCAAGAAGCTATGCTGACTACCATTGATTCAGGGTTAACGGATTCCGAGGTGACAGACTACTCAAAAAGCTACTCTAGTGTACGGATTCAGGGTTTAGGGTTAACGGTTCGGATTTATACTATCATATGTAAAAACTGAAACTCAAGCCCTTTGAAGCTTTTACATTTGTACAGTAAATTAGATGGAATGGCTTCAAAATATCCGTTCTTCATAATCTGGAATAAAACTGTTCTACTGAAGTGCATATTGTTACAATCATATATAACATCCCTATGTTCTATAATTCAGCTCATACGATCCCTGCTCAATGAACTAAACTGAGCTTCCAGAATGGTTTAAGTTTGCACATCAAAATCATAGCAGATGAGATAAGAACATGAATCAAAGCCCCAGCCTTTGTACTAATCTAGCATTAGTCTAGAAGGCCAGACAGATATTTCCTCTCCATACACTTTCCTGAAGAAAACAGAGAGGGTAAGGTAAAGGGAACATTAATCTTGATGAAGGTAAGCTTATTTTGAAATTATTAAATCTAAACAGCGGAGGGGTGAGGAACAGTAGCCACCTCCCACTTTATGAAAAGAAGGAATTGTGTTTGAAGTGAACTTTGAACTTGGAAGCTCAGCTGGCTCTACTCTTCAAACTCTATCCTATTATTCCTCCGATCCAAACCCATCCCTACATGTTAAGTTCTGCCCTGTTTAAAGGAATCAGATGTGTCTTTGCTGCATAGATGATTGTCACATTGGATAGATATGATCTCCTTGAAGGACAAGTTGACTCTATGTCTTACGCTAATTTGAATGATCGTAGCGAGGACATGCAAGTGGATTATTTTCTTTCTTCTATTCCCCAAGAACAACGAAACAAGAATTTTAAAAGCAATTGTTTTTGAAAAAATGACCTAACATAAAAAAAAAAAAAAAAAGGAATTTAGTTCATTCGCATTAAATGCTTCATGTTCAACATTGAATGCTGATATTGCATAAATGTTTTTTTGGCATGTATGTAAATCTTTGAATTAGGCATCCAACTTGGTCCATTATAGCTTGTTGTAACCCATCAACATATGGGAAAGAGAAATGATCAAAGTGTACTTACCATGAGATGTGTTTCCTTGCACAAAACTTTTCCCTGATTTATCATGTATTTACTTTAAAATTTGCAGCATTATGTCCTGAGCTTTTCAATAAGCATGTTACCAGTTTGTTTGACCTATCAATTTTGATCCTCAAACGGGTTTAATGCTTTGAATATAAATTCAAGAAGTTGGTTTACTCTGCCATGTTAATTAATCAAGCTGAATGTGATTAAAATTTAAGATGCTTCTTTCTTTTATTGATTATATATATCCAAGCAAGCTTTGTTTGTTGGTCGTTTGGTCTAAAGTTGAATGTCCCTCATTTTGGTCTTTTCATAGTTACTAGATTAGAGTGGCCGCGCGATGCCGCGGGAACTTAAATCGGACGAAATGCAGTACTGCTTACCCGTAGATAAAATAATTGAAAACCTAAAAACTTCAAAATGATTGCAAAATAGAATAGATAGTGGGTAGTAAAAATGATGTCTCGTTGCTTTTTTTTTTTTATTTTTGGTACAACATTCCCCTTCAAATATTCATCTCGTTGGGTGCTCATGTGGCCAAACACATACTTCATACGTTCACACTCTTTGCTCCCCCTGACTACTCAAACTGCTCGAAAGCCCCATTTCACTAAAAAATGTCATAACCCGATAGGAAAAAAAAACAGTAGCCAGCGACTCGCAATCCTCAGGGCTTTCTAATAAGAAAAGGGCGCCCAACCTTGATTCCTTCAGACGTGTAACTATCCACAATCATGAACATCACACATCCTTATTACAGAAAACAAAGTATAATATAGATATAGAGCTAGCTCTCATGTAAATTATAATTCACCATCCTAATTAGTTTAGTTTATTTTTTGCGTTACTAAAAGAACTGTGGCCTCTTAATATCCATGTTAGTGACGTGGCCTCATATCCTCCATATCAATGTCAAAATGCTACGTAACAACAAAGAAAGGCCAGCTTAAACTGAAGCCTGGGAGATTAATTGGTCGTACCATTAATCAAAGACTGAGCTTGATGGTGGGATCATTTTAATGAGTTGTTACATGTCAAACAACAGAGCTTTGCCAATCAGACCTTGGTTCCTCAGCACAAAGCCCAATGCTCTTTGGTCCTTCTCAAACACAACACATCAAGAACCAAACTCTTTCTTTTTGTTGGAACATTGAGATGCATGGAAAAATTAAACACATATTCTCAACATTCGTACTACAAAGGTTGTTGGCCTGCTGTATTCATTGTCCGGGTAGCCCAGTTCTTATGGCACAACTATCCTGCATCACAATGTAGAGAATAACAAACATCGAGAATGAACCAAATATAGTTTCTTGTGGCCAAGACCTTGGAATACCAGAAATAGTTTCCTCAAGTGTTGGTATTACCTGAAACCAGATTTAAAAACCCAGAGTTAATCATCAATTAAAGATTGTAGTACTCCAACACAAGAAGATTAGGTGTGATGTTATCATCAATTAATCACTACTATTGCTGGCATAACATACTATTTCCACACCTCTGGCACGTGAGTAGTCATCCATAAGTAATAACATAAGTTAATTCCAAGTGAACTAACTTCACTACTTCAGTGGTCCATTTAAAGATGACAGTAGCTAGTAAGCACTTCAAAGGGATCACCCTTTGGACTTGTTCCAAGCATCAATATCCAACCAGCTTAGTACCCTACTGTATAACCATCCCAAATTCCCAATCTACCAAAAATATTACAGGACTCCCCAATTATTCTTAGCTAGCTCCAATGAAATCCAGGATAATTTATTATTCAAACATAGTTCATAATACAAAGTATAGGATGGATGCTACAATACTTGTAATATGTCAAGTCAAGCAATCCTGGTCCCTTATCATGATTGATACATCAGAAGCTAAAAAAGAAATCATAACCAAGGATCTTGAAAGTAATGATACCACGTCTGCATTTCAATATCCAAAGAATTCATAGTTGTATAAGTTGAGTGGGCTGGTTATCAGCATAACATAATAAGTTGTGATACCCACATTCCGAATCATCTCAGCTAATACTTATATGAGCATAGTTTGCAGGGTAGCTGCAAGTAAATACCTGCATTATTTATCAATAGCTGGAAGGAAGAATGCATATCCAATCCAATAGGCATTTCTCTAAAGAAAGTTTGAACTCCAAGATCGATTGGAAACATGTCAAGTCAGCAACAAAACTCTTGAGCTTGGCTTTCTTGTTATGTGTTCTTATCTCTTCCTTAGTCTGTGAAGCACCAACAGAAGGCAAAAATTGGAGAACTAACACACCACATCCACCTGGTAGAAAAATAATTTTTCACGTGAGTAAACATCAAACACTTGATTCTCACAAAAGCCCCAAGCAAGTATCATCTCCAGATTAGGATTAAGCAGAGATAGCTCACTTACCTTCTCAGAACTGCAGCAACGGCCAGTTCCATCATATGGGGCAAATGTGAGGTATACAGTGCAGAATGGAATCTGCAACCCTAATGGACAGCCTTGAGATATTGCATTTGAAACCTTGAGAACACCATCAGTGGGAGTAGAGAAGGATAGAAGGGAGTTTCAGGTGAAATCGAAATGAAAGATGTGTTAGGCAGGAGATAAAGAGCATGTATGATGTGCATAACAACAGTCATGTATATAATTTGTGATAGTGTAAAAGCAAGCCTGATATGATTCATAAGTGCACAGTAAAGTAACTATTTAGATGATAATTTAGGTTACCTCATAATGTGTGATCCATATATCAACACCCAAAGATCTCTAGGTAATCATAAAGCCTCTCCTTCATCTCAACTCCAGGAAAATTTTCTGGTAAACACTACTTGATCTACAATTTCATATCATTGCTTTTCATTCATACAGATATAGGAAAGCAAATTCTATAGAAGCTCGTCAGATCGCAGCCTCTTCCACTGATATGAACCGATGTCCCCTTCATCCACCAACCATGAACATCAAACCTACCTAACCCGCAGCTGGGTACACCAGATTAAACAGAAAAATGAAGAGGCTTTCAGGTACCAAATCATTAATATCAAAACATGAACGAAATCAAAGTGGTGAACTTTTCAGACGATTGATGGATCAAATATTGTTCAAACCTTGCAGAAACCAATACGTTTTGATGTTGTTTTAAGAAAGTCATCAACGTCCCAGTAAGGGAGTATTCAATCAAGTAGTGAGACATTCTATTTAAAACTGATGAACCAAATTCTTCCCCTGTCCCCAACATGCTAATATTACTATTATGATTATTACTACTGTCCCGAACTTTTTTTGTTTTTTTGATGAACAACATGAACATGAAATGGTTTTAACAGAGGCAAATCCTCAAATACCTGGCAGATGTTGTAAAGAGGAATTGATTTGGGCGACGGGATGAGGGAGAACGCAGATGCTTGGAGGTCAACCTGTTGGCGTGATGAACTCGGGTGTGCAGAACACTACCGCTTCCTTCATTCTCAAAACTCATACAGTCAAGGTAAAAGTCTTGTAGATACAAACATGTTGCATGGCTAGGTTGGGCAATTTAAATGTTCTTTCATAAACAGAGGAGATAACAATAGTTTCTTCGCCTATGGAATTTTCTAAGTTTCTCATCCCTATGCGTGTCCATAAACTTTGATAAATGGTCAATATGGAGGGGGTTTCAGTACTTCATTTCAGTTTCTAACATAAGTATATTGAATAACTGTCTCAGAAACTAAGATACCGTATCTTCTAATAAGAAGAAAGATAAAAGTTTAGAACACAACAATAGAACAGTAAATAGCAAGACAGAATCAGAAAAGGCTAATTCTTATTTGATTCTTCAAGGCCAAAAATAAAAGGCCTCCCAACTCTCAAGGAATCTTAACCAAACAAAAAAAACTCTCAAGGAATTGATTGAGGACCTTGTTTCATTACTCTGTAAGAAATAAACACCTTGAACATGAAGTTGTAATGATACACTTAGGTTACCTATGTCATGAGCAATCGTCAGCCACGTGGAATAGAAACTTGTTGGTGTCTTCTCTGATTCTGCAGTTGGATATAAAAAGACATCTTAGATACTCAGAAGGAGCAGATTAAGGTTGTATATCAACTTTCATGTCACTGTTAAAGCTAGGGTTCGATTAAGGAGAAGGAGCATCCACAACCATGATTTCTAATTTTATAAAAACATCAGGAAAATTGAAACTAACCACCAAGACGGGTAGAAAGTGGTTTGTAAAAAACTGTAAAAAACAAACAATCTCCAGTCCAATCTTAGTTCAGACGAAAGAGAAAGCGAAGAAGAGCAATTGAAATATTTGAATCGTACCTTGTCGAGAGTGTGGTTGAGAGTCGAGCCTGAAACGTAGACGTCGATGATGACGACATCGACATCGTTAGCATCTTCAGATCTGTCTCTCCTCCACCAATGAACTTCTCCAGCAATTCGAGTCGTTATTACGGCCACCAAAACCTCCAGAAAGAGTAGAGGAATCGTGCAAAGATTCGAACACCGTCGTGTGGAACGCTTTTGATGGAGACCGAACACCGGCTAGGCGGCTACTATTGGCCTGCTTCAACATCCCTATTAGCACCGGAGAAGCCATGTTGGGAACACTGACTTGAGAGAAGATAGGATTTCCCGTGAAAGAACAACTTTTGAATGAGTAAAACCAAACAGATGTACAATGAAAAAGAGTTCAAACTTTAAACAAAGATGACAAAAACTGATCAAAACTGAAGAACTAAAACCAAACAGATGTTTATGGTGAGATATCATGATAGAACATGCTCTGAAAACCATCACTCAGTAACAAAGGAATTTTGAATCATCTCAACTAATATGAACAAACTTTATAGGGTAGCTTCAAGAAAATACCTGCATTATTTATCGATAGTTAGGAGGAAGTCCAATAACCATTTCTCTGAAGAACATTTGAACTCCAAGATTGATTGGAAGTATGTCAAGTCAAGAGCAAAACTCTTGAGTTTGGCTTTCATGTTATGTGTTCTTACATCTTCCTTAGTCTGCCAAGCACCAATAGAGGTCAAACCCTGGAGAACTAACACCCCACACCCACCTGGTAGAAAAAAATACTCATGTGAAACACTTGATTCTCACGAAAGACCCAAGCAAGTAAATCATCTCCAGATTATGATCAAGCAGAGAGAGCTCACTTACCTTCCAAGAACTGTAGCGATGTCAATTCTATTATATGGGGCAAATGCTAGGTATACAGAGCAGAATGGAATCTGCACCCTAATAGACAGCCGATACTATATAACCCTAAGAACACCATCAGTGGGAGTATAGAAGGGAGTTTCGGGTGAAATCGAAAATGAGGGAGAAAAATTGATTTACCTCGCATCTGTCCACAATGAAAAAATTGCTCCAGGCGAAGTTTGAGTTCGACGGTGAGCTCTTGATGGGAGAGGTCGCACAGAAGAACAGGCAGCTCCTCGGGGACGGAGATCTGTGGGCGCCAACAATCAAATTCTAAGCCCCTTCCGTCTGGCGTCAAGCAGGCCATGTCTGCAACAGGACCTTGATCGGAGGAGGCATACTGTTATGATTCTTCTTCTTCTTTTCCTATAGATTGAGATCATAACTCTTGGAGCCTTGGAGGTAGGTATAAATAGAATGTGACTGGAACCCAAAGGAGTATTAGCAGACGGAGAAATAGAAAAGGAAGAGAAAGGAGAAGAGAGAGTTAGAACGACTGGCTAATCTGGTTACGCCAAAGGAGCATGAAGAAAAAGTAAACAGGAAGCACTTGGTCAGGCCAACGAAACAGGAAGCTGAATGAGAAAAGAACTTTTAAAAAGCGGCGTCAGGGGAAAGTTAGGGTGCACTGTTGCTTAATGAACAGACAGTAACTCCCCTCCGCTATTTAAGCGACAGTAACTCCCCTCCGCTATTTAGGTTTAATGTGCTATATATGGACACCAATTAACAGATGTACACTTTTGCAGGTATTAATTGTCACCTTAATTTTGTAATTTTTTACATAATAATCACTTCATCTACGAGTGAGCAGTATTACACTAAGTTCGATTCAAGTCACCGCAGCATCGCGGCCACAATAACCTAGAGTATGCTTAAAGGCTTATAGATTCACAAGAAAAAGCAATCGTGGGTATTGAAAAGAAACTACAAGAAAACTTGTACAACAAAAGACGACCAGCTGACTGTGTTTGTCACAGAATATTCTTAAACCCAGTAAAGGAACACATTTGAAACTCACAACACAAAGCAGCTTCTTTACATAGTTAGCAGTGCCAGACTATTTTGGGTTTTGAAACTTTCCCAGAACCAGTTCTTCCATTGGGGTCAGATCCAGATTTAGCTTCAAATCTTGTGTAAGAATTTCCAAACTTGAGCAACCTGCAAGATTAAGAATTTCTAGACATTCCAAGTCAGCCAAATTTGGGAGTTTCTTAATCTTAACACAGCCTCTCAGATTGAGGACAATAAGCTTCTTCAGATGCTGGATAGATGAATCAATTTCAGCCAGTGACTGGCAGCCTTCAAGAACAATCCTCTCCATCTCTGGAGCCTCTGAAAGATCTGGCATCTGCATCAGAGATGTAGAATGTCCAAGGTTGATCCTTTTCAAGCTGAGGTTGATCTTAGCAAAAGGAAATTCGACTGGAAGCTCGATCTCAATGACGCTGCAGCAGGGCTAAGCGATACAAAACTCAAGAGTTCGATGACACAATCGGCACTCCTTCAACTGGACAGCTCAAACAACGGAGTCCTAGTAAACATTAATTTCTGTTGACAAACCAAATAAAAAATAAAAAACAAAACATGTGAAGAAACTAGAATGCCATAACTCAGCTGAAAGGAACTACGAAAAGCCACCTTTGTATTGTTTTATTGCGAGGCCGAGGCGGAAGGCTTGACTGATTCTATCTTCTGCTTGAGCATCACAAGAAACTGATCTGATAGATTCAACAGAGGACATTCATCTATGTTCAGATCTCGAAGACGTGGCATCATCTTTGTTTCCCCTTTTGCAAGTAATTCTTTCGAGTCGTCATCCCACCCTTTCCACATAACCATCGACTTGAAAACAAGCTTCTTCAAATTGGGAAAAGCTTCAGTACCTGGCATCCCCAAGAACTCCCTTTTCAGCTCAGTCACAGCATTCATACTCCTCAATTAAGATATGGCATCTGCATCAGAGATGTAGAATGTCCAAGGTTGATCCTTTTCAAGCTTGGAAAACACTGTTCCACAACACAAAGAAAAATTTAGCTTGTTAGATGAGCATTCTCTTGATAACAGGTGAATCAAGGAATGCAAATATACCTTTGTTCCTTCCCAGAGCCATTCCAACATACTATAAGACATGTCAAGTTCAATGAGGTTGGTTGGATGAAACTCTGAAGGCAAAGTCTTCAATGGGAAACCATGCCAACAGAGAAACCGCAGCTCATCAGGGAAATCATCAAGCCCTTTTGGAAGCTTCACTTTCGAGATCTCCCCACCATCTCGGTTAAAAAAATTGAGAATTCTGAGGTTATACATCTTCAAGATTGCTTCGGAACTCAACTCCATATCTTCTGACCTTGACAAATCCAGATATATGCCGTCTATTCTTCCAGTGCCCTAAAAAACAAACAAAAAAGAAATCAACAAACATCCGAAGTTAAAATGAGATCACACAAGCCAGAGGCATTCATGTATAAGCACTTACTGTGTTTGTGGTCAAAACTTCATAGATATCTTCGTGATCCCACAACCTGCTTCGCTTCCTCAATTTGTTGCTTTGTTGCTGTACAATTTTCCGACCCATGTCTCGCAGAATATCATGCACCATTATCCTGTCATCTGAAATAGTTAGAAAGCCCTTCTCCTCTAGAACTGCAATCCCAATCTCTGTCGCGAAGCCACATCCATTTAGAAACTCTATGACAAAATCCACGTTCTGCCCTCTAAAGAAGCAAGCTATGTCAAGAAATATATCCTTCTCATCATCATCCAGTTCATCAAAACAATTTTGCAGGGTGTTCTCAGAGTATGGACCCGCCTTGTGACATATGCTTTCAAATGCTTCTTTGCTTCTTCCGTATAAAGTAGAACCTACAACTTCAAGGATCAAAGGAAGACCAGGAACACAGCCTATAACCCTTTTAGACAGATCCTGGTATTCTTCATCTGGAGTTGCTCCTCTAAAGGCAAGTTGAGAGAAAAGTTGAAGAGATTCGGACTGATTCAATTCTTGCATCTTGTATATACAATCAACTTCAAGAGATGAAAGCACATCGTCATTCCTAGTGGTAATGATGATTCTACTTCCACTACCAAAGCAATCATATCGTCCAAACATATTTTCTAGTTGCCTGGCAGACCAAACATCATCAAGAACAAGCAAAACCTTTGTATGTCTAAGCTTCACTGCAATGCTATCTATGGTCTCATCCTTGGAGCTTTTGTCATTTGATACTTGAGAAAGGAGTTGTCTTCCCAATGCAGAAAATCCAGAGTGCTCAGAGTACTCGATGAAGCAAGAAGCAGTGAAAGTATGACGTATTCGATTAAAAACAGCATTGGCAAGGGTTGTCTTACCAATTCCACCCATACCCAGAAGGGCAATAGTCCGAACATCAGACGAGTCAAGGCGCAATAGCGACATCACTTGCTCAATGCGTGAACCTATCCCAACCAATTCTGTCCTGCGCAATTGCTTGGATAATTGTGTCACAACTTCGTGTATGAGAAATGATTCAGACATCATGTCGGATGTTACCCATCCCGACAGCTGACTGACTTCAACCAATGCATCCTTCCACCTACGGACTCTTTGAGGATCATCACTCTGCTTTGAATGTTGGGCGAAAGCTTCACCAAAGAAGCCACGATTGTTCCTAATATTGGATGGACTTACGTGATAGAAAACCACGAAAACTAGTTGGCCAAGGGTTTTCCTGCAATCGAGTATCTTCACCAGCTCATCCAAGCAATATGAGCTATCAGCATATCCTGGAGAAAGAACGATCACCGA
Organism: Linum lewisii; assembly: GCA_034768395.1. Taxonomy (NCBI): domain Eukaryota; kingdom Viridiplantae; phylum Streptophyta; class Magnoliopsida; order Malpighiales; family Linaceae; genus Linum; species Linum lewisii. The sequence continues at coordinate 66,051,183 of CM068298.1, forward strand.
ACTCCTCGACTCCTCAACGGCTTTCAAATATCGAGGATCAAAATCACTTGGTGCATGAGATTCGCTGTCAACGAAGAAGGCCTGAAGGTTTTGTCGAGCCAAAGCAGCGTAGAGAAAGCTAGTGAAATTAAATCTGGTGTCCGGACCTCTGAAATTGACAAAGACATCATGTTTTATGTCGCCAACGGTGGTGGAATCAAAGCAAGGAGGAGGGGAAGGAATCACCATATCTGAAAGGCTCTTATGCAGTTTCACGCAGCTTGCCGGCTTCTGTTAAAGCATGTTTCCACCTCGGAACTAATAAGGATAAATAAAGGTATTGTAGATATTTATTTTCCTTTTCAGTTTGTATAGGATATGTCCTTGATTTAGTTTTCTACGTAAACACAAAGTCTGTATCTATTTTTACCTATTAATAGACAACCATCAGGTCAAGGTTGGCAGGTGAGCGAGCCATTATCTCTTCAGGAACTTTATAAACATCGCGAAATCGGAGAGCATCAAAGGCTTCACCAAATTCGCCTGTCTGATGGCGGACATCTCTCGGCTCTAGTCGATAGAAAATTGGTAGAACCATTTGCCCTAGGGTTTTCGTGCACTCTAATATCTTCACCAGCTCATCCAAACACCGCGACGAGTCAGCGTACCCTTTTGGGGTAAGGCGCCGCCGTGGTTCTCTCATGAGTCATGGGTTGGTAATTCGTACGAAGCCGTAGCCATTATGAAAGGATTCTATGTAATAGAAGTATAGAAGCAAAAAGCTTGTGAATGCATGTGTTATATATATATATATATAAATTAAATATAGAATGGAAATCCGTAGAAGAAAAGGATTGCAAATTCAATCAGTAGTCTACTTCTATGCAAAGACTTCATTTTAATTCATGTAAAATAAGGAGGTTGGAAATTAATCAAATTATACGTTAATTGTTTACGTTAATCTCCTAATCAGTTAATTTAATTGTTAGACTCGGAATGTTTAACAGACAAGGATTATATAGGCCAATATTTTCTAGGTAACTTTTCGATACAATGTATCGTTAGTTCCACATTGTCGAACTGTATATGTTCGAAATTAGACTACGTAAATAGCGTCACGCCACCCTAGGGTTGAGTGGGCAGCGCTATCCATTCATTACAAACCTTCTGTTTAATTGTTTGACGCATACATTAACCAAATAGTTGACTAGACCAACATAATAACTAAGAAGAAAGTACATCTAGAACTCTCAAGTACTCATTTTTCAAATAACACGTTTTCGGGAGTTTGATTCCAGGGACAGCGCTTTAGCCGCTGCATCGGATGTAATGAATCTTGACCGCACGATTTCAAGTAATTGATCTGATTGTCCAAAAAAATGTGAGGTAATAGCGTTATTTTCACAACATGTATAGAATTTCAAAAAAAGGATATTTACCCTGCGTAAAAATTGTTAGACTTTCTTCTTACGGATTTCAAATCATACAGTCCCTTGATTCTCTTCCAAAAACAACGCCGACGAGATCAAAAAGCTGAAATGACAACGCCGGTGATGTTCAATTGCAATGAAAACGCTGTTGATTTTCATCAACTTCAATCGATTCTGACCTCAACCAACTGTGATCAAATACCTAATTCAATAAAAAAAAAACTTAAGTTTCAATACTATGCATCTACTTGCTCTGTTTTCTGAGTTTTAGACGGCTACTTTCTGTGTTTTTCAATTTCTATATTCAAGTCTCCACTGAAATTAAAGGAAAGAATTCACTACATGTTGTACTGTAGCTCTATATTGAATGCATGTGTGTGTTTCATTAGTATCTTTTTGAATGATTGTATTCTATGTTTTTCAATTTTGATTCTCGTTGCTACTGTTTGGTATGTGCATCCTGGTACATGATGGAAAATGGATAAGAAATATGACTAAGGTGAATAAGAAACCGAATCTCAAAATATCATTCCAAATTACACAAAATATGAATCGAAAGGATGAGGATACAACTCAATTAAAGCAAAAAACCTATATCAAAACTAATGATGCATCTCTTTTCTATATATTGTTGCAACACTAAGAAATCATCCTCAGGATCGACCCTAAAAATTTAACCAATTGCCTCAATCCTTAATTCTTTTATTTGCACTTACTAATCATGTCTATTTGTTATCTTGTTTACATGCTAATATTTTTTTATGGATAACAAATAGTAATACACATGAATAGAAGAAACCAACATTTCAGGCCAATCTCAAGGTAACAACTAACACTAATGCATCTATATATTGTTTATACAATGTTGCACTCATTAATCATAGTCTATTTATCATCTTCTCACCAGGTAACTCCTAGGGAGCCATCACCTTTGTTTATTGTCAGTACTCAGGCTGAAAAAGATAAGTGCAGGACAATAGTAAAGACACTAATGAACAAATCGAAAAATTGGTTAAATTAGAGATCCAATGTCAATTATTAAATTAATTCTCGTGTTTCATTCCAGAAGATTCGATCAATCAGACTAAATTTCGGTATTTCCGAGCCTCAAGTAGATCCTCGACGAAAAATTGAATCGCAGGAACTTAATCTACAATAGATTCCACCATTATAGCCAAAGAGGGAAAAAGAAAAAGAAATAAATAAAATAAAACGGTAAAACACCATTTGCAAAAGTGAAGAGGAGTGGAAAGAAGATGTGGGTTTAGTGGCAATTAAGTAGGGAAAAAGTAATGGAACATAGATAAACACTTTCAACAAAAAATAAAAAGCACCGAAAAGAGTGGACCAAACCGAATTTCTTTGGGTAACAACCAACCACCCAATTTTGAGTGAAGAAACCAACCACCTGCGGGTGAGGAGAGAGAAACCATCCCGAGAGAGGAATTCAGTGGGACGATCGGCATCCCACCGATCTTCTTCACTCCAATCAACGGTGTGGTGAATCGAAGATCGACAATCTCGGAAGGGAAGCATTCTCCAAGGCTGGGGACCCCAAAGAGAGCCCCATTGAAGGCCAACAACATCAAAACTCCTTCAGATGACAACCTGTGAACGGCTTGAGACAAAATCAAACGCAGGTGAGCGACCCATAAACTGTAACAAACATGAAAGAAATTCACCATAAAGGTGCCATCAGGACTCAATCAAGCCTGTAAATCAGACAACGGGAAATTGTGACTGTCATCGTGCCACAACTGTATGACCCTAAAGGCCACAGTACGGAAGGAAAAAACAAAGAACACAAAAATGAGAGGGAGAAGAAGAGAAACGGGACAGAGGAGAGGGAGGTAGTGAAGACTCCATTGGAGAAACTGGTGGAGCTTTTGCTCTGTGGTTCAGTAGGGAACCCGTCAAATCCCTCACTTTGATGATTGCATATTTTCTTAATGATTGGGTCGTTGAAAAATCTTGGGGTGATGGTGATTACTTGCAGTGGTGAAACGGGGAGGGGACGGAAGCGATCGGAGGAGGAGTAGTTTTCCCAAAGAACTGATGATTTGTTTTGTGTAGTTCTAATTTTCAATGACAAACAAAAAGGTTTGAAAAAACAACCAAAAAAGTTAAAACCAACAATTGAAAAGACAATAATTAATAGTAAAATAGAGTATACTTGGATCATGCTTAAAGCTCACAAAGAGTTGAAAGTGCATGTCAAGATATCATCATGGTTATACTCTAATTTATTATTTCCTGTTTTTTTAAAAGTAAAAATTATTTGTTTTATTCGTCACTAATAGTTGATGATGTGGGGATGCTTTTAGGTGAGCTACAAGGATTCTTATGCATTACTAGATTGATATATGTGACCAATGTAGATGAGGTGATGAGGTTGCACCTTGAGAAGGCACAGATGATCACTGTCTTGGAGTTGAGATTCAATCATTTCGATGATAATTATGAAAAAGAATCAACTTCTGATGACCAGTTTGGTATATTATAGTTAAGTTTTTTTGCAATTAAAAAATTTTTATAGGCTTTTATTAGTTTAGTTCAATTTTTTATAGAATGAACAAAATTAAATTAATTAACATGTGAAACTCACATGAGAAGAAGGCAGTTGTTCCCCAAGTCGATAGCGTAAAGTATGAACCTCATGTATCGTACTTGAGGAAGCTATCTCTCGATTTGTCCAGTCGAGTGACGGTCTTGATCGTCACACTACCAAAAATGCATTAGCTACAAAAAAAATTTAGTTAAGCAGAATTTTTATTAATTAAAGTGAAATAAACAAACTTATAATGAGCTCCATGCAGTGGAGAGTGCTGTAAGGAAAGCTCCAAAATAGAACGAACTGGTCATCGCCAGATTGTTACCAACGTAGTAGTGAGTTATGATCTGTAAGAAATATTCCATCATTACATTTGTGCCAAAATAGCATGTGAATAAGATAAATTTTTCAATAATCCCATTAATTTGAATATATCATACTTCTGATAATTTGAATATATCATACTTTTGATATATTCAAATTAAAGAGGATGAGTAACTCATGAAGACTGAATTGTTGAAGTAGTTGTTAAAGATGATGAGGTAGTTTTTTTAGCCTTCGGAGACACATGAGTTTGCAGATTGAGGGAGTTGCAATCATTAGTTGAATTGCATTTTATCATAGTCAAGTTACAATTGCTCCAGTACCACCATTTTAGTTCAACTTTGATTTCGGCTTTGATTAGGGTTTCAGTTGGGCACAAAAACATATAACCTACTGTTACATCTTGCTAAATGACAGTTTAGCCATAACTAAATTTTTTGTTTAATTTCTCTACAAAATGACGAGTTAACAAGGACTAATTTTTATTTAATTGCTCTGCGGCAACATGCGGACCAACTAACTAGTTTATTAAAAAATGCCAATAGATAATTAAATTACCTCTACATAGTCCGTGAACGACTTGTATGCGGTAACTGTCACAACCATGGGCTTCTCGGCTAATATTTTTAATATACCCTTTTCTTTGACATCGTTGTCTTCAAACTCTTCATAATTGTGAATGGTGATTCGCTGCAACTTTACAAAAAAAAAAGGTTAGTAATTTACCGCCTAAAAAGAAAAGAATCTAAAGTTAGATTATGCTTTATATAGATATAATTTTCAATAACAAAAAAATGAGTTTGAAAAATAGAACTCGAAAATTTATAAAACAATCATTGAAAAACACTAATAAATAGTAAAATACAGTGTAGTTGGATCATGTTTTATATAGATCTAGTATTTAAAGACACTATGGTAAAATAGAATGTTGTTCTAGTTTTCAATGAAAAACAAAAGGTTTAAAAAAAGTAACAAAAAGGTTAAAAATCATCCATTGAAAAGACACTAATGAATAGTAAAATAGAGTATATTGAATCATTCTTTATGCGGTAACTGTCACAACCACGGGCTTCTCGGCTAATATTTTTAATATAGCCTTTTCTTTGACATCGTTGTCTTCAAACTCTTCATAATTGTGAATGGTTATTCGCTGCAACTTTACAAAAAAAAAAGTTTAGTAATTTACCGCCTAAAAAGAAAAGAATCTAAAGTTAGATTATGCTTTATATAGATATAATTTTCAATAACAAAAAAATGAGTTTGAAAAATAGAACTCGAAAATTTATAAAACAATCATTGAAAAACACTAATAAATAGTAAAATACAGTGTAGTTGGATCATGTTTTATATAGATCTAGTATTTAAAGACACTATGGTAAAATAGAATGTTGTTCTAGTTTTCAATGAAAAACAAAAGGTTTAAAAAAAGTAACAAAAAGGTTAAAAAATCATCCATTGAAAAGACACTAATGAATAGTAAAATAGAGTATATTGAATCATTCTTTATGCGGTAACTGTCACAAACCACGGGCTTCTCGGCTAATATTTTTAATATAGCCTTTTCTTTGACATCGTTGTCTTCAAACTCTTCATAATTGTGAATGGTTATTCGCTGCAACTTTACAAAAAAAAAGGTTTAGTAATTTACCGCCTAAAAAGAAAAGAATCTAAAGTTAGATTATGCTTTATATAGATATAATTTTCAATAACAAAAAAATGAGTTTGAAAAATAGAACTCGAAAATTTATAAAACAATCATTGAAAAACACTAATAAATAGTAAAATACAGTGTAGTTGGATCATGTTTTATATAGATCTAGTATTTAAAGACACTATGGTAAAATAGAATGTTGTTCTAGTTTTCAATGAAAAACAAAAGGTTTAAAAAAAGTAACAAAAAGGTTAAAAATCATCCATTGAAAAGACACTAATGAATAGTAAAATAGAGTATATTGAATCATTCTTTATATAGATCTAATTTCAATAACAAAAACAGAGTTTGAAAAAGATAACTAGAAAAGTTAAAAATTAATCATTGAAAAACACTAATGAATAGTAAAATAGAGTGTAGTTATAATTTTCAATGACGCAAAAGAGTTTGAAAAAAGTAACAAAAAAAGTTAAAAGCAAACATTGAAAAGACAATAATAAATACTAAAATAGAGTATATTTGGATCATGCTAAAGCTCACAAAGAGTTGAAAGTGTATGTTAAGATATCGTTATACTCTAATTTATTATTTCTTGTTTTTTTCTAAAGTAAAAAGTACTTGTTTTATTCATCACTAATGGCTGATGATGTGGGAATGCTTTTAGGTGAGCTGCAAAGATTCATATGCATTACTAGATTGAGATATGTGACAAATGTAGACGAGGTGGTGGGGTTGCACCTTGAGAAGGCACAATGATCACTATCCTGGAGTTGAGATTCGATCATTTCGATGAAGAAGAATTGACTACTCCTGATGACCAGTTTGGTATATCATAGTTAGTTCTTTTTGCACTTAAAATTTTTTACATGCTTTTATTAGTTTAGTTCAATTTTTCATAGAATGAACAAAATTAAATTAATTAACATGTGAAACTCACATGATAAGAAGGCAGTTGTTCCCCAAGTTGACAACGTGAAGTATGAACCTCATTTACCCATACTTGAGGAAGCTATCACTCGATTTGTCCACTCGAGTGATGGCCTTGATCGTCACACTACAAAAAAATGCATTAGCTACAAAAGTAATTTATTTAAGCAAAAATTTTATTAATTAAAGTAAAATAAACAAACTTACAATGAGTCTCATGCATGGAGAGTGCTGTAAAGAAAGCCCCAAAATAGAACGAACTGGTCATCGCTAATTTGTTACCAAGGTAGCAGTGAGTTATGATCATGCAAGAAATATTCCATCATTATATTTGTGCCAAAATAGCATATTAAAATAGAGTATACTTTGATCTTATAATCTTATAATGTTGGTTCTCTTGTAATTTTAGTTTTAGCTCTAGTGTTAGAGCTTGTTGTTAAGTTGAATGTCCGATTGTTGTGTATGTCGTTGTCATCTCTGAAAGAGAAGCGTTGGAAGAAGGTTCTGATTGCTCTTGATGGTGTAGATGAACAAGAACATGTAGAGTTTCTCCTTGGACAATTTGATTGGATTTGCCTGGAAGCAGAATCGTCGTGACGACTGGAGACGGACGAGTACTGGACACATTAGCTGTTCAAATACATAGTATTTCCCAACTTACAATTAGATGGGAAACAAACACAGTCAATGGATTTAATAATGATGAAGCTCATCAACTTATCGTTATGAATACCTTTAATGGGAGTTTACCTCACGACACTTACATGGATTCGGTCGAAAAGGTGATTGCCTATGCGTAAGGAAACCCCAATGCTCTCCAGGTGCTGAGCCGTGGACTGATCGAGTTAACACTAAAACATTGTGAAAGCAAGGTGAGGAGCCTAGACAGAAAGCCAGATCCACAGATCCATAGTAAAATGGAAAGCACATTTCTCCAACAAAGTAATGAAGCATGGGATGTATTCCTCGACATAGCCTGCTTCTTCGTAGGGCAGACAGTTGATTATGCAACCGAGGTGCTTCATGTCAGCTGCTGCTACGATATCCAAGTAGTTACGGAGGTTATTCAAGGTCTTGAGAAGACGTTTCTCATGACAACTGTTTGGGTGTCCATAATCTATACAGAGAAATGGCTAACAAAATTGTCCATAATGAGTCTCCATCAGAGGCAGGTGATCGCAGCAAAATCTGGGACCATGCTGCTGCACTTCATGTGTTGTCCAATAATACAGTAAGTTGTTAATTGAGTTATTAGATTCTTTTTTTCTTATGAATTATTTTTTTATTCATCACTAATGGTTGATGTTGTAGGGATGCTTTTAGGTGAGCTGCAAGGATTCTTATGAATTGCTAGATTGAGATGTGTGACCAATTTAGATGAGGTGGTGGGGTTGCACCTTGAGATGGCACAGATGATCAATGTCCTGGAGTTGAGATTCGATCATTTCGATGATAACGATGAAGAAGAATCGACTTCTGATAACCAGTCTGGTATATTATAGTTAGTTTTTTTTCACTTAAATTTTTTTACAGGCTTTTATTAGTTTAGTTCAATTTTTATAGAATAAACAAAATTAAATTAATAAACATGTGAAACTCACATGAGAAGAAGACAGTTGTTCCCCAAGTTGACAACGTGAAGTATGAAACTCATGTACCCGTACTTGAGAAAGCTATCACTCAATTTGTCCACTCGAGTGATGGCCTTGATCGTCACACTACAAAAAAAAGCATTAGCTACAAAAGTAATTTAGTTAAGCAAAATTTTTATTAATTAAAGTGAAATAAACAAACTTACAATGAGTCCCATGCAGTGCAGAGTGTTGTAAGGAAAGCTCCAAAATAGAACGAACTGGTCATCGCCAGTTTGTTACCAAGGTAGTAGTGAGTCATGATCCTGCAAGAAATATTTCATCATTACATTTGTGCCAAAATAGCATGTGAATAAGATAAATTTTTCAATAATCCCATTAATTTCAATATATCATACTACGGCAGTATTGAAACCACAACATCAGCTACAAAAGTTGAGGATATACGGTTACCAAGGATCATCAATACCCTCGTGGACTGGGACACTCAAGTTTTTGACAAAAATAACACTTTCTCACTATCACAATTGCAGGAGTTGCTTTCATTGGGGAAGTTGAAAAACCTAGTATTTTTTGAAATGAGAAGTATGAATGTCATGACTAAGTTGGGGATGAAATTTTTGGAGGTGAGTACGCATACGAAGTTAGTTCATGCTTTATATGGATCTAATTTTTAATAACAAAAAAAGGTTTGAAAAAGATAACTCGAAAAGTTATAAATCAACCATTAAAAAACACAATAAATAGTAAAATACAGTGTAGTTGGACCATGCTTTATATAGATCTAATGTTTAAAAACACTATAGTAAAATAGAGTGTAGTTCTAACTTTAATGACAAACAAAAGGGTTTGAAAAAGGTAACAAAAACGTTAAAAACCAACCATTGAAAAGACACTAATGAATCTTAAAATATACTATGGGTGTTCTTGAGTTTGAGTTTGCCACATAAGCTAGAACTCTTCTCACAATTTTCCACATCATCAACAATTTTTAAATCAAAATATAATTATTTTCTCTCATCCTCCTTGAATGCTTTCTAACAAGAATATAGCCACTAGTGATTTCTTAACAACCTTGACCTAGTCTCTAGGAGTAAGGGATAGTGCTTAGTATGTATTGGGATAGTGGTTAGTAAATATTATTTATTTAATCATCTTCTGCTGATCACTTTTGTATATAAGGGATAATCCCTCAATCAATAAAATCATTCAATTGCCAATCTACATTAACATGGTATCCAGAGCCTTATCATTTTAATTTCCCCACACACGTGTTCTCTTCTCTTCCCTCTCTCTTCTCTGCATTCTTTTTCTTTTTTGTTTTTCCCCAAAACCCTACCAAACGTCCTCTTTCCCAGACCACGCCGCCATCACCATGCCCCCCAATATTATGTCTCTTGTTAATGGAAGCTCTTCACCCACAGCTTTTCCGATTCCTCCGACTACAATCAGACTCGGCCAAGATAATTTTGGTCTGTGGCGATCCACTGTTCTCGCTACCCTCGAGGCATTCAATCTTGAATCCTTCGTTCTCACTCCCAATCCATCGCCGGTTACTCGCATCGTCACCTCTGAAGATGGCGAGTCCACACCAGAGATCAACCCAGCTTACACCGAATGGAAGCAGAGTGATCGATTTGTGTTATTGTGGCTGCGAACGACTCTCTCTGATCGGGCCTTGGCCTTGGTTGTTCGTTCCTCAACCTCCAATGCGGCTTGGATGATTCTTGAGCATAACTTTCAGTCGCAGACGCGAGCTCGGCGGATGCAACTCACACTCGAGCTTATCTCTCTCCCCAAGGGTGCTCTCTCCATGGCTGAATATCTCCAGAAGAAGCGTTCTATTGCGGATGATCTGGCCTCCAATCTTCATCCCGTCTCTGATGAAGACCTACATACTCCAAGGGTTGGATCTATCATATGGACCTTTCAAAACATCTTATATGATGAAGGCCACAGATTCCATCAGTGTTGTTGATGTTTCTGGTCTTCTTCTTCAAGAGGAAACTAAACTGCGCTCGAAATCGCTCAACAGGCTCGTTGCTTCCGACTCCTCCTCCTCCGATTCACACTGCCTATCAGGTTGATCGAAATGTGGGATCCTCATATCAGCCACATCCATCGTCCGTGCCCAACGCCCTTCCTCTCCCTCTCGTCCGTGGACGCCACCGCAGCGGTCGCGTCCTCAGTGCCACTATGTCGACGTTTAGGTCATGAGGTTGCTGACTATCGCCAGCGAACAAATCTGTCTGGCTATCCCTCGCGATGGCAGCCACCTCAAGGCCGTCGTTTGTCCTCCTCTCCTCGGCCTCCACAACGACATGCATATCTTGCTCAACATGGAGACTCGGATGTCGTCATCGATCCAACTTGGTACTTTGACACTGGAGCTACGGACCACGTGACACCGGATCTTGGAAAACTCACCATCTCTGAGGACTACCATGGGGGCGATAAACTCCAAATAGGCAACGGTAACCATCTCTCTATTACTCGCGTTGGTTCTTGTTCACTTTATAATCTTCGTATGCCAAACGTGTTTATCGTGCCCAAACTAACCAAAAATCTCTTGAGTATCTCGAAACTTACTCGTGATAACAACGTTTGTGTGGAATTTTGGCCGACTCACTGTGTGGTTAAGACTTTACAGGGAAAACCTCTTCTTCGAGGGGCACTCAGTGACGGCTTGTATCACCTTCCTTCCCAACCGTCCTACCACACTCGCCAAGCCATAGCCTACACCGGAGTTAGGACGTCTCTCGTTGGTTGGCACAATCGTCTCGCCCACCCAAATGAACCTATCCTTCGACGTTTAGTTTCTTCTTTTCATTTACCGATTATTTCGAATAAACTTCCCTCTGTTTGTGAGTCATGTCAATTGGGAAGAGTCATAGGTTGCATTTACCTTCTTCTCATGTTTCATCAACTAAGCCTTTCGATCTTGTGTATTCGGATGTTTGGGGACCTTCCCCCATTTTTTCTCTTAATGGCAATCGATTTTTCCTCTTGTTTATTGATGACTGCACCAAGTTTATCTGGATATACTTTCTTTCCCACAAATCTCAAGTTTTTTCATTTTTTCAGCAGTTCCGTGCTATGGTTCAAACACAGTTTCAAACAGAAATAAAGAGCCTACAAACCGATTGGGGGTGAATTTCGAAATGTGTCCACTTTTCTTCAAACCCATGGTATTCACCATAGGGTTTCTTGTCCCTACACTCAAGAGCAAAATGGTGCGGTTGAACGGCGAAATCGGATAATTGTCGAAAAAGGTCTAGCCCTATTAGCTCAATCCTCTCTTCCTCAATTATTTTGGGAACATGCTTTCAAAACCGCCACATACTTAACAAACCGCACTATCACACCTTTTTTAAACTATGATTCCCCATACCAACGCCTCTACTCCACACCTCCTGATTACTCATTTCTTAAAACCTTTGGATGTTTATGCTACCCGTATCTTCGACCGTACAACTCTCACAAAATCGATTTTTGATCTCTCCCATGTATATTTCTTGGCTATAGCTCAACCCACAAAGGTTACTTATGCTACAATCAGCCATCATCTCGTCTCTACATTGCCCGCCATGTCATTTTTTATGAGTCAATTTACCCATACAAAAATCCCAACCCACCAAACCATAAAGTCCATGATCCTCAAACTGAAGATACCCATGTTTTATTACGTCATGCCGCAACACGATCACCACATGACACCCTTCCCTGTTTATCTACTTCTACGAGCCCATCTAACACCACACATACTACACCTATCCACACTCCACCACCCACAACATTCCAATCCAAAGCCCACATCCAATCCTACCAAGCCCAACTATGACCAGACACAGTCACTCCACAAATTCTTCTCTACCGCATTCAACCTCCACCCCTTCCTACCTCAACCCTACACAAAGCTCATTGGCCAAACACACTCAACCCTCGACATCTCATTATCGTCCGGCACCACACAAGACACATGCCATGACCACAAGGGCCACCACAAACACACTCAAACCCAAGACTTTCACCGTCACCACCACACCCATTGTCGAACCCAAACACTATACTCAAGCTGTTAAACACGATCATTGGCAACGAGCGATGAAGAGTGAATATGATGCCCTCGTGAGAAAGAGACGTGGTTACTTGTACCTCGTCCTACTAATGTTAATATTGTTGGTTGTAAGTGGATATACAGGATCAAAAGGCACTCAGATGGAATGATACAACGCTACAAAGCTCGCTTGGTAGCACAAGGCTACAGTCAGGAAGAAGGAGTATATTTCTTTGAGACATTTAGTCCGGTGGTCAAACCAACAACAATTCGTGTCGTACTGTCTCTAGCTCTATCCAAAGGTTGGGAACTAGGCAACTAGACATCAACAACGCTTTTCTCAATGGTGATTTACAGGAAGAGGTTTACATGACACAGCCGAAAGGGTTCGAGCATCCGACACAACCACATCATGTATGCCGATTACGGAAGGCGATTTATGGGTTGAAACAAGCCCCCCGAGCTTGGTTCAACAAACTCAAAGGGTACCTCGTCACTCATGGTTTCAAGGCATGTCAATCAGATCCCTCCTTATTTGTCTATCACTCTTCCACAGTTACTTCTTATGTGCTTGTCTATGTTGATGATTTGATCCTCACGGGTAATAGTACGACGTTCATCAAAAACTTCATCACCAAGCTTGATCACGCCTTTGCCTTGAAAGATTTAGGCAAGCTCCATCAGTTTCTCGGCCTTGACATCACATTATCTGATGCCACACTCCAACTGTCTCAGAAGCACTACATCCACAACATTTTAGTTCGCACCAACATGGCTGAATCAACTCCAATAGCCACGCCTGCCGACCCAACAATCAAGCTCATCAAACAAGGAGAACCATTCACCGATCCCACACTATATCGACAACGGTCGGGGATCTTCAATATGCTACAATCACAAGACCAGATATCACTTATGCGGTTAATCGAGTATGCCAATATATGCACTCACCAACCACCCAACATTGGCAGGCGGTCAAACGAATCCTCAGGTATCTTCACGGAACCCTTGAACACTGCTTGAAGTTTACACCCACTACGTCTTCGTCTCTCCTAGCTTACTCAGACGCTGGATGGATATCGGACGTTGACGATAGTCGATCACAATATGGGTACGCAATCTACCACGGCAACAATCTCATCAGCTAGACATCGCGGAAGCAAAGAGTAGTCGCTCGGTCCAGTACAGAAGCTGAATACAGGTCACTAGCCTACACAACAGCCGAACTAATATGGCTGCAACATTTACTCAAAGAACTACACACACCTCTTGGTGAGCCGCCACTGCTTTTGTGTGACAATGTCGGAGCAATATTCATGAGCAAAAACCCGGTCATTAGTACTCGCTCCAAGCATGTTGCTTTGGATTTTCACTTCATCCGTGAACAGGTCGAGTCAGGCAGTCTGCGGATCAACTACATATCTGGATCAAGTGGCAGATATCTTCACAAAAGCACTTTCCAAAGATCGACTACGGTTACTACGCTCCAAGCTTCAAGTTCACCCGGTCCTTGAGCTTGCCGGGGGTAACAAGAATATAGCCACTAGTGATTTCTTAACAACCTTGACCTAGTCTCTAGGAGTAAGGGATAGTGCTTAGTATATATTGGGATAGTGGTTAGTAAATATTATTTATTTAATCATCTTCTACTGATCACTTTTGTATATAAGGGATAGTCCCTCAATCAATAAAATCATTCAATTGCCAATCTACATTAACACTTTCTTATGGCGGAGGTTTACTGGGTGGTTCACGGTGTTTGTGGTTTCTATTCTAGAGGTTGTGGTTTCATCCCAATCAGAGATTTTTTGGCTCGTCATTTTGACGGTGCCGACAAAGGATCTTAATCCTTGATTTATTCTAGAGGTTGTGGTTTCATCCCAATCTACGAATTCTCGGATCGACGTTTTGACGTTGCCGACAAAGGATCTTAATCCTTGATTTATTCTAGAGATTGTGGTTTCATCCCAATCTGCGAATTCTCGGATCGACGTTTTGACGTTTCCGACAAAAGGATCTTAATCCTTGATTTATTCTAGAGGTTGTGGTTTCATCCCAATCTGCGAATTTTTGGATCGTCGTTTTGAACATTTCCTTTTGGATCGATGTCATGGCTTTTCTCCTTAATGGACCGAGGGGATTAATATTTCCGATGATATTTTTCTCTACGAAAGCTTTTCCGGCAAACTCCTGATGGTTCCGGTGAAAGCCTATCATCAATTCAGTTGTTGGAAATTAAGTTAAATTTAACATTTTTTTTTGGTAGAAGTGTAAGGATCATGCCTTACCGAATATTATTAATAAGACGGGGTAAACAAACACCCAAAAGATCGTACCGCAGCCATTCCAACAGGCCGTTACAGGGAAAGGAAAAAACATATATGCCGAGTTCGAGCTCATGGCCCGAGTTAGCAAGAAAATCCGCAGCAAAATTTGCCTCACGGTAAATGTGCTCGATGGTAACATCCCATTGACGCGACTTCAGCTCCTGGAAACGTCTGATCAAGTTAAAATGCTGGTGAGCAGCATGTTGCGTGGTGGACAGCAAGTTCACAGCTGTGGCTGAGTCGGACTGCAATCTGAGTTTTCGAATCCCACAATTCCAAGCAAGCTCCATTCCTTCTATAACCCCCCAAATCTCCGCTCTAACAATCGAACAGGTCCCGAGTTTTGAAACAAAGGCAGAGACAAATCTGCCCTGGTCGTCCCTGATTAAGCCTCCTGCTGTTGTGGAATTGGAGACGCGGTGGAGGGATCCATCAGTGTTCAAGGTGAAGCAACCCTCATCGCCTGGCCTCCACCCAATCAGTTGGGTCTGCCGAGCAAATCCCGGCGCTTCTCGGCCCAACCGACGGGTCTTCCAGCAAGACGAAGAGAATTAAACCCAGAACGAAACCTGATTTGAAATCTCCTCCACTGTAATTGCATTATCCTCAAAAATAGATTTGTTTCTCTCGGTTCCATAAAAGCCAAAGAGTGTATCTGAAGGTCGAGCAAATTCGTGGTTCGTTAATGCCATTGATCCACCAGTCCTTAAACTCCATTGAACGCCTTTCTCCTTGCATAACCTCTGGGAGAACTCTGTTCCACGTCTGCTCTGCAAAACTGCATTCCCGAAAAACATGCTTCAGATCTTCGTTAACTCCACTGCAAAGGTGACATTCCAGATTGTCCGTTTATCTACGTCGTCCCCTCTCCACATTCGTCATCAGTTTGCCATGTTCAAGCAGCCACATGAAGTGCCTAATCTTATTCGGACCTTCCCATTTCCAGATTTTGCTCCAATTCCCGCCATTGTCTCTTCCTTCGATCTCCCTTAGCATACAATAAGCTGATTTAACAGAAAAAACCCCATCGTCCTCAAGCCCCCACGCTTTACAATCACTGCCGCAGTCTGCACGAGGGGTAGTCATACCATACACCTGCAAAACAAGAGTTTCAGGCAAAACATTCCTAAGTTTCTGCAAATCCCATGAGTCATTAATACAGAAATCAGCAACAGAGAGAGAGGTGTCGACTTCCCTAAAACTGATGGCATGATCAATAAGCACCTCCCCACTGTCAATCCACCTGTCCGACCAGAACTTTGTGTTCCTCCCATTCCGAATACACCACTGGATGCCCTTATGTGTATGGTCCCAAACCTTCATAATACCCCTCCAAGCATTCGAGAAACCTTTGCTGCGCGCCAACATGTAGCCATTCTCAGTACGGGTCATATATTTAGAGATCAAAACTTTAGCCCACAGCTCCTCTGGGCGGGAAACCAAACTCCAAACAAGCTTCATGAGAAAAGCCTTGTTTAAATCTTGAGCATTTCTCAACCCCAGACCCCCTTGATTTTTAGGTCTGCAGACTGTTTCCCAGTTAACATTGTGAATCCTCCTGTTACCTTCACTCGAGCCCCAGATGAAGTCCCTGATCTTCCTATCAATCTTGTCACAGAGCGAGACTGAGAGAAGAACTGTTTGCATAATATAGCAAGGGAGGGAATTCAAAACTGATGTAGCCAGAGTAACCCTTCCTGCCAGGGAGAGGTTCTCGCCCTTCCAACCAGCTAAGCGTTTATCAAGACGATCAAGGAGAAAATCATACGTATGTTTCGTGACGCGACCATGGAGGATGGGCGCCCCCAAATATCTACCCAAATCCTGAGTTGCACCAATTCCCAGAGTCTCAGTGATTTCCCCAGACAGCATTCTCGAAGTATTTTTAGAGAAGAACACTTTAGACTTGCCCTTGTTAATACTCTGACCAGAAGCCTCACAAAAACGATCCAGCGTATCGAGGATAATGTTGGCTTGACTGATGCTCGCTTCTCCAAATAAAATAAGATCGTCCGCGAAGAAACAGTGAGAAAGTGGGGTTCCCCCCGTTGACAAGCCTAATAGGAGCCCAATACCCATAGTCAACAGCCGACAAGATCATCTTACTCAACCTTTCGATGCAGAGGGTAAAGAGGTAAGGTGAGAGGGGGCAACCCTGTCGAAGGCCTCTACGGGGAGTGAAAGGGTCAGAGCAGCTTCCGTTCCACAACACTTGGAAGGACGAAGAGGAAATGCACGCAAGAATGACCTCGATAAGATATTTTGGGAAATCTGCGTGAACAAGAGTATCTCTCACAAAATCCCATTCGATCTTATCATATGCCTTCGCTAAATCTAGCTTGATAACCATGAGCCTTTTCTTTCCTTTCCACGAACGGAGAGAATGGACAACCTCCTGAACCATAAGGATGTTGTCAGTAATATGACGACCCGACACGAAGCTTGTCTGAGACGGATGTGTTAGGTCCGGCATAAGCTTCTTGATCCTATTAGCAATGACTTTCGTAATCGTCTTGTAAGTGACATTGCACAGGCTGATAGGCCTAAAGTCACTAACAACGGCCGGGTTCTGCTTCTTAGGAACCAGAGTGATAAGCGTATCATTTATCGAAGCGATGAGGTCTGGAGACCTAAAACACCTACAGATGAAACTGACGAACTCAGCACCCACCGTGTTCCAACACTGCTGGTAAAAAATGGGACCAAAACCATCTTTGCCCGGAGCCTTGAGAGCCCCCATATCCTTGACCGCGGCTCTAACTTCATGCGGGTGTAAGCCTTTAACCAAGGCTGCTCTGTCCACTGCCGCAATCTTCTCTGAGAAGCCCTTAATCATGCAGACATTCGGCGGCGATCCTTGGTAGAAGGTAGCAAAGTATTTTGTAACCATACTCAAAAGAAGCTCCGAATCATCAACCCAACTGCCATCTTGACCCTTGAGCCTTTTAATCTGGTTGACCGATCTTCGCTTGAGGGTAGAGAGGTGGAAGAATCTAGTGTTACGGTCCCCATCCACCAACCAGTTAGCTCTAGACTTTTGAACCCACAACAACTCCTCCTGCCAGAGCACCAGCTCGAGCATAGACCTAATAATGCTTTCCTTTTGCCGATTAAACTCTGAAGGGCTGGCAGCTGTCCAAGCCTCCGCCTTCTTAAGGTCCGCTTCTAGGCATTTTTTCCTCTTGAAAATGTTGCCAAAGACCGACTTATTCCACAAATTCAGGTCGTCAGTGAGTCTTGCCAGGGCATGAGGGAGATCGGAACCTGCAAGCCATTTATTGGAAAGCACATGATTAAAGCTAACGTGAGAAATCCAGGCCGCAACGAAACGAAAGGGTTTAGAATTGGGGGAATATACCTGGACGAGAGGGCAGAGCATAATCAGGCGATGGTCTGATTTGATCTTTGACAGGTGACACACCGAAGAGTCCGGGCAGGTCTGAATCCAGACTGAGTTAACCATGGCCCTATCAAGCCAAACCTGTAAAGTGTTCCTAGACCATGTAAATTTAGGCCCCGAGAAAGGGATATCCAGGAGCCCGCACATGTCAACAGTCTCAATAAAGGACTTGTTCCTAGCTCGATTAAAAGGAGACCCTCCAACTCTATCCCCCAACGAGAGAACCTAATTAAAATCTCCAATAACCACCCAGGGAGCCGCCATACCCACAGCCAGTCTCTTAAGAGCATCCCAGAGCAGAACACGAGAGGTTGCACGAGGGCTGGCATAGACAGCAGTAATAAAGAAGAACGAACCATCAGCATTAGTTCCCTTGGCATGGATAAATTGCGTGTCAAACTCAATAATGTCGAAAGAGACAACAGTCGAATCCCAACAAAGCCAAACTCCACCCCGAAACCCAACTGCTTCAGCCCTGAACGAGGCTGCAAATCCCATTTTCTGAATAACCTTCTCAGCTTTAGCTTGGCTAATTTTAGGCTCAACAATCACTGCAATAGAAAAACGATTGGAACGGTTATAAAACTTAAACGAGGGGATGAACGATTTGTGGCCCGCGCCACGACAGTTCCAAGAGAAAAAATTGGAAGACGACATAAAACAGAGGTAAGGAAGGACTCCCTAATTCAGCACAATTCCATGGAGTTGGGCGGCTCCCTGGGTACCGACACATCACCAATCCTGATAGCATCCACCTCCATATTAGCTGGCGGTTGTGGGGAAGCACTTGTTGGCTTTCCTTGAACGCGGATACCATCGCCTTTAGAATTCCCGCCATCCGACGGCGATTTTCCCCCTCCCTTAGTAGATTTCTTCCGAGCAGAGAGAGACTGCTGAGCAGCAAGGCCCTGCTCCAAACTCTTTCCACCTTCTTTGCCCGTCTTTTTAGCCTTAGACGAAACACCCGGTGGTTGGGCCTTAACGTTATCGTTCGAACAGGATCCACTGGGCCCACGCTCCTTCTGAGGAATAATTGGAAGCCCAGATTTATCCCCACCAACAGGTTGGCCCGCCTCAAGAGAGATAGGCCCCATATCAGCCTGACCGGAGTTAGAAGCTCCCTGACCGTTATAGGGGCTGAAATTTGGGTCCTGATTTTCTTTATTCTCATCCGCCAGCTGTGAGGCCGGATCTTTGGCCGTGATCACGACGACCGTTGGGGTAGGATCCTCACCACTTACCTTATTTGACTCCGCATTGAAGACATCAAACCTATTTCCTTTTCTGACAACCTCCGACGGGCTGCCCTTTCCAGCCGGCGACGAGGACTCTTTCGTCACCTGACTGCCACGACGACGGCCCTTTTTCACCATCATCCACGGGCCGAATTCTTCGGTAACCTCAGGTCTAGCCTCACTCCCAAAATCCTGGCGGAAAATAGGGTTATCGAAGGATGACACTTCAGCATCTTTCGTCTCGTCAGCCTTCGGAACGGTACAACTCTCCTGTTGATGGCCATAACAGCCATCAAGAGAAGCAGATGGTGTGAAGGCCTTCATACTCGATATGACAAACACGTCTCCTCAGACGGTACTTCGACAGCAGTGGTTTAGAGAGATCGACTTCAACACATATTCGAGCGAAATTGCCTCTATTGCCTTGAAGCGTTGTATGATACGAATAGTTCTACCAATTTTGTCACCAATCGTGGAAAGAACCGTAGAATCAAAGTACTCGATGGGAAGGCCTGGAAGGCGAACCCAAACCCGAAGAGTAGAGAGAGTAGTATCCTCCGGACGGAAATACGGTCTTCAGTTCTGAAGGACCGCATAGTGGTCTCCCACCATCCATGGACCCCCAAACATAGCTCGCTCCTGATCCCCGACGGTTTCAAACCGGACGACATAAAACCCCCAGCCGATGTCATACACCTCAACACCTCCTTGTTTCGCCCACAGCTGAGGGATTTTCTTGCTCATGTACGCGTAAGGGAAACACTTGCCAAGCGTGTTAATAATGACGGCATTATGAAATTTCCGGCGGACCCTGACCTTCACATCATTAGGAATCCGTATTGTCGGGCAGGTAGGATCGTCTTCATCCCCTTCGGCATCAGATTCATCAGACAACAGCTCATCCGAACTCACAACATCACTAACCCAAAAACCCGCGACCTTATCCCTGAACGACTGGGAAGCTGTCTGGTCTACCGGTTGCGATTTCTCTGCCTCCTTAACCTGCACCTGTTGAACACCTTCCAGATCAGAAACACGAGCCCGCTTCACAGTTTTCAGCGAAGTAGACGACGGATCCGTGCCCTGAACGGGCTCCGGTTCCATCCTCGACAAGGAACGCAAGAGACTTCGGACAGAGTGAAAACGTTTTTTTTTATATTACCTAAAGTTAACTCAAAGGAGCTCCAAGTTAAATTTAACATATATTTACGGTATGGCTTAATTATCGGCTATCCTATGATTATTCTCATATAACGGATATCACTGCTTTCGTGTAATTGCTGATTTTGTGCCCATTTAATTTGAGTAAATTGATTTGAGTGATTCTTGGCCAATTCCCGATTGCTTTTCTGGGACAAGAAAATACAGCTGACCTTTAACCTATAATTTGCTTCTTTAATTGGCTGTCGGTTAACATAGTTTTCAGCAGGGAAGCACTTGTGTTTGTGTACTTGTGTTGATGTGTTGCCTTTCCTTCTTGGAAATTTAATTTTAATATCATTCTCATTGAAAACAAGTTTTTACTAATGAAAATAACGTATTGGGGGACATTTATAACTGAAAGTTAATGAATTTCTATTCATCTTTCCTTTTGTAAATTTGCCATTAAATCAATGCTATTACCAATTCTGAAATCAATGCTATTAAATCAAATAATTCATTTCTCCTATAATTTCTTCTATTTATTTATTTAATGCTATTAATTTTTAGTTCTAACCAATCAAATTAGAGTTTTTAATATAAAACTTACAAAATATAATTGGGATGCTCTAAAAAGCATCGCGTTAGAGGGTGATGCAGAGCAAGTTAAAACTAAAATAGCTCAAAGAAAGGTCTTACATTCCTTGGATGGGGTAATTGTTCAAGAAATTAGATAGTTGATTAATGAGCTTGTTTTTCTTGAATATAATTAGCCTTTTCCAAGGGCTCAAATCAGTGTTGCTCACGGTCTTGCCAAAGCAGCTTTGGCCTTTTACCAAATTCCTCGAGCTTGATCAACTTAAGACATGCAGGTTAGGTAATTAGTTGGTGGATAAATCTCCACCCCCTCCCCCTCCCCTCCCCGGGAGCGCGGTGGGTGACAAAGTATAGACTTTGTCACCTATACAAAGTTTAATCTGGACCCTTGATCTCATATCCACATCTTAATTAATAATTTAAATCAATTTAATAATGTTATTTAAAGAAAGTGTATAATTTAAATAAAAAAACATTCCCCTGCAACCCTTTACTTCCATAACCGCCGCCCCTTTTAATTATTGTTTATTATTATATTTATTTTTCAATTATCTTCTCCTCAAAAAATGCTTGAAAATATTCTCTTGGAGATTAGCATGTCATTTATTTCACGGCACATACTAGTATCTGTAACGTACTTGGAGACTAGCAGTACTAGTATGTTGTTCATGGTTTCTCTTGGATATCGGATCAATTAACTTGTTTAATCCTATGTTTATGTATTGTGTTTAGGTTTTTCAGCATATGTGTGTATGGAAGCCTATTTATAGTACTCTGTTGTCATAGTTTGTGTTATATATGGTAGTCTTTACAGTGGTATTCTGCTTTGTGTTGGAATTGTAGGATGACTTTGATGATGAACCTCTGGTCGATCATTCATACTAGTACTGCATTCATACTAGTACTGCATGCATACTAGTACTACGTGCATACTGACCAGCCGCATCAATCTCAATGAATATAATCTTAATTCAAAAACTGAAACTCACAAACTCACAAACTGAACAACATAAATCGAAACTCACAAACTGAACAGTGAAAATAATTATGGTTTGATTGGATAGAAAAATTCATTATGTAGATTCTATGAAAGTAATATTATAATGAAAGAAGATTGGCTAAAAAAGGAGGGAAAACATACCGTAGCCACGTAAGGTTCCTTGTTCATCAGACGTCGGAATTGCATCCTCATATGGTTCAGATGTATCATCAACATCGGGGGAATGATCAATCGTGAATTATTTAGATCAAACAGAGGTGCGGTGGAAGGTTTTTTTACTTGGGAACTCGAACCGGGTTCATCCATTATAAAACTTGAACTTGAACTTGGGGATTGATTTTTTAATGATTAGGGACTGATTTGTTAAAAAAAACTATGCAGAAGTTTTTTTTTAATAGCGTGATTAGCATATGAAGAAGAAGATTATGATTATCTAAAATTGTTAAGAGAATATTTTCAAGCATTTTTTGAGGAGAAGATAATTGAAAAATAAATATAATAATAAACAATAATTAAAAGGGGCGGCGGTTATGGAAGTAAAAGGTTGCAGGGGAATGTTTTTTATTTAAATTATACACTTTCTTTAAATAGCATTATTAAATTGATTTAAATTGTTAATTAAGATGTGGATATGAGATCAATGGTCCAGATTAAACTTTGTATAGGTGACAAAATTTAGACTTTGTCACCGAAAAAACTCCCCCTCCCCCTTCCCCTTTAATTTTTTTTATTTTTTATTTAAAAAAAATACCCCTCCTTAAATCTACATTTAATTTGTATATATACTTATACATTCATATAAAATAAATCTACTAATGTTATGTTTTTTTTCCTAAAAAACAAATTGCATAACATTAGATTTTTTTATGTATATGTATAAGTATATGTGTAATGTTTTGTTTGATAAATTTCCTTCTTCTAAATCACATGTTATAATAAGAATTTAATATTTATCCTCAAAGTAAAAGTTATGGTATTATAATTTTTACATTACTCTTAATTCAAAATTATAATTCCCTATTGGTTTGATTTTGAAAAGTTTATACCTCAATCAAAATAAGTTTTAAAACTTACAAAGTGTGTATCATTCATAAAAATATTAGGTGGTTAGAATGGGTACAGTCTATACGAATAACATAACTGAAATAATTAATGGTTAATTTATACATAGAATTAGAAGTAGTCCATATGAACAATCATGATCATTAGATAAGTTTTTTTTTTATGAATTGATCATTAGATAAGTTAGTCGAGTATGCACTTATTGGGTCACATGTTCTGGTAAATCATTATGCAAATATATAGAGTTATGAGTTGTTTACTTTTATGAATTAATGTCATGAGTAAGCTAGGTCGAGCCAGATTGATCTAGATGATCAACTTTCATACAAATAAATTTGTGAAAGAAACATATTTTAATTCTTATATTATTCGTATATTATTCGAGTGAGAAGTATTTGTAGGTTTAATCAAATTACAAGTCAACAAGATCACATGTTAAATGTGTAGTGGGTTTATCGGGTTATGACTTGATTAGTCTCATGTTGTTAAATTTAGTTAATTCAAGTCAGGAATGTAGTTGTGTTGGGCGTTGTGGGCGGGTTCATCAAATCATGTCATAATATGACATAATTTTTTATTATTCACATTCGAGTTAATTTGATCATAAGTAGAATTGAGTAACATAGTACCTATCATATAGTTTATTTATAAGATTTTTTTTTATAAATTATCTTTGTCACTATTGGTTGTGGCAGCTGGTCGAGCAACTGAGCACGAAAGTCCCAAAATTTTTGAAACCTTGAAGTCATCATATGTATTCACATTCACGTGGCTTGGCAGCTGGACCTCAAACGTGACATTTTGTCCATTTAGAGCGCTTAGTGGAGGTGGTAGTTCATCGCAGCATCGTGGTAAGCACATGTTAGTTCTGGTGAAGTAAGATGCAGTTTCTGATTAGCTGTCCAGTCGAGAAGCATGAAAGTAGCATCTGATTTGTCAAAATTTTAGGGTTAGATTTGTCAAAAACTTTGGGTTAGATTTGCCAAAAATTATGGGTTAGATTTGTCAAAACTTTGGGTTATATTTGTCAAAAACTCTAGGTTAGATTTGTAAAAATCCTTGGTTATATTTGTCAAAAACTTTGGGTTAGATTTATAAAAAATTATGGGTTATATTTGTCAAAAACTTTGGGTTATATTTTTCAAAAACTTTGGTTAGATTTTTAAAAAAAAACATTGGGTTAGATTTGTCAGAAAACAGTGGGTTAGATTTTTTTGTAGGTTAAATTTGTAAAAACTATGGGTTAGAATTGTAAAAAATTTTGGGTTAGATTTGTTACAAAATTATAGGTTAGATTTGTCAAAAATTATAGGTTAGATTTGTCAAAAACTTTGGTTAGATTTTTTAAAAAAATTGGGTTAGATTTGTCAAAAACATTGGGTTAGATTTGTAAAAAAATTTAGGCTAGATTTGGCACAATTTATCAGCTAGATTTTTCACAAATTTTGGGCTAGATTTGGTACAAATTCTGGGCTAGATTTGGTATAACTTCTAGGCCAGATTTGACACAAATTATGGGCTAGATTTGACACAAATTCTGTGCTAGATTTGTCACAAATTCTAGACTGGAATTGTCTTATGGGCTAGTTTTTCACAAATTATGGGCAAGATTTTTCACAAATTCTGGGTCAGATTTGTCACAAATAATGGGCTAGATTTATCACAACTTATGGACTAGATTTGTCACAAAATATGAGCTAGATTTGTCACAAATTCTGGACTAGATTTGTCACAACCTAACCGAAAAATAGACAAATCTAACACAGAGTTTTTTACAAATCTAACCCAAAACAATTAGCTCGAGTATTGATCATATATATGTTAAATTCAAAATATTTCTTTCTATATGAAATACCAGTGTTGTCAAGACCGGACCGGACATCAAACCGGTCCAGCGAGAGGTTCAAGGGTTTGAGGTCCGACCGGGATCAGACCGTAAAAACCGGTAAGAAAAACCGGTCATACTAATTTTTAAAAGTTATGTATTTTATTAGTTATTAATCAATAGTTTAGTATCAAAATGTAATAATCCTAACTATATATATATGCATGTTTACTAAAACCCTAAATCCACTACCTCCATATCAGATCTAGCCGCCATCATCATCTTCTTCTTTTTTCATTCTCTTCTTCTTTTTAATTTCTGTTTTCCTCTTCAACCATTTTCAATCAAAATTAAAACAAGCTGCAGGTTTTGAAATCAATCATTGATGAGAGCACCAACTGCAGCAACCTCTGATGAAGTAGGGCTGCACCAAGCTTTTGAAATCCGTCGGATGAACGTTGGCAGCAACCGACGATGATTGACGAGGGCTGTCGGCCGGCCGGCCAAAGAAGAAGAAGAGAAGATGGGAACGCCGGGATGAAGTAGAAGAAGAAGACCGGCTGTCAATGGCGTAACCAGGATTGGTATACGGGGAGCCGAACTATAAATCAAAAATTGGTGCCACCGGCAAAAAAAAAAATTCAAATTTGGATAATAATATAAATTTTTCATTCATCTAATAATAAGTAAAAATACACAGTACATGTTTTGGTTATAAGTTGCTTAATTAATAAAAAAAATTATATGTCCACCAGCAATTTTTTGTTCAAATTTGGATAATATATGATAAATATTTAATTATTACATACTATAAGTGAATTATGAGTAACTATTACGTAAAATTTAAGACAACATTTCACTGAAACAACGTAGTGGGGAGCCAAACTTTAAATACCCCGGCACCAAATTCCAAAAATACCAAAAAATAAATGTAATATTAGACTCGATACCGGGGGAGGGGGGCGCCGTGGCTCCCCTAATACCGCCATTGCCGGCTGCATTCTTTCATGATCAAATTTTTTTTTTTTTAATTTGCTGCAAGTCAAACTACACGCAAATGCTGAACCGTCGAAAACCGTTCAGAACGGGTCGACCGATTTCACCGATTTTCCCGGTTCGACCCGCTTCCAAGACACAATTGGACCGGTCACTGTTTACACTCAGACCGAACCGGGCTGAGCTCCGGTTCCGGGTTTTCCGGTCGGACCGGCCAGTCCAGTCCGGTTTTCATAACACTGTGAAATACATTTGGTATAATTGCTTAATTAATAAAAAATATTATATGTGCCACAGCAATTTTGTTCAATTTGGATAATAATACAAATATTTAATTATTACATACTAAATGAATTATGTAATATTACGTAAAATTAAGACAACATTCATGAAACAACTAGTGGGGGCCAACTTTAAAACCGGCGCCAAATTCAAAATACCAAAAAATGTAAATTAGACTCGATACGAGGGAGGGGGCCGTGGTCCCATACGCATTGCGCTGATTCTTTTCTACAGTCTCACTTTTCTTCCGATCAAGAAAAAATCATGATTCATTTTTTTTTTTAATTCTGCAAGTCAAACTACACGCAAATGCTGAACGTCGAAACGTTCAGAACGGTCGACGATTCACGATTTTCCGTTCGACCTTCAATACAAATTGGACCGGTCACAGTTTACACTCAGATCGAACGGTGAGCTCGGTTCCTGGTTTTTGGTCGACGGCCAGTCCAGTCCGTTTTCATGACACTGTGAAATACATACAAATAACTATAAAGTAAAAAATTACTTAATGAAGCTTATATGTGTGTATATAGATTATAGAATAAAAAATAACTATTAAATTAATATGACTAAAATTTAATTATTTTTTCCTACACATCATAGATTAACATTTAATTATAAATAATAATAAACGTAGTTATGTTTAAAAAAATATCCGCCCAACGGGCGAGCAAAAAACTAATAGTAAAATAGAGTATATTGGATTATGGTTTATATAGATCTAATGACAAACAAATGGGTTTGAAAAAGGTAACTATAAAAGTTAAAAACAAATCAGTGAAAAGACACTAATGGATAGTAAAATAGAGTATACTGTCATGCTTATAGATCAATTGACTATAATATAAAATAAGATACTTGTCAGCTTATAATCTTATAATTTTGTTGGTTCCCTTGTAATTTTAGTTTTTAGCTCTAGTGTTAGAACTTGTTGCTAAGTTGAATGTTCGATTGTTGTGCATATCGCTATCAGTGGTATGGTTTAGTGACGACAACTTCTCATTTGATGACTTGTAATTTAGTGAAAGAACTCTTTTAACAATGTTTCCTTAGTAAAAAAAAACTCTTTTAACAATGTTGATAGATCTGGTAAACTCGGCAATTACTTTGTTCGTCGTGGTGTTGACTTGTGCTTGTTCCGCATTGTGTTTCATCAACGCACGTGACTGTGAAATGGACGACAAAAGTTGTGATAGTCACCGGTGGATCACTGATGCTGCTTCCGGCATTTGGGAGGTACGTAAGTGAAGCTGATTAAGTTTTATTTTAGTTTGTCAATTGTGTAATAAGTTGGGTTTGCTTGAATTTCAATTTCAAATGATATTGTAATAAAATTACTTGTTTTATGAATGGTTGAACATTTTGGTATTCATTAGATCAACTAAACCAAAACTTACTGTATAGAAGCTTGTGAGGGAGGAACTGGGATCAATGGAAATCTGGAAAAACTTTTTATCTGTGAAAGCATTATCAGAATTCTAAGAAATAGTCAAACTGGAATGGCTCCTAATTACAAACATTGAAATCAGTGTAAAATTACGAACACTGAAATTCCATTATGATGATTTTTTTCTAAAAAATTTGTTGATTCGTTCGAGTTGGTAATTCAGTCTAAGTTAATAGTTAAAATTGATTAATCGATCAAAGTCGGTTAACCAATGATCAATTAATTAGTTGATCGGTTTACGGTTAAACAATTTTCAGGAATTTGGTCATTGGTTAAACCGTGGTTAACCAACCTGACCCATAGCTCAGTTAACCAACTATAAATTCAGACTCAACCTCATAGTTTCTCTCTGTCAAACCCTTTAGGGTTCCTAATCCTTCACTCTGCGGCGGAGCCAGTCTTTCCTGCCGATCTTCTTCTGCGAATCGCCAGCCTACCACGGCTTCTTCAAAATTAGATCGGTTTTGCACTCTGTAGAAAACCGGTAGAACTCGATGGCAGAGGTGACCACCATAGCCACGAGAGGATGGGTATCGAGTTCTACCGATTTTCTTCAAAATGGATCCATCTGAGGTAACAGACGACCATAGAAGCTATGCGACTACAATTGATGGATGAAAGATGTGGCTAATTGTGTTGGCCATCAGGTAAGTTATTCATGAGTTAACAGTAATTCAGCCACTGGCTTTCGTTATCTGGTTCATTCATGTCGAACGAGCAATGAAACGTACATTCAGGACTCACTTGGATTGTGTTACGTTGTTTGATTGTGACTGTGAGATTTCTTCTTTCTGCTGTTAATGTTACCTACTGCTAATCTTATTCAGTTTGCAGATGCTGAAGTTATTGTGTCCTGATCCTGTTCTTGAGACGTACATACACAGTTGACGAATTATCCTCAGCTTACTGTTGGATCTGGTGCTTAGTATTTGGAGAGTTCAAGCTTGAAGAATGAAGATGGAAGTTAAAGTTCCTGTTGATTCGTCAAAGAAGCTCATCATTAGATTGCAAACTGTTCATAGCATTTGTAATCATCAAATAAATTGGCTGGAATGGCTTCAAATTATCTGTTCTTCTTTAGTTAGTGGAATAAAAGTGTTCTGCTCAAGTACATATTCTCACAAAGTATCAAGTTTTCTTCTTGAAGTTGTATCTTGTTAGCAACTGCTTATCATAACGAGGCAAGTCATTGCTATCGACGGAGGACACCCTACTAAAGTGTCTTCAATCCTCGGAGTCGTCCCTTGGTCTATTCGTTCAATGCGCATTCACAAGATGCAGAACAAGGAGCAAAGAATTGGGAAAAATGTTCTCAATGCTATACCGAATCGATGCTTTCGCTGTTCTTGAAAGCTTCAAATATGGGTGGAGTCCTATGGCGGATTCTGAGCTCGAAAGCTTGAGAAAACTCCTTGATCAACGACTGGTAAGCAGTTTCAATCAGTTGGGAATCATCTAGGCCTGCATTTCCCTTTCGACTCGATACATAACCACCACTTAGCAGCGACTTGATGCTGCCGACCTTCCTGTTCTTGATCCCGCATGGCACTATCCGATCGAAAGGCATCAAATCAGTAGTCACATTCAGAGCAAAGCCATGGCACTTTATCCACCACGACACCTTTACCCTGACTGCAGCCATTTCTGGTCGCCTATTTTGAAAAACAGAACAACTGAATCACGGCTTCTGCAGGTTGGCTCAACGTTCGTAAAACACCAATATGGCTGATTACAAGAACATCAAATTCATAACTGATAAGCTAGCAAATATGAATTGTGCAATAGGAATATGAAGTCAATGAAGGAGATGGGGGAAGGCTTTGAAGCAGACAGAGAGAGATACATTGACAACATGATTGGATCTCTTTGCAATTTGTGAAAGCTACTGCTACTTCTGTTGCTGCATTTAAGTACCCTCGCCTTATCTTTAGACATCCAACCAATTCAAACTCCTAACCTTTGTTTAAACTATGAGCCACGTTCTAGTTAATGCCGGCATAGGCATGCATAGACTAGTTTTTATGCATAGGGATTTTACAAGACAGGCCAAGAGTTTTGTTAGCATCTAAATATTCAATTCCGTATACCATCCATGTCAGTTTACAACCATGTATATTTGTGCTTCGTGTTGCAGGATGTGGTTAACACATTATGCATCTTCCTGGAAACTGCGAGAATGTGAGTTTGATATGGCTGGTTTTCAACACCTTGTGTGGAAGTAATTATCACAGTATTACTTGGACTTTTCAAATCAATGGCGAAGGCATACATGTAAGAGGTGTCCAACACCTTCTATGGTAGTGCTGTTGCTGCATTATTTTCCGCAAAGGAAGCTTCTGTTAAGGTACCCTCCCTCACCTTCTTTTTAATTTTCTGTCGGTCTCTATAGCAATAATCTCAACCTGTCATGAACTGTTGCATCCTAATATATAACTCGAGTTATTGAGAGAGGGTTCTAAATGAATCTTATATTGTTTACTAACACAACCAATTCAAACTCCTAACCTTGGTGCACAAAGTCTCGACAAGTATTCTTGAAATGAAATCCAACCGCTTCACACCACTCACCTCTCATTGTAAACTACTTGTCACTTTCTTTTTTTCTTCTCTGACTAACCTATACTAGCAGGAACCATAGAATTCCACGAAGTCCAAACAGAGATTTCCATCCCCATAAACTTTCCTACAGAAAACACAGGTGATATAGCCTTAATAATGGTTGCTTCTTCTTTCCCAGCTTCTTCAATGTCTCCAATGTCACCTTTTCTCTCTTCTCCTCCTCCTCCTAACTCTCCGTATAATGGGGAATGGGAGTACGATGTTTTCATGTGTTTCAGAGGTGATGATACCCGCCATGGTTTCACCAGTCACCTCATGAATGCTCTGTCCGACAAGCAAATCAGAACCTTCATAGACGACATGCTCGAGAAAACACAGAGCATCGACGAACTGATTTCCATCCTTCAAAGATCTGCCCTTTATGTGGTGATTTTTTCTGAAAATTTTGCTGATTCGTTCTGGTGCTTGGATGAGGTGGCCATCATAGCTCGAAGGATGATGGAATTTGGGCATCGAGTTCTGCCAGTTTTCTATAATGTGGATCCATCTGACGTGAAAAACGACTCTGGAAGCTACTCAACTATCATCGATCGTGAATATAAAGCCAGAAGTACTTATCCAGAGGATAAGAAGAGATGGATGGATGCATTGAAAGTTGTGGCTAATTGTGCTGGTCATACCTCACATGCAATCAAGTAAGTGAGCCATATGCCATACCTAGAATATCCTCCTTCCTAAAGTAATTTTGATTATTGTTTCATTTATATAGCTGTAACTTTAGCACTAGAAGCATAAGTATACATATATGGTAATTCAGAATCATAACTTCAATTTGTGTTTTTTTTTTGCTTTGTTTTGCCTTGGTCGTACTTAGAAGCGAATCTAAATTGATTAAGGCTATTGTGGAAGATGTTCAGAAGCAACTAATAAACATGTCACCGAGCATCATGTCTGCTAGCTTGGTTGGTATGGATTCACGAATTCTTGAAGTTGATCGATTGTTAGCTATGAACACATTAGATGATACTCGCATAATTGGGCTATGGGGAATGGGTGGTGTGGGGAAAACAACTCTAGCCAAAGCTTGTTATGAAAGGATAACTTCGTCCAACAATGGAATCAAACATCTTTTCGTCCGAAACATCAATGAAAACTGTGAAAAGCATCACGGGGTAGAAGAAATTGTACACAACATCTACACAAAGCTGTTGAATGTGAAAAAGATCGACTGTGAAGATTTCGATATTACTGATCGAAGGGCACGTCTGTCATGCTTGAGAGTATTTGTTGTTCTTGACAATGTTGACACTGTGCTGCAGTTGGAGCAATTGGCTTTAGGAGATGTCTTCAGTTTCACCAAAGTCTTTGCTTTGGGGAGTAGGATCGTCGTGACGACCAGAAATAAAAAAGTGCTTCAAAATGCTATGGCAACGATTTACAATGTTCAGTGTTTGAATGACGAAGAATCTACCCGGTTGTTTAGCTTGCATGCATTCAAAAAAGATTGCCCTGAAGATAATTGGTTGGAAATGTCACATCTTGCAACATCATATTGCAGGGGTAATCCTTTGGCACTCAAAATCTTGGGGGTGCATTGTTCGGTGAAGATAAATATTATTGGAAAAGTTTCTTGAGTGGATTGAAGCAAACTGGAAAGCTAGATATTCACAACATTCTAAGGAGAAGTTACGATAAACTAGAGCCGGAAGAAAAGAAAATATTTCTAGATGTTGCATGTCTACTCTATGGCATATCAAGATCTAGACTGATCGAGTATATGAAGACCATGCACCCCTCTACTTATGCCAAGGTAAAGGATCTAATTGATAGATCCCTCTTAACTTGTGTTTCTAGCGAAAACGGAGAGAAGATTGAGGTGCATGATCTGCTTAAGAATATGGCTTGGAATATTGTAAATGAAGAACCAAAGCTTGGCAAACGCAGCAGGTTGGTAGATCCAGATGATATTCATAAATTATTAACAACTTCAGAGGTAAAAAGTTGGAGTACTTCATTTTTCAACGTCTTCAAAGTCATAGTATTGATCCTGCCAAAAGGAAGAAAGAAAAGTCATAGACATGCATTGGAATGACAATATTCCAGTGGAGGAAGATCAGACAACTGAAGGTATAAGTTTGGACCTTTCTAATGCCAAAGAGATGTACTTGGAAGCAAATGCCTTTGAGGGGATGAATTCTCTTACATTTCTCAAATTCGAGTCGCCAGAAATTAACGAGTTTGACAGTTTTGAAATGAAGATGAAAATTCATTTGCCTTATGGTGGACTTGACTCTCTTCCTGTTGGGTTAAGATGGTTGCAGTGGGATGGATATCCTTTGAAATCTTTACCATCTAAATTTCATCCTCAACACCTTGTTCATCTCATTATACGCTCAAGTCCAATTCAAAGATGCTGGGAAGAATATGATCAAGTAAGTAACTTGCTACTTTCAGTTTTCCCCTCTTTTTTTTTTGTTCTGTAGTACTAATTAGTTGCCCTTTTCTTTTCCTGCAGCCCCAACTTGTGAACTTGATGGTGCTTGATCTCTCTTACTGTAGAAATCTAATTGCTATCCCAAATATATCAAGTTGTTCGAATCTCGAAGAGCTCTTTCTCCGTGAATGCGAAAGCCTAGTTGAGGTACCATCTCATGTTCAATATTTGACCAAGCTGATAACATTAGACCTTGGTGATTGCCAGAACCTCAAGCGTCTTCCATCTAAACTTGACTCAAAGTTACTTAAGCATGTTCGGATGTGCTATCTCAATGTCACGCACTGCCCTGAGATTAGTTCAAGAGAGTTGGAGGAATTTCATTTGGAAGGAACCTCACTCGTAGAGCTACCGAGTGCAATTTACAATGTCAAACAAGATGGAGACCTATGGCTCTATGGCCAAAGCATTACCAAATTTCCTGTAGTTACAACAAACTTGAAGGCTCTTTGGTTGAGTTGGACTTCAATACGAGAAATAAATTTCCCCGATCATCATCAAGCTTCTTCTGAATTAGTATTGCCGAGATTTCATGAGCTACATTTGTATGCAAACTTGTTACTCAAGAGTTTGCCAAAGAGTATATGGAACATGGTCTCTAATCGACTCGTGATTCATGGGAGCCCAATGATTAAAAGTTTGCCAGAGATCTTAGAGCCTGTGAATGATTTAACTTGTCTTTATGTAACAGATTGTGGAGGTCTCAAAAGCCTTCCATCTAGCATCAGCAATATAAGATCTCTGACATCGCTCAATTTATCATGGACTGGCATTAAGTCACTGCCTTCAAGTATTGAAGAATTGAAGCAGCTTATTTGGATTGATCTTAGATACTGCAAAAGCCTTGAGTTTATCCCAAACAGTATTTGTAAGCTTTTGAACTTGTTAGATATGTTCATGTATGGTTGTGAGAGTATTCGATCTTTGCCAGAACTCCCACCAAATCTGGAGATTTTTGCAGTAAGTGGTTGTAAGTCTTTACAAGCTCTACCTAGCAACACAGGTAAGTTGTTGAATTTGGGGATCGTCCAGTTTGCGGGTTGCCCACAACTGGACGAAACTGTACCTGTCGAAATTGTAGCGAATTTTCTCGTGTGTGCCAGCCTGTCTTCATCACCTAAGGTACGTAAATGTCTCATCAATTTCCTTATTTTTCGTCCTTATGTTAGTATTACATTACATGTAAGCAGCAAGAAACAAGTGTTGACGAGACTAGCTATCTTTTTCGGTGACAGTATAAACTTATATGTTCAAGAAGCGAGCTTCCAGAATGGTTCTCGTACAAAAGCATGAACTCAAAGGATTGCAGTGTGAAGGTGGAGTTGCCTCTTCCTAAAGACAGTGACCAACCAATCATTAAGGGAATTGTATTCGGCATTGTGTTTTCTTCGGAACCTTACACTTCTGTGTATATGAGATGTGATTGTGAGGTCGGCAACACTGTTGCATCTTGGTCTTCCGAGTTCATTGATATTGAAGGCTACGGTAACTCATCAGAAAAGGTATGGTTGACGTTCGACAAAAACTTATCAGGTGAGACGACCATGGAAAATAAAGAAGATGAAGCTTGGCATGTGAAGTATGCTGGACTAGTCGTTTCATTCAAATTCTACTTTACAGCTCTCATGGGGGAAACAAGTATTTTGAAGAATTTCAAAACAAAAGAATGTGGAGTCTCTCTGTTCTACTAAAACTGGTTAATATGAGCTGTAATATAGCTATAATGGTAACGTTGATTTCCCTGTGATTTTAGTTTTACCTGTTGTGTTAGAGCTTGTTGTTGAGATGAATGCTCGAGTTTTTGTGGATTTTAGGTTTGCTTCTATGTTGCTATGTGGCCTCGCATGTATCTTCAGTGATTTGCAGAGAACTACTGTGATTCTGTACTGTTATCTGATAAGTGTTGTAATTAACTTTGATTGGAAGAGATTAGAACTACTGTAACAAACCTCGCATGCTTGAAGTTTGTCATAAGCTCTGCAAGTTGCTCAACTGTTTAACCATTGCAATGGTAAAGGTTCAGTTATCTGATCTTCTGTTTGGTTTGGACAGTGGAATTCGGCCAACTTTCGTAACTAGTTACAAGTTTTTATCTCGTAACTAGTTACTAAAATTGGTCGGAAAAATTTAGTAGCTAGTTAAGAGACAAAACAGGAGTATGAAAATTGAAATTATTGGATTTTGCAGCCTTAATCTTGATGAGATTGAAATTATGAACTTTGAAATTCCATTATGTTCCATGGTTAATAAAGTTCCTGTTGATTGATCAAAGAAGCTCATCATTAGATTGCAAACTGCTCATAGCAGTACACAGTAGTTTAGCATTTAGAATTTAGGGCTCTTATTTGTTCCATCATCTGTCAAAACTGAAACTCAAGCCCTTTGAAGCTTTTTGTAATCATCGAAATAAATTGGCTGGAATGGCTTCAAATTATCTGTTCTTCTTTAGTTAGTAGAATAAAAGTGTTCTGCTCAAGAACATATGCTTACAAATTATCAAGTTTTCTTCTTGAAGTTGTATCTTGTTAGCAAATGCTTATCATAACGAGGCAAGTCATTGCTATCGACAGACGACACCCTAGTAGGTGTCTTCAATCCTCGGAGTTGTCCCTTGGTCTATTCGCTCAATGCGCATTCACAAGATGCAGAACACAGCGCAAAGAATTGGGAAAATGTTCTCAGTGCTATACCAAAACGAAGCTTTCGCTGTTCTTGGAAGCTTCAAGTATGGGTGGAGTTCTATGGTGGATTCTGAGCTCGAAAACTTGAGAAAACTCCTTGATCAATGACTGGTAAGCAGTTTCAATCAATTGGGAATCATCTAGACCTGCATTTCCTTTTCAACTCAATACATAACCACCATCTAGCAGTGACTTGATGCTGCCGGCCTTCCTGTTCTTGATCCTGCATGGCACTATCCGATTGAAAGGCGTCAAATCAGTAGTCACATTCAGAGCAATGCCATGACACTTTATCCACCAGCGACACCTTTACGGTGACTGCAGCCAGTTTCTGGTCGCCTATTTTTAAAAACAGAACAACTGAATCAGGGTTTCTGAGATGCAGGTCCATCTTCTGGTTTCAGAGATCGACAATTGGGTGCATAACTAACTACACATGCCAACACAATATTGCATTACTAGTACTACTAGATCCGCATGAATATCATTAACAAGAGCAATCTGTACAAGTACAAGACGAAACAATCATCGGATCGGTACTGAGAGCGAAACCCATAAACCGATCTCATTGTCTCCCCAAATACCTTCAATCAGCATCATTACACAGAAACTGAAACTATGTATTCCTAAATACCTATCCATGTTCATGATAAGTGACTTCCCCACCTCGCTCGGTTCGAAAGGAGCACCATCCCAAAATGAATGTGCTATACCGAGCTTTCAGTGGCCAAAGGCTAAAGTATAGACAGGTTAATGATTGAGGGTTTGTGAATGTATGCTGCAGAACAAAAACAGTCGCTTTGGCCGAGTGGTTAAGGCGTGTGCCTGCTAAGTACATGGGGTTTCCCCGCGAGAGTTCGAATCTCTCAGGCGACGGTTCTTTTATTTTTTTAAATCCGTCAATAATACTTCGTGTTCTAAACCACATTAAGTACAAAAATACGAGGACACCTTCCAATTGGAACTTACTTTATCACTGCATTCTGTCACAAAGTCTAAGCAAGCTTCCAAATTTCCCAGGTTGTACCAGCCATCACATCAAACAGGCACGGAAACTCTTCTCGATCTCCTCCTTGTTCAAGTTCTTCCCTATGATGATAATCTTGTTGATCCTTGCTTCTTTTGGCCCCCATGGTCGATGCGGCGAACCTCCGAAGTTGTGGTGAACGCACTGTTATTATTAAAACACACGGTGGTCAAAGAGAATCAGTTCAGATCAACCCATGAAGAACATTATCGGCACATTTGAGCAATTCACAATGAAACAGAGAACCAGTTGATTTCAGCACTTGAAAAAGAGGGATACATACCTGAAAGACATATCTATCGTCCATGCCCTGAATTGACAAAAGCCCTTTTATCCTGTATATGTCCTCACTTTGTTCGAACACATTAAGTAGCCACTCGTTAACCTGTACTCAAAACAGTAGTAGTTCAATACGCTGTTAGTCGAATGCTCATGGAGGGACTTGATTCAGATTTAGCATAGGTCCTACTGGCAACAATGAAATAGCTAGTAGAGTGAAATGGTTTGCAAGTTACTCAAAAACAAAGCTGAAACCTCACCATCTGTTGGTCCAACACACCCCTCGCAAACGATGCTCATAGAAGAAACACCAGGATCATGAGTGTGATCGTGTGAGCGGTGATGCCCATTGTTGTGTTCTGTAATGCAGGGGAGTATAAGAGGTTTGTTAATATTATCTTCGAAGTAAATTGATTTTACAATCACACACTATCAACTGATCTATTAGACCATGTCCTTATACTATCATATGTACACTTACCATGCTTGTGGGCATGTTCGTGGTGATGGTGGAGGTGATCATGATCATGAATGTCATCATCTTTCTTTCCGTCTACATCGACTGCAGTCTCAATCCTGACAAGGAAAATGCGACAGTCAGATGGGGAAGAGAGTGTAAATAGTTCAAACAAAGGCAACTTGCTAGCAATCTTGTCATAGTATTGCAGAAAGACCTGTCTAAATCAAATCCCCCAATGCCTAGTATGTGATCCAAGTCAACTTGTCCAAATCGAGTCCTCTTCATCTCAGCCATGCTATTAATAGCCTGCAGATGTTGTCATAAGTTAACTTTATTCGATACCATTGCAGCTTAGATACTGAAAGACGAAAGGCAATGGAAGCAAAAGACACAGGATACCGACCCTTATTTTCTGCACTAGAGGAGGAATGTCCTTCTCTCCTACAAGATCAGTCTAGCAGATAAAAGAACAGCATGAAGTCAGGAGTAAAGTTCTAAATATCAACATAGAAGTTCAATCCAGCAATAACATTCTCCAATCCGTAAAGTTCTAACAATCTTGAGCTGGCTTGATTCCAAACTCAATCAAATGCAGCATCTCAGCAGTAGATAGCTTGTAAATACCTTGTTTACAATGATCCTGTCAGCATATGCAATTTGCTCTACTGCTTCATTGACTATCCCCTTTGGATTGACCTCATCTAGATGTAAAGCAGCATGCTTAGCATCAACCAAAGTGACAACACCATCCAACTTGACATCATTAAAAACTCGATCCTCGTTGTAAAAGTTCTGAATGATCGGGCCTGGATTTGCCAACCCTGAAAACTTAAATCCCAATTTTCATGAAGCCGCAATCAACAAAAAAGGTCAGAAGTCATGCAGCATGCATCCCTTACCATACACAATCTTTTAAAAAACTGACTTACCCGTTGTCTCTATCACGATATGATCAAACTTCCCTTTCTTCTTATTAACCAGTTCTGCAATCATTCTTACAAGGTCGCCCCTCACAGTACAACACAAACAACCGTTGTTCAGCATGACTATGTCATTTGCAGCAACTAGCGAACCATTGATATCAACCTCTGCACACTGCCAATGAAATTCCATTTCCTCATAATTAGACCAAGACAAGTTCATCTCAGCTTTGAAAATCAATGCACTGACACTCCCATTTCACAAACTAACCAATTCTAAATCAAGAAACTCACTCATCTAATTTGACCAGTAAGAATTCGAAGTCAACGATTTCCTCACCTCGTTCTCAATAACAGCTATGCGCTTCCCGTGTTCTCCAGTCAACATATGATTCAGCAAAGTCGTCTGCACATCAACAATTATCAGCGTATAAGTTCATATCCAGTAATCAATCAACCAACTAATTCTCAACGGGGAGCCATAAAATTCAACGCGACCTGATGAGAAAAAATGAAATCCAATAGAATGTCTTCAGACCTTCCCGGAGCCGAGAAATCCAGTGATGATTGTGGCGGGAATCCGATCATCGCGGGGGATTCTCGTGGTGATATCGGGCACAGAGCTGTACTGCGAGGCGGCGGTGGTTTTGGCGGAGGAGGCCTCGGCGAAGAATCTTCTGCGGCCGGCGGAAGTAGGTCTGACGGAGATACGGAAGGGAACGGCGGAGGATTGTAAGGAGCGAGTAGTAATAGCACATGAAGCCGCTTTAGGAACGATGAGACAGGTGTGAGTTCTGAGAAGAGGAGTTAGGTTGCCAGAAGCGAAGGTGAGGAACGTTGTAGCGAGCTCAAGTGACATCGACGCCATTGTCGACGAAGATGTCCCGGATTACCAGGTCGAAAGAGCTGGAGCTTCTAGAGTTCTTGTTTCCGAGCGAGCTTCTTGAGCTTCGCTTGGAGTCAATGGCGCCCATTTTTTACTATTTCATAAAATTTAATTACAAAATAATTTTCTGACCTGCTTCTGTTTGTATATGAGCTGGAGTGGAGCCATTTCTGATTTCAGTCAATTCGGCTATTGATATGAGAGGCGAATCTCTCAGATCAATCTGAGAGAAGCATGACCGTCGGATCGTCTGAAAGTAATCTTGTGGTTGGAGGACAGTTGAACTAAGAGGGGTATAATGGTCACATAATGGTGTGTGTGTCAGAAAGTAGATGAGTATGGGTTGCAAAGCAAACTATTTTGGAAGAGAGGAGTGAGCGGGGAAATAATATTTGGGGAAGGGGAAAAGTTTATGACAACTTATCAAAGAAGTTTTTAATTTTTTAATTTTTGTAAATAACTTTATATTTACTTTTCAATTCCCCTACTTTTTTATTAATGTATATAACTAATTCTAGAATGGTCAAAATGATTTTTGTTATTCACAAATGTTGTTTGTTTTAATTTTTTGAATCCAATGACATTAATCTTGATATATTTTATTCAATTTTTAAAAAAAAAATTGAACTTGTACCTTAATATTATGTCCGACTTATGATACCAATTTTTCATAACATGAGATAATGTTGATGTAAAATGAAAGAGACAATATGTTATAACTTAGTTATAAATATAATCGATAACTAAATTTTATTTCTAACATATTTTCTTCTTCTCTCTTCTTCTATCAAATGATTATTTCATTATTTCTTGTTTGCTCTTAATGATTTCTATGTCAATATTTTGTTATTCTTAGGTCCTCTTTATGTCATTCTTATGGTCCTATTATGTTTCTTTTATGAAACCGTTACATAAATATAACATACATATAACACTAACATAACATTTCGAAGTTTATGGTTTCTGTGTATAACTTATACAATTGTGTAAATGAATTGTTAGGTCCTCTTTATGTCATTGTTATGGTCTTATTATGTCGTTATTATATTTCTTATATGACATCTTTATGTCATTGTTATGGTCTTATTATGTCGTTATTATGTTTCTTCTATGACATTATTACATAAATATAACATACATATAACACTAACATAACATTTGAAGATTATGGTTTCCGTGTATA
The DNA here is from genome assembly GCA_034768395.1 of Linum lewisii. Lineage (NCBI taxonomy): Eukaryota > Viridiplantae > Streptophyta > Magnoliopsida > Malpighiales > Linaceae > Linum > Linum lewisii. The sequence continues at coordinate 66,091,494 of CM068298.1, forward strand.
ACTTATACAATTGTGTAAATGAATTATTAGGTCCCCTTTATGTCATTGTTATGGTCTTATTATGTCGTTATTATGTTTATTTTATGACATCATTACATACATATAACATAAATATAATATAACATTTTGAAGTTTATGGTTTCTGTGTATAACTTGCGTAGACATTTACACATATGCTTTATATAAACAATGATACATTCAAGTTATAATCAATTTTGAACAAAGTATATAGTAATAATAAAAAACATATCCTTATGCAAGTGTCTCTTTGATGACTTCTTAGTTGACTTTGTTGTCTTTGTATAAATCTTCCTGCTCGTCAAAGAAATTCTTATTCTTTTGCACCAGTCAAGACACATATAACACACATATATTAGCCATATAGCATACATATAATAGTTCAACAACACGTTATACATAAAACGTAATAACACATAAATAACACTGCCGTATAATATACATAACACAAACGAAAACAAATATCATATACAAGAGGCAGAAAACATACATATATCAAACATGCATTATAGATATAACATGCATAACACAAACATAACGTGTGTATAAAATGAAGATAAACCATTAACATGTGAGACACAAAACAACAAAATACAAATCTGGTATGTGAGACACAAAACAACATCATATAGATCTGGTACAAGAGACACAAAACAATAACATACAAATCTAAAGCATGTATAACTTGAGATTTTGTTTCGAACTCGATAGATTTTTTTTTTTTTTTTGTAAGAATGATGAAAGTTTGAGTCAAAGATAAAGTTTGTGTTGAAATTTCTTCTTAGTGAATAAGAGGACAAAATCATGAAGAAACTGGGGCAGAAAACAGACATATAGCGTACATAACACACATATACATAAACGTAAACTAGCAATATATGAGACACGAAACAACAACATACATAAATACCTTTTTTTCGTCGAAAAAGAGGGCTACCCTTTGCTGGCTCTTCTGAATAGGTTCGTGCTTTTTTTTAGTAGCTTCGTGTTTCTTCCGAAGTCATTGAAGGATAGAGGTTGCGGAGAAGCTGTGGAAGCTTGAGATTTATGCTCAATCCATGGAAGAATGAAAGAGATGAGAGTTGACCTCCACTTTATTGGCTCTTCTAAATAGCTTCATGTTTCTTCTGAGTAGCTTAGTTTTTCGTCTTGAATAGCTTCGTGTTTCTTCTGAAGTTGTCGGAGGATAGAGGTTGCTAAGAAGATGTGGAAGCTTGAGAGTTTTCTCAATCCATGGATGATGGAAGAATGAAAGAGATGAGAGCTTTTTGAGAGAATAGAGAGAGAAAATAGATATGAGATTGTAGATCTAAGTTTGAATATTGAAATATGGAAAAAGCAAATAAAATAAAAATAATTCTAATTCTAAACTTTTTCCCAAATGCCCCTCGAATGACACCAGCCATTGGATCAAGTGGGAAGCCGAAAATAATTCTTGTCCATTGGATCACTCTCTCAGATTAATCTGAGAGAATGGGCTCTTAGAGCCATAACGAAATTGGATTTCAGTAGCGTTGACATTGGCGGGAGCTGATCTGCATACAACCCTTCTACATGGATTTTGTTTCAACATTTTTTTTTACACCGTTAGATTGTTAGATCTCATCTACTTGCGGTTGAGATCACATTTACTCAAATGGGACAATTTCAATATTTTTTCTTTTCATAAGAGTGTCTATCGCTAAGAATGCCCTAACATGAGAACGATTAGTTCTTTCTAGTCTATTCGGAAGATAATAATCGATATTTCTTGGAATTCGCCAACACTTGAATGAGTCATTCTCAATTTTGACATCTTTGTTATTCATGAGACCATATGAGTAGTAGTCGAAGACTTATTTCGAGTCACCAATGAGCACTGTCTCCCAACATATGATAGTAATCTAGGGACTAGCCTTATTACTCAAGTTGAATTGAGAGGGGTTGTTAAAAGTTTACATTCAGTATGAGAGAGACGGTATCGTCACGTGCAGATGTAACTGTATTAATTATTTGATTGGCGTGATGTTCATAATAGTTTTTTTTCCTTTATTATCTTATATTACATTATGAATATCTTGATTAAAGTTTTCTGAAGTTTATTCGATTATAACGGGAGACGTGTCGTTGTTTCTTTTAAATATATAAAATGTGCTTTCCGGCCTTCTTTTCATGGATATGAATGAATGGAGTTGGGCCTGCTTTTAGTTAGATGTAATGGCTATAAATCAATGAAACTGGGCTTCTGGGCCTTCCGGCCTGCTTTTCATGGATATGAATGAATGGAGTTGGGCCTGCTTTTACACGGACATGAAAAACCAAATCGTTTCATAAAAATATCGTCGCCTGAGAGATTCGAACTCTCGCGGGGAAACCCCATGTACTTAGCAGGCACACGCCTTAACCACTCGGCCAAAGCGACTTGTATGCTTTTGATTCATTAATTCAGAAACCAATAATAAATCCATTAACCGGCGAAGCTATTCCCACAAAACTTCGACATCATCGATTCTGAACCTTGTTCCCGCGATTCCTCTCTCTTTCCCCACCATTGATCCATGGCAGCTGCATTCTCACTGTGAACTGCCAAGGATTGCATTTGCCGTCTCGCCGCCGATCAATCTCACTGCCATCCTCCCCGCCGCCGCTCACCGGATTCCCCTTCTTCAGTCCATAATAATGTAACTTCCTTAAAATTCATTCTCACACTTCTCACATTCGCATCCATCACCCAATGAGCTGGATGCCCTTTTGAGTAAACGATGATTCAAGCTTCAGCCTTCATCTCAATTCCATCCTGCCCAGCTGTGATTCCCCAGGTTCACTCGTCCGGAGCCTTCAAATTCAGCAAACCCTCGTCCCTCGTCAATCCCAAATGTCTCTCAATCAGAACGTAAGCTATTTGCTATTCAGTTGAGCCAAAGGATTTTAATTGTATAGATTCTTACACCAATAATGTAGATTCTGTATCAAAGGGGTTTTCAAAATCTTGTTTCAGTAAACCTTTATTTGGAAAATCAGGGATTTAGATTGAAAAACTTGTAATTCTCAGACCTACTATGGAGGTAAGATTTTAAAATAAAGATTTGCTTTGAACAATACACGTTTCATTGATCTGAATAGCATTTTGTTGTGGTTGCAGGTGTGAATTATACGACTTGCATAACGTGCTAGTACCGTACAAGGAAGCATGGAACTGGCAGAAGGACATCGTTGATAGGAAGAAGAAGGCTTTAATGGAGACCAACCAGGATTGCCCAGATACGTTGATTGTCCTGCAGCATCGTCCTGTCTATACTTTGGGCACTGGAAGCTCGGTAGAGCACCTTCATTTCGAGATGGATGATGCTCCTTTCGACGTGTACCGAACCGAGCGAGGTGGGGAAGTCACTTATCATGGGCCTGGTCAGGTATTTAGGGAGACATTGTTTCAGTTTCTGTGTAACGATCCTGATTTTGATAGTATTTTGGGGAGACAATAAGATTGGTTAATGGGTTTCGCTCTTAGTACCGATGATTGTTTTGTCTTGTAATTGTACAGATTGCTCTTGTTGAATCATTATTCATGCTGATCTGATGGTAAGACAATATTGTGTTGGCATGTGTAGTTAGTTATGTACCCTGTTGTCGATCTCCGGAACCACAAGATGGACCTGCATTGGTACCTCAGGGCGCTCGAGGAGGTGATTCTTCGTGTTCTATCATCGACATTCGGTATCAAGGCTTCTCGAGTCGAGGGTTTGACTGGAGTGTGGTTTGGTACGTTGTTGATGTGTGAAAGCATGAAACTTTGTTACTCACTAACCTGCAGAACCCCTGATTCAGTTCTGTTTTTGGAAATGTGTTTGATGTGCAGGAGATCAGAAATTGGCTGCAGTCGGGGTAAAGGTGTCACGGTGGATAACATGTCATGGCATTGCTCTGAATGTGACTACTGATTTAACACCTTTCGATTGGATAGTGCCATGCGGGATCAAGAACAGGAAGGTCGGCAGCATTAAGTCGCTGATAGGTGGTGGTTGTGTAATGAATCGAAAAGGAAATGCTGGCCTAGATGATTTGCAGTTGATTAAAACTGCTTACCAGTCGTTAATCAATGAGTTCTCTGAAGTTTTCGAGCTTAGAATCCACCATATGACTCCGCCCATCTTCGAAGCATTCAAGAGGAGTGAAAGCTTCCTTTCCAGCGGGTAGAAATAGGGAAGCTTTCGAGATTTTTCAGTATAGCATTTTGAAGATTTCCCTTGCCCGAAGGATGATTCCAAGGATTCAAGGTCAAAGTCACTCTTTAATAAATCTATTCAGTGTTATTGTTTAAACAGACAGAAGTGAATGTAGCTTTACATTCTAACGATGAGCTTCTTTGATCATTCAACAGAAACTTCAACTTCCATGTTCAAGCTTGAAATCACCAATACCTCCACCAAATCAACCAGTAAGCTGAGGATAATTCGTCAACTGTGTATAACCTGCCTCCTAAAACAGGCAGAAAGAAGAATGCAGCTCACTGAGACGTTGGAACGCGTACAGAAATCGACAGCAGTCCGAGTGAAACAGGATTGTACCTCTTAAAGATAAACGAATCAATGCTTATTGTGATTCTGAGCAAAGCAGCCTCCTTTAAAACCTGTCTGACTATTTTTGAGAAATTCTGATAATGCTTTCACAGATAGAAAATCTTTCCAGATTTGCAGCAACCCCAACTCCTCTGATCATAAGCTCTTATGAAGTAGGTGTTGGTTGAAGCTTCAAACCTGCTGCGAACATAGTCTGTCAACTGAACACTGGTTTTACGATTCAGAGCAGAGCTAAGATCAAACTACTGATCCGATGAATTTTAAAAACAATCCAATAACACAGATGCATGATTGCATTGCACTTGGTCAAAACAATAATCAGAAAGACATCAATCTCATCTCATCTCACAGCCACTGAAACCAAATACAGTATGCCAATATTGTACGCACGAAATACAGAAACACGAAGACTAAACATTAATAGAACTGTTTTCATGATTGCTGAAACCTGGAGCTGGTCTCCTCAACGAACCATGCTTCATCCGGATGCGTGCGTGCCTCCATATTGAATTCATTACCACACATACATGCAACAATTGCCAAATGGATCTCCCTCTCAGCTGCTACCAACTGATCCAAAGTTTTGAACTTCCACATGTAATTAACAAGACATGAACATACACTTGAGCCATCATCCTGTCAGCAGAAGAGATGTGGGTGACTTGTGCCATGATTATAAGAATGGCAATGTATAATGCCGAGAGAGCGGGACGAGTATACTTATTAGATCAAATGATTCAAACAACTTAGATTAAAAAACTTGAGTTTTGTATGAAATTAAGTTATTACTACGAATTTATTGCAAGCAAACAAAGATTAAGTCATTACCAGTTTTCATGAACCACATGCAACGTAACTCTCTGAGGCTAATCATATTGATTAAGATTGGTCTTCATTCTAAGGGCTTTTTTCTAACCAGCAATCCTTATCATTCAATGGGTTGAAATGATGAATGTACTTGGAATTCAAACTTTTAGCGACTCTTTCACTACGCGATGTCATTAAAATTGTACTCCCCTTGCACCTAATCCGAGAACTTCAATCAAATTTCGAAATCTGTTGGAGTACTCTTCCCACAAATCGTCATGAACAAGAAAGAATTTCTTCCCTTCAACTAATTTCCCCATGAGCTCAAGCAGAGGTGCTAGTTCCAAGGAAGTAAGTTTGGTGTAGGGTTGATCTTCAAGGATTTGCGACTCGAGGATTACTTTTGCTATGTACTCCATGTCAAAGTTTGTTGAAACAGACACCCAGATTTGACGGTCGAAACAAGACTTCACTTGGTTGTCGTCGTAGACTACCAAGACTACATCCATTAAAACTTGTCTATCTTCATCTCGGCTCCATACATGCGCGGTGTCCATGACAGAAGTAGTGACGTGTGACAAACAAGGCATCGACCGGCTGCTTCTTTTCAGGACTATTGGATGGGATTTCGGATGCGAAATAGTTAACTTGATTAGATAACATGTTTAACCTTTCACAAACGACTTCTAGCTTACTATTGATCTACTGATGTTGGAGTCCATCAATCAAGATAGGAGTAATTATGGAGTTGATCTTCAAAGCTATGACGCATCTCAAGAATTCCTTATGAATAGTGTTTCTAACTTTTTTTTTTAACTAAAATTTACTTTTGTTCTTGCAAGTGTATTTTTTTTCGTAAGTTCACTTTTTTCTTTCAAGTCACTTTCTTGAACTAAGTGTATTATTTTCCCTTCAAGTTAAGGTAATTTGATTTGTATTCACTTTTCATTAACTCACTACAAGAAAACTATCATCTCGAAGATCAAGGAAGGATTGACATTGTACTTGGGTACGAAATCATCTGTCACCTCCAGTTCATTAGAGCTAGAATCGCCTACTACGAGAGAAGAACAGCGATAAAACGAAATTGGTTGAGAACTATGTTGATATCTTGCTTGACAACACCAAAAGATATCGTGTACGAGATAGACGATGTTTTGGACGAATAGAGTACAGAGATCTCCAAAAGGTAAGCTAGCGAAATGATGACTAATAGTGACAACTACTACAACTATTGTTTGCTGCAAACAAACTCTTGCGATTGTTTTGACGAACGTATGTGCTATCGATTGTCTACCTACATGAATGGAGTATCGGAGTTCAAATGTCTCTACAAGGCTACTATTTGAATCAATTCTATATCATATGTCCAGTTTCTTGGAAGATCGATAATAGAGTCCATCAATCAATTTCAATCTCTTGTCAAAAAAAAAAAAATCAATTTCAATGCATGAAAGATTAGACCCACCTTCATTGACGTATAAGTAAACCAATACTTATTAGTTGAACAAACCAACAAAGGAAGAAAGTACATCTCAACTCTTAACTACTAATTTTTCAAACACTAACTTTCGTAAATACAGAAACTCCCTCCTAGCTGGTTCAAGTTCCTTAGATCTACCAAAGATACCAACTCATCATCACGACCAATGTTCCTAACATGGATGTGGAGACATTTCATCCATATCGCTAGCCTAATATAGAGATGCTTATCAGAGCTTCCTAAAACGTTACTCAATCAACCAGTAAGAATTTGAGCAAAAGAGTTTGTTCATAAAACTGAAGCTCTTGCCGACGGACCACTGAAGTAAGTTGAAACGCAACCATCTCGTCCACTGAACTAGCTAGAAGCTATTGCGCTTCGGGTGATCGGGTCGAAGCACTATAAAAAAAGACCAAGAAAGCCACTTACTAGGTGCCATGTGTTGATAGCAATGACTTAGATCTTTATGATAAGCAGTTGCTCATAAGATACGGTTTATTGAAATGAACATAGAGATCTTACATACGATTGTAACAACCAACAATATGTACTTGAATGATTATTCGACTAATGAAGTGCTTATGATTTGTCCGACATGGGACAAAGGTATAATACCTAGATGTATTACTCAATATGACTGCATCAAGTGAAACACACAAAAATACGATGACACTTCCAATTGGAATTTGCAACCGATACAACTGAACTTTCATTACCACTGCATTTTGTCACAAAGTCTAAACCAGATTCCGAATTTCCCACAAAACCATCTAAGCGGCAAAAAAGATACATGAAGATGAACAAGCTCTCTTCAGGATGTACCAGCGATCATATCAAACAGTCACGGAAACCCTTCTCGATCTCCTCCTTGTTCAAGTTCTTCCCTATGAACACTATCTTGTTGATCCTTGCTTCTTCTGGCCCCCACGGTCTATCCGGCGAGCCTTGGAAGATGTCGTGAACGCCCTGTTATTATTAAAATTAAAATAAAACCATTTGTGAACAACTCTTCAGATCAACACCATACACGACCGGCAATAAAATCTTTCATGGACAACTGAGGAAGGATGATTAGTAACAGAGTCAGTTCTAGAGATTCATAACTAGGGTTTGTTTGAAACCAGTTTCAAAACAAAAAATTCAATCTGATTGCGTAGTTTGTTTGAAGTCAAATCTTAAATGAGTTGCTAATCTCAACAGGATTTACATTTACAATTCAATTCATTAACTGATGCTGCACCTGCGGTCATTTTTATCTGGATTTGAAAGGTATAGCTAGTGCACACCTATTGAAGAAAACATCTACGTGTTCGGGGAAGGGTGTTAAACTATTTCAAACTCTAATCAGACGAATAGAAACCCTTTGTTGCAACAATGCAGAGCATCAAAGAAACAGAGAATTGATTTCAGCACTTGAAAAAGAGGGATACATACCTGGAAGACAAATCTCTCGTCCATGCCCTGAACAGACAAAAGCCCTTTCATCCTGTATATGTCCTCACTTTGTTCCATCAGTAATGTGCCTAACCACATGTTAGCCTGTTTTAGTAGTTCAATACACTGTTAGTCGAATGATTATGGAAGAGACTTGATTCAGATTTAGCAAAGGCCTTTGTCAACCATGAAATAGCTAGTGGAGTGAAGTGGTTAGCAAGTTACTCAAAAAACAAAGCTCAAACCTAACCTTCTCTAGGTCCAACACCCCCTCGCAAACGATGCTCATAGAAGTGACACCAGGATCGTGAGTGTGATCGTGTGAGTGGTGATGGCCATTGTGGTGTTCTGCAATGCAGGGGAGTAAGAGCTTTGTCAATGCAGGAAAGAGCGAAATGATAAAAAATTATTCACAGGAAACGTGCTATACTTCACACGACGTTAAAATCTAACGCATCCCAACTTTCCAGGATATGCCATGAGTCTTTTTTCTTACCTTCTCTTCTTATGAATAGGCAGGGACCAGACAGAAGTTATTATTTAAGTGGATAATGGACATAACATAAATACAGGCCAAATATTCTTTGGAGTTCTTTGCCTGATTCTTCTCACATCTTGGCCTCATACAATACAAAATTATGTGTTCCTTCCGCCGAAGGCACTTTTCTATTAGTTTCTTCAAAAACGAGTAGTGCGCCCTATTACTGATTCTTATCGAGTAACTAAAAACAGACACTTACCATGCTTGTGGTCATGTTCATGGTGATGATGGTCATCATGTTCGTCATGATGATGGTGGTGGTCATGATCATGATCATGAACATCATCATCCTTCTTTCCGTCTACATCAACTACAGTCTCAATCCTGACAATGATAATGCAACAGTCAGATGGGAAATAGAGGGTAAATAGCTCAAACAAAGGCAACTTGCTAGCAATCTTGTCTTAGTATTGCAGAAAGACCTTTCTAAATCAAAGCCCCCAATGCCTAGTACGTAATCCAAGTCAACTTGTCCAAATTGAGTCCTCTTCATCTCAGCCATGCTATTAATAGTCTGCATGTGTCATCATAAGTTAACTTCATCAAAGAAACAGCTTGAAACTAAAAAAAAGAAAGACAATGGAAGCAAAAGAAACAGATACCGACCCTTATTTTCTGCACTAAGGGACCAATGTCCTTCTCTCCTACAAGATCAGTCTTGCAAAACAAAAGAACAGCCATGAAGTCAGGAGTAAAGTTCCAAACATCGACATAAAAGTTTAAACCATCAATAATACTCTCTTATCCGAAACAGAGGTATCCCGACTTTAGCTGGCTTAATTCCAAACACAATCAAAGGCAGAATCTCAACAGTAGATAGCTTGTACATACCTTGTTTACAATGATCCTGTCAGCATATGCAATTTGCTCTACTGCTTCATTGACAATCCCCTTGGGTTTGACCTCATCCAGATGTAAGGCAGCATGCTTAGCATCAACCAAAGTGACAACACCATCCAACTTGACATCATTAAAAACTTGATCCTCTGCATAAAAGGTCTGAATGATCGGTGCTGGATTTGCCAACCCTGCAAAGTCAACACAAAAATTTCATGAAGCCAAAATCAATTAAAAATAAAAAAAATGTCAAAAGTCATGCAGCCATCCCTTGCCATACACAACCTTAGAAAAAACTGACTTACCCGTCGTCTCTATCACGATATGATCAAACTTCCCTTTCTTCTTATTAACCAGCTCTGCAATCATTCTTACAAGGTCACCCCTCACGGTACAAACACAAACAACCGTTGTTCAACATGACTATGTCCTCTGCGCCAGTCGTCTTTGCAGCAACTAACGAACCATCGATATCAACCTCACCATACTGCCAATGAAATTCCATTTCCTCATAATTAGATAAAGACCAGTGCACCATGTTTCATCTCAGCTTTAAGAATCAATGCAATAACAATCCATTTCATACACTAATCAATCCTAAATCAAGAAACTCATCTACTTTGACCAGTAAGAATCATAAGTCAACAATTTCCTCACCTCGTTCTCAATAACAGCTATGCGCTTCCCGTGTTCTCCAGTCAATATATGATTCAGCAAAGTCGTCTGCGCATCACCAATTATCAGCATATAAGTTCATATCCAGTAATTAAAACTAATTGTCAACGGAGGCATCAAATTCAACGCAGACTTGTGATAAAAAAACAAAATCCAACAGCGTGTTAACAAACCTTCCCGGAGCCGAGAAATCCAGTGATGATTGTCGCGGGAATCCGATCATCTTGGGGGATTTTCGTGGTGATATCGGACTCCTCGCTGTACTGTGTGGTGGCGGAGGAGGCCTTGGCGGAGAATCTTCTGCGGCCGGCGGAAGTAGGTCTGACGGAGAAACGGAAGGGAACGGCGGAGGATTGGAAAGAGCGAGTAGTAGTAGAACATGAAGCCGCCTTAGGTAGTGTGGAGAAGAGAGGAACGATGAGACTGGTGCGAGTTCTGAGAAGAGGAGTTTGGCTGCGAGAAGCGAAGGTGAGGAACGTTGTAGCGAGCTCAAGTGACATCGACGCCATTGTAGACGAAGGTGCCTCGGCTTACCAGGTGGAAAGAGCTGGAGGTTCTAGAGTTATCGTTTCCAATTTGGGGTTTTATGTGAAAGGTTTAGATAATATCAGCTGTTAAAAGGGAAGGGGAGCTTCGTTTGCATCAATGGCGTTCATTTTCGACTATTTTAGGTTTTCATTAATAAATCTTTTTTTTTTTTGTCCGAATAGAGCTGGGCTTTGTAAATGGGCCTATCCATTCCAGTAATTTTAAAGTGGGCCGATACAGTGCAATTGGCCGATATTCTATGTATGAAAAGCCCACAAGGAGCTGAAAGTGGATGTCAAGATCTCGTAACCGTACGTGCAATGATTTACTTTACGAGAGACGAATAAAAATAAAAGAATAATCTCACTCTTTCGCTTCACTTGGGTTAGGAGATATAACTCAGATAGTATAATTCTATCTTTGCAATTAGGATGCTACGATTTCAAGTTTGATGTCTAATTATCAAGGAAGTACCTACATCGACGACTTTCTATTTCAGTACAATCACATATACTCATAACTTAGAAAACTAAGAGGTCATTTTTCGCGCTTGATTTGTGAGTCAGAATTGGTAACATCTGCAAGAATCCCCAATTTCATGTATATCAAATCTGCCGGGAATTCAATTTCACCTGGGCTCGATTCCTCCATTTATCCGGAATTCAATTCCCACAAAAACAGGAAGAATCCTCATTTTACTAATTTCATTCACCAATTCCGTCGCGAAAAACAAAAAATATAATTTTAATAAAATTTTCAATTCCCATTAAATTCAATTCCAACCAATTATATTAAATTTCAAAATTCATTAAAAAAAAAGACGCAAAAATATCATAGATGTTAAAAAAAAAACATATATCGGAGCTATTTTCCCAGGTATACTCGACCCTTTTCTGATGGAGTCTCTTACTTTATGAGATCCACGTACTGTTGGTGTCCTTTATTCGGTGTTTTGTAGGGTATCATAGAAGATGTTGATTTGTTGCTTTCCAAGGGAGATCGTTCTCCTGAGGATTCCAATCAGCTGCAACGCGGAGCTCTAGTTTGGCGCTTCATGACGGTTCGCCGTTCAGGTAACAGGGCCGCCCGTTACGTGGCTCGTATGGCCCTGATTAACCTCCCGGGAGTCATGGAGGTATACATGACTTCCCGGGTTGGGACTTGATGTTCAATTCCTTGTTTGTGCTTGCTGTCTCCGTATCTCCGAAAGGAGCTGCCTATGAAAAAAAAAAAAACCAGTTAACTTCTCTACCAAGAAACCTTCAGAAAGAGTCACTAAGGTCCAAGGGCTCTGTATCCGTAACAGACTTACAGCCCATCACATGTATAACACCTCAGCCCAAACCCATTTAAACTAAATACCCTTTCTCCCTTGGTCATAAACTCACCCACAAAGGGAGAATGACCAAATGCAATAAATATAATAAATAAATAAACATCGGTTAAATACCATAATGACCCCATACTTTGGATCATTTTATATAGTAGTAACACATCTTTAAAATAAAGGTAAACCATAACTTATTAAAACCGATTAACTGAAAATTGATAAACTAACGATTAACTGATTGCTCAGTTAAGGAGCAGTTAACCATCTTTTAGCAAATCAATCAATGGTTAAAATTGGTTAACTGACATTGACATAAATAATAATAAAATAATGTTTTAAGATTAATAATGCAAGTGCTTATTTACATGGTATATAATTTATGATATTATTTAATTTACATGAAATTTTAAGATTAAAAGTAGGTTAAACTGGTCAAATTCGATCAGAAATGGTTAAATAGGTCAAAATGAAAAATAATTTCGGGTTAAAATAGTCAGTTAAACTAGGTTTTAAAAGAGCACGGTTAATTTTTAGTTGACCAAATTTAGGTCGATTCTTTACCAATTTTATTTCGGTCAATTATCTGTCAAAACTCTTGGAGGTTGGTTAAGAGGTAACCTACTGATTAACTGATTTTGATCGGTTAATGACCAAATTAACCAATTCCCTCCCAACCTTACTGGAACGTTACAATGTTCGAAGTTGAAGTAAATTTGACAAATTACATGACTATATGTAACAACATAGAAAGTTTCGGAACCCTTTAGCTATTGACCGAAATAAAAAAAACAAAAGCACATTTTAAGTTTATTTTTTATTATTATGAAATTAATTTTCATTAATTTTTGTACCTTTACACAGACAGATCATCACATAGCAAGTTTTGCCGCTCTTTAGTCTTTATCTGCATTACAGCCTTCGCCGCTAAGCTTCCTCACCGCCTATATAACAACACTCACCCTTCTCCCCCATTGATGAATGCTCCGAAGAACTCAACAACAAAACTCCAATCCATAAATGCAAAATTCCAAACGCCTTCACTCCTCACATCCGCCGTTTCACCGTCCTCCGCCGCCGCCGCTGGACATGAACGACCTCCCTGAAGATCTCATCGCCAACATCCTCTCCTTCACTGGACCTCGGGAGTCGTGCCGTCTTGCGGTGACCTCCGCTACTTTCTGGTCGGCTTCGTTGTCTGATACCGTCTGGGATCGATTCCTCCCCGCCGACTATCTCTCCATTCTCTCCGGCGGCTCGTCCTCCTCCGACGATGACGAAGAAAGATCAGTTCCTCCGCCTTCTTCGGATCATTCCTCATGTGTGTCGAAGAAAGACCAGTTCCTCCGCCTCTGCCAGAATCCAACCCTAATCGATGGCGGCACAAAGGTAATTGAGTCAAATTTTCCCCAATTGGGTGGGGTTTCAATAAACCCTAAACCCTAATTGAGTCAAATTTCCCCAATTCCGATAAACTCTGAACCCTAATTTGAGTCAAATTTGTTGATTGGGGGGGAACAGAGTTTCTCGCTGGACAAACGAAGCGGGAAGAAATGCTACATGATCTCTTCCAGGGAACTCTACATTACATGGGGTGATACTCCTAGGTACTGGAAATGGATCCCTGAGCCTGATTCCAGGTTTGGGGCAGCAGCTGAGCTAGTGGGAGTATGCTGGTTAGAGATCAAGGGCACAATCACAACATCAATGCTGTCCCCTGCCACATTGTACACATCCTACCTAGTGTTCAAGCCAACCCACGGTTCCTACGGGTTCGACTACCAGCCCGTGGAGGTCTCCGTAGGGGTGTCCGACAGTGAAAAGAGCGTCCGGACTGCCTTCCTCGATGTAGGAGGAGTCGAGCGGATCAAGAGGAGAGTGCAGGTTGTGACTGCTCCGAGACGGTTAGGATCCATTGCTCGATTCAGCCGCGGGAGGGTGCTCGGTTTCCTCCCCCACGTTCCGGTGCAGGCAATGAGCAACAATGATGATGGTGGTGGTGGAGGTCGAGTCGGAGGGATCTATCCCAAGGAAAGGGACGACGGGTGGTTCGAGGTTGAGTTGGGTGACTTCTTGAGCAAGAAATCTGGTGGTGGTGTTAATGGTGATGGTGAGGAGGTGCTGGAAATGTGTGTTAATGAGGTGAAAGGTGGGAACTGGAAAGGTGGCCTTGTTATACAAGGCATTGAGATCAGACCAAAAGCAGAGTAAATAAATAAAGAAAACCCAGTTTCAGCTAAACCAAGTTCAAGCTTCTTCTGCAGCTGTTAGGAAGTTTCAAAAGCACCTGAGATTGAGATGTGATCTTTGTTGAGAGCCTCACATGGCTATAAGGAAACTGTTTGTTTCTTCATTTGATCTTGTCTTTCAGTTAAGTTGTCTTTCTTTTCTTCCTTGTTTGTATGATATTTGTATTCAATCGTATTCTGCACACAATGCTGCAATAAAAAAAGGATCTAGCTTTTTGTTCAATTTGACTTTCTAAGGATCCCTAATCTTCCCCTGTTTGCACCAATGAGTCATCATTAAAGAAGCCTCACGATCCTAACCAAGCTTCGATCGACAATGTTCGCTTTAGAAAATGCCGTGGTCGTGACATCCTGCATCGCGATGGTGACCAATATCTTGTAGCGAAGGACTCGATCATTTGGAATTTTCGCACAATATTCTCGAGTTTATTACAAATTCATCTTTCTTCACTCTCTTTTAGCTTCACCTTCGTTATTCTATCAATGTTAATTCAGAGTCTGATTCAGATCGGATTTTAAACAAATTACAAGAGTAAAAAAATTTCTTTCGTGTTAAGAAAGACTGGCTGTAAAATTACAACTATTTGATAACTGATTCATGAAAGCTAAGGTCAATAACTTGTAATCGAGTCAGTTTAAAATAATATCGAACAAAACACCTAAAATCAAAAAAAAATTGTACTATAATTACTATGGATCATTAGGAAGGTTGGATCATGACCTTCCTTGAATCTGTCACTGCAACTATGCCTAACAGTCACATCTATGATATTTGCGACGTCGAAGGCAATCCAAGGTATCGAAAATGGTCCGTACGACTTCATTGATGCGAGTTAACGTGACGAAAGCAACGACTTGTAGTCCGTTTTACCTAGGCGACATATGATCACTACCCCTCACCACAAGTAAGGTAGCATGGAACTTGCCAATATGTTAGGCGATTGATTTCGTCACTTCAGTTTCGCCATCTTCATGATAAACAGTTAGATCAGAAGTCGAAGTCTTACCACAAACCTGGGTGGTAGTTTGGGATTGGGATTGGGGAATTCCCATTCCCAAATTTAAATTCCCAAATTATTTAGGGAATTGGGAACCCATGTACCAAAATTAAAATTGAAAATTGGGTTTGGGATTAAGAAATGGGAATGGGAAATTAAGTTTGGGTTTGGGAAAGCCCAAATACTAAACTAACCTATCAAACGAAGTCTAACCTGTAAGAACAATTTGTTTGGGACTTAACCCGTCAAACTTCTTGCTAGTAAAGTTTGAATAACAAAATATGTCGCCATAAATTATACTTGCATAATTCAATTGTCAGGATATACCGCCAAAATCCTTTTAACATTTGGGATTCTTCCGTCAAAATTATGCTATTGAATTCCACCAATTAGGGTTTAGGGTATTATCGCTAAATTTTGTCGATATCGACGAAAATCTAGCGGTGAAGAAATTCTAGTGACGTCGATGAAAACATGGCGGCGAAATTTTGGTGACATAGATGGAAATTCGGCGATGGAAGTTCGGCAACATCTGCGAAAGTCCGACGACAAAAATATGGCGGCGGAGAAAGTCCGGCAACGTAGATGGAATTTGATGGCGGAATTCCGGCGACATCGATGAAAATTATTCGGCAGAAGTTCGGCGACATTTTCGGAAGTTTGGCGGCGAAGTTTAGCGGTGGTGACGAAAATCTGGCGGCGGAGAAAGTACGACGACATCAATGGAAATTTGGCAAAAAAATTCAAGCGACGTCGATGAAAATTCGTCAGCAAAATTTCAACATCATCTGCGGAAGTCCAATGACAAAAATCTGCGGCGAAAGTTTGGCGGTGGTCACAAAATTCCAATAGCAAAAATCTGGTGACGTCGACAGAAATCCGGCGGCGGATGTTTGACGACATTGCTAAATTCTAACGAAGGAAATTCGGCGGTGAAACTTTGGCGGTGGTGATGGAAATATGGCGGCGGAGAAAGTACGGCGACATCAATGGAAATTTGGCTTCGAAATTTTTGGCGACAATACATTCATGAAAATTTGGTGTCGGAAGTTTGATGGCATCTGCGAATGTCCAACAACAAAAATATGGCGGCGAAAGTTTGGTGGTGTTGACGGAAATCCAGCGGTAGAAGTTTGGCGACATTTTGGAAAGTACAACGATAGAAATTTGTTGGCAAAAGTTTGGCGGTGGTGACAATAATCCGGCGGCGGAGAAATTCCGGCAACGTAGATGAAAATTCGTCGGCGAAAGTTCGGCGACATATGCAGAAGTCCGATGATGAAAATTCGGTGACAAAATTTTGGCCAAATTTGAGAAAGATTTCATGTGTTACTTTGAATTTGGGAATTAGGGATCCCGATTTCCAAATTAGAATTCCCGTTCCCGAATAAAAATTCCTAAATTAAATTCGGGATTGGGAATGAGAGCCTTAATTTGAGAATTGGGAATTAGAATTTTGGAAATATGGATTCCCTCCAATTTCCACCCCTACACAAACCTTTTCAGGCTTATTATCCATTTTGGTCATTAACGTATGGGGTTTGTAACAAATTGGTAACCTTTAATTTGTAACCTACTTGTCATTAACATATAGGGTTTGTAACAATTTGGTCAATTCGTTAAGTCTCCATCCAATTTTTCCGTTAATTACTGATATCAGCATTGCCATCTCAACATTTTTTCCACCTCAACCTTTACCACATCACCTAATCAACCCATGACTCAACCTAACTAACCAACCTAACCCAACTTAAACAAACCAAACCCACCAACTCAACCTTCTATCTTCCCCTCTCATTGTATCCCTCCCAACTCATCTCCAATAATTTTTCAACCGAACTCTTCTCCCCCCCATCTCCCCCCATGTTGTGGTAATGTTCATCTGAATAGAAGGATTGTGAAAAGCGTTGGCGTCATTGATCGTCTATTTCCCTGCCGCTGACCGTGGGGCTTTGCTTCTCCACATCCAAGGTCAGTGGCTCCAGCAGTAACAATAACAACGCTGTCACTGTTACTGCCGCCGCCGCGGGAGGCAGAGTTGCGGTCGGCGCTACCCGGATGGCGGCTGCGGCTACCAACGCTAAAGAGAGTTCGTCGGCAGCGACTAATAATAATAATAATGAGGCAAATGAGAAGAAGGCGAGCAAGAAGCCGCAGCAGGAACAACAACAAGTGAATTGACAAAGGCAAGGTAGGGCCTTCTCGCTTCAGTTTAATCCTCTTCCTTGGGGTTCCTTATTGAGCATAGCTGTTTCTTTATCTCATGAACTGGGTTCCTTACTGGGTTTTGATTTGTGATGAATGCTTCTGGGTTGGAGTCATTTACTATGCTCCTTGAGTGAAATCTTACTGGGAATTTTTATGGTGAATGTTGAGATTAAAGCTGGTCAAGTTTGGCTGGGAAAATTTCCAATCTTGTTCTTGAATCATCAAAATGCTAGACTGATAACTAGATCCTCTTAATAGAAGGATTGTGAAAAGCATTGGCGTCGTAGCCAAGACCAGTTTGTTCGAGATCGGAAATAGGGGAGGAGTCGGAGATTGGGAGGAGATGAATTCGATTGGAGAATTTGATCGGAGATTCGGAGATGAGTCGGATCGGTGGAGTTGGGAGGGATAAAATCAGAGGGGAAGATAGAAGGGTTGGGTTGGGTGGGTGGGTTTAGGGTTGGGTTTGAGTTTGGTTTGCTTGTTTATTAGGTTAGGTTAGATGGGTTGAGTTATGGGCTGATTAGGTGACGTGGCAAAGGCTGAGGTGGAAAACATGTTGAGATGGCAATGCTGATATCAGCAATTAACGGAAAAATTGGATGAAAACTTAACGGATTGACCAAATTGTTACAAACCCTATACGTTAATGACAAGTAGGTTACAAATTAAAGGTTAATGACCAGTTTGTTACAAACCCCATACGTTAATGACCAAAATGGATAATAAGCCAACCTTTTCAGCATTCCTCCTTTTCAGCATCAGCTTTAGGATCCACCAACCAAACTTTCCACGTCCAGATGCTCAAAGTATGGGGTCTATTTGCTCTCCCTTTCTGACGTCGACTGTGAATGGTGCGATGACACATCACCCACGTGAAAGCAAAGTGAAGACAAAACACATCTAATAACCTCGTCACTTCCCCAACTTCAGTCATCAATCAGACACTCTCTTTTACCTGATGGCTAAGGCATCTTTCCCGTTTGTGGTTGACAGCATCCCTTCTATCCCGTGGGCCGGAATTTGAATTCCAGTTCGAAGGAAGTTGTGACGAAGGAGGTGATCAAACTACTTGATGCCGGAATCGTTGAAACATTGTGGATGAGAGGTCAAGAGTGTCGATGTCGGGATAGGATAGGGTGTAGCCGGTAAGGAAAAAGCGAAGATGAAGGCCGAGGATACGGTTCGTGAGGTCATTAGTGCTGGTTGAGACCACGGTGTCCAGTTTTCATGTATAAATGATCGATGACGTGGTTCTCGAGGTCATTAGTGCTGATTATGACTAAGACCGTCTCGACTGATGTAGAGTTTTGGATTCATTCCATTCCGAAGATGGAGCACATGTATGGAAGGATCGATATCGTCACTGCTTACTACGTACATATAGTGTCGGTACGATGCCATTTTCGATACTGAGAATCGAATCGATGAGACAAACGATGAGATTTTTATTCCAGCAGGCATCAAAAGCAGAAAAGGGAACAACATGGATCTCACAAGAACTATAGAGGCAAAAGGAGTAATGCAATTCAAGGATTTCTTGTTAACTAAGTAACAAAATCAAGACTTTCTGGTATGCTGACAAACCCCACAACAAAGTTCTTGCTTTCATCTTCTGGACATTATCTCTTTTATCATTTTCAGATCTTGGTACTAATCTGTACAAGATCAGGCATTAATGAACACAAACACACTTGATACAGAAGAAATCAAAACTCAGTCAAAGAACCAGACCACAGCTAAGAAGCTTTTGTATACATCAAAACAATTGTAACTAAACAGGGTTTCTTCCCGACATCACATATAACGTGGGGTACTATCAAATCTCTCCATTGTTGCTGACGGCTGTAAAGATCGGATCTTGATATCGTACTTCCTGTGTTTAGTAGCAGCTGTGGTGCCTGGTGATGGGGACAACTCGGGCTCACCTGATGATACAAGAGGATAAGCGGGGGCTTCGTCGTCGTAAGCAATGCCAACTGGGTTACCACACTTGCGGCAGAGGAGCTTGGTTCTTCTACGAAATAAGCCCCATGACCGGTTCGAGAAGAAGGGAATGCATTGTAGCTCGTCAACAAGGGTGAACCTGCTCTCGTCAATGTAGAAGAATGAGATGATTCCACGCTTAATGGATTTCCCGTATTTGGAGCCGATGGTCGAGGTGTTACGATTGGAGGAGCTTAAGTTCAGCTCATACCCACAAGTGCCACAGCTGCACCAAAAGATCATATCTTCTTGTCATTGACAAAGTCATACTTCTCATGGAAACAATCAAAAGTGTTGAAAGCAGAAACAAGCAAGAACATCACATTTCTTAAACCATGATGCTAAGTCTAGTTAAACAATGTGCAACGAAAAAATCTGCACTTCAGTCATCTCTAGAAGAACTCAGCCAAAGTATTCATGGTAGTAGTGTCAAGCTACCAGGCTAATTAGTCATGTTCATACACTAATCTCTGCCATAACTCAGCTTCACCAAGTAAACAGTTTGATTCGTTATTCATAACAACTCACAATGGTCATATTATACCAAGTGTGTTAAAAGCAGAAACAATCACGGACATTCCATTTCTTAAACCATGATGCTAAATCTAGTTAAGCAATGCGCCAACATGCATTGCTCGAAGAACTCAGCCAAAGAGTTCATGGTGATTCAAGTTAACAAGCCAATTCATGTTCATATACTAATCTAAGTCAGCTTGACCAATTAAACAGTTCAATTCATTAATCACTACCCATTTCTTAACCATGATGCTCAATCTAGTTAGACAACGGCCAACGAAAAATCAGTCCTAAAATCATCGCCAGAAGAACTCAGATCAAGTGTTCATTCATGGTAGCTCAAGTTACTAGGCTAACTAGTCATTTTCATACACTAATCTCCGCCATAACTCAGCTTGACCAAGTAACCAGTTCAATTCATTACTCAGTACCATGATGCTAAATCTAGTCAAACAACTCGCCAACGTGCAATCCGTGCTACCATCATCGCTAGAAGAATTCAGAGCGAAGTGTTCATTCATGGTAGGTCAAGTTAGTGCCTTTAAGGCTTTAAACACTGGTACAATTCAACAAATTCATCATCCAACAAAGACCATTCCAGAAAATGAAAATTTGCCTTCTAGAACAATAACGACAAACCAATTCGCATTTCCTACGATTGTCCCCAAAATCAACCAATTCCAAATCCAATCTAGCAACTTACTGCAATTGAATTAAATCGACGAGAAGAAAGAAACCCCAATTCAAACCTGTAGTTAACGTGTCTCTGAGAGGCAGAGGCAGAGGCGGATGAGAAGGATTGGTTGTGATTGAGGTGATTCCCGTTGAGGTAATTCTCTCTGCTAACCGCCGTCGAAGTCTCCATATCCAAGTTTCCTTAGTAAAACGGCGCCGTAAAACCCAAACCGCCGCCGATCAGAAAGGCAGTTGAGAAATTGACTGAGCAAAAGGGGGATCAGAATTCAGATTCAGGAGCAACTGAGAGATGGGTTCTGACTGAGACGGAGAATTTCGCTGAATTGAAGAAGGAATCGATTCGATTCGAGAGAGATGAGAGAAGATTGAAGAAAGGAACGGCAGAGAGAGGAAAAAGGGGTAACGGGAAGTTAGGGAGAGTTGGTAAGACTGAAGAAGAGGCTCCTCCTTCTGGAATTGTGCTAAGCTTTTGTCCTTTTTCTATTTAATTACAAATATTTAATTGGGTGCTTATTGTTTTGGAATTCTCAAATTAGTACTTGTTATTTATTACAAAAAATATTTACCAGTTTGACTTGACTGGATATATCACGTGTATATAAAAATAAGTATTGACGGTACAAATGTTGACTAGTTTGTTGTTGAATATAGTAACGGGTTGAACTCAATGGTAATGACGGAATGAAGATTATAATTTATAACCAACTTTTCTATCTTCGTGTTGCTTGTTGACCTAGTTTTCCTGTTCGCCCGTTATGAATTATATGTCTGAAGAAAAGAAATGTATTTTGTAATAATTTTCATCATTAAATAGATTTGGTATTGGATACGTTACATACGATTTACTATGTGGCATTAGATATGTAACGTAATAATTAATGAATAGTTAGTGAATAGTCAAATTTGAGACTAGATTTTATGAAATTTATCTCATTGTTGGACTCAATTGAACCGTATCAATTTGTTAATTATGACTTTCAACTTATTAACCTTATGTGAATGCAAAATTATTCATATATTTGAGCCGAATATCTCATTATTTTGTTAATTTTATACAATTTTACTACAAAAAACACTGTTGAATTATGAACTAGTCGTGTAAATTCAATATTTATAAATAAAGTTGTACATCACACGACAAAACTGATCACTATATGTCTATTATAATGTAAATTAAAATTGTTGCTCATGCTTACAAATTGTATTGTAATTTATTTTTATATTTATTGTCACAACTATGTAATGTATATATATTTTTTTAAATCAATTTAAAATATTGTCCATTTTATCTAATTTTCAAATCTCGAACCCAACTCGTATATTTTCCAACTTGAATGATACAGCACCAAAAAGTAACTAGTTAATAATTACAGTACTAGAAAGTAAAATGCCAAAACAAACCCTTCTTCGCAATCTTCTTCTCCCGGTCTCCGATTCCCGCCTTCCACTTCCAGCTCAAAATAATCAAATCCATGGCTTCCACAATCTTCAACCGCTCCTTCTTGTTCCTCATTTGAAACGAGTATTCACAGTGATAGCCACCGTAGATTGAATTTCCAGTCAAGCTCGGAGATATATTGAGCGATGCGGAATGTGAATCGCTTCCTGTCCATCGTCCCCTCTTCGCAATCGAAGATCGCGCGCCTACATTGACATCAGCGTTTCACGGAACCACTTTATCGCCGGCGAAGGTTAGTAAACGTACATCTTCCGTTCACTGGCCTTTTGAATTTCTCTGCCCGTCTATTAGGGGCAATGCAATGCCTAGATGTTGGAAGAGGACATTTCTCGTATTGACAATGATAGATTACAAGTCAAAATCCCTAAGTAGAAGGAAATGTATTCTGACCAGCCTCTTTGCATTCAACAGAAACTTCCTTTTAGGGTAACTAGATAGACAAGAAGAACCATCGTCTATCTAAGTATTGTTATTAGCATTTGACTAGTTACTGAATCGAATGTAGATATAAGGTTGCATTCAATTGGGATGAGATTGTGGAGACTGCTAATACTGTATTAATGTTTACAAGAATCAGATTTGTTTGCTTTATCTAGCTGTTGACAAATTCTAGTGAGTACTATCTAGCTGTGAGGAACAAACAATGGTCATGTTTGAAACATGTCAATGAACAATGCTGAAAATATGTGGCTGCAATTGAGTATCTTGATGAAAAATTTTGTACGGGGAAGAAATTCATTTTAGTTTTTGCCAAAATTTGTTGGATCATATGCAAGAGCCTACATACGCTGCTAACAGAATACTGATTGTTCTCCGTTTAAACTTTATTCACCTCTTCGTGTCATGTATGTACCATGTAATGAAAGGCTCGAGCTGGAGACTTGAGCTGATGATTGTGAGTCCTAGTGGCATATGCAAGGTCGCCTAGAAGCTATTTGCAACGGGCTTGATGATGCAGGGTTTCTGCCTGTTTTAATCATGCACGTTGCTGACAGAATACTAATTTGGAATTCAGGGAGGAAACCGATTGTTCTCTGTTTAAACTTTCAGGAGATCAGGGATTCTGGATTCACCTCTTCTTGTCATGCATGTACCTTGTAATTAAAGGCTCGAGAGCTGGAGACTGGAACTGATGATGTTAGTTCTGGTGGCATGATGTAAGAGATCGTGTAGAAGCTACTTGCATTGGGCTTGATGATGGTGAGTTTCAGCCTGTTTTAATCATGTCCTACACAGCCAAGTGAGTCTTTGATGTTATCCCTTCTCTATTGTTGACTCTGTATAGAGGTCATTGACAGTTGCAGTCATTCACACAAAGAAGTTCTCAAAACATCACAGTCATTCCATCTCCCAAGGACCACCAATTGCTGAGTTATTTCAATAGTCTGACCGAAATAAATGCACCAACTTGAAGCCTGCACATAGCTTTTGCATGCTACTCTGGAAATACTGCTAGTGGGAAATGGATCTGAGGAATCGGACATTTTCAAGGTCTACCTACCAGACTTCTGCAATTGTTTATATCTTGCTTGGGATGGTAAACTCAAAGGAGATTTTCCGGACCGTGACGGAGATGTCTGAGAGGCGCTGGAATCAAACCCACGTATTGGACTTTTTTTTTTTTTTGATGAATACGTATTGGACTTTCAGGGAAGAAGAACTATGTGTTTTTTCGAGGGAACACTCAGATGATTAAAGCTGGCGTGCCTCTCAATATGATTGATGAAGAAAGGGTTGTGCTGGAATCCTCATTGTATCTCTTAAGAGCTGGTACAGATATCATCCTCAGCTCCTCACTTTTATTGCTGTCCAAGCTGCTATATGTTAATGTCGTAAAAACTGGAAAAGGTAAGAACACTAGACTATTGAACCATGAAATTTCTGCGGCCTATTGAACCAGCTTCAATATTATTTGTAAACTAGACTAGCATCTGAAATCGATCGAGACCGATATCCTTAAGCATATCATGAGGTTGTCAGTGTTTCTTTACTGCTTGAAAGTCCCTGAATCATAGATATCATACAGCTGCATCTGTAACCAGAACTGCTAACAAGTATTTGGTCATTTCAACGTCGATCTGCTCATCTTACCGGTTCAATTTCTAAACGCAATTAAGATTCAGGTACGATTTTCCAGACATTGCTTCTTATTAACACAATTGGTCATTAAGTATGTTGTTATATACTCTTACCTTCAGCCTAAACCATTATTAACCATACCTGGTAGCTTACTTGAGAAACACGCTAGGGTTAAGTGTTCTAACACATTGACACATACTACATAAACTTCCAAACAAACCTCCTTATTTCCAGAATTCATATCATCCAAACCCTATCAAGTACCTCTCTGCAATTGCAGCATGAGTTGCAGCTCCTACATGAAGAACATCCTCATCTATCATGAAGTGTGGCGAGTGCCCCGTGTGCGTAGACCCCAATGTCTCGTTTCGAATCCCGATGTAGTAAAACGCAGCTGGAACAACCGCGGAGTAGAATGAGAAGTCCTCTGCTCCCATCATTGGCGGTACCACCCTGAAGTTGGCCGGACCAAGCAAGTCCATCGCCACCTTCCTGACATGCTCGTACATTCTGTCGTCGTTCACCGTCGGAGGGTAGATCCTCGATTCCCCATCGAAGAAGTTGACTGTCGCTGTGCATCTGAACACGGTAGCTTGTTCTTCAATCACCTGTTTAATAATGCCAAGAGAGGTTTCCCCTGTTTGTTTGTTAATCTCCCTTTTGGTTGCCTTGTGGATTAGGTTATTAAAAGTAGTTACTTGCGTATCAAGGAAGTTGGAAAAAAGGGGGAAACCTCTCGTATTCGGTGGAGGAGGTGGTAGAAGCTTGTGTTGGAGAATGCCCTGAATGTACCTCCTAGAACGACTGTCTCAGTCTTAGTCGTCGCCGTAGTTGATCCTCCGTCGACCGTCGTAACTGAGACAACCTTTTGGCAGGAAGCGCAACATAATTGGTTGTTAGCAAATGTTTTAAGATACATGGGGATATTAATGCTACTAAAATTAGAGCCGTAAAAACCTTACCTGACTCAGACTGGTCCCGAGTCGATCCATTCGTTCCGATCATAATTTAAATCGATCAAAACCCAATAATAGTTGTAACATAAAAATCTATACAAGTCAAGTGAAACGTGATCTGGTTTGTTCGTTACTCGGCCAATTCTTGAATCGATAAATTTCACACTTGGTTGACTCATAGCCTACTCAACACGTCCATTTGACTCCTCTACTTAAAATCTAGATTTTAAGTGATAATTAGCTGGTTAATAGCTGACTCGATTCAACTCGACTCATTATCCAAAATGATTTATAACAAAAAAAACAAGTATTCACCAGTTATACTCGAAAATCGATAAACATCCAACTTGATTGATTCACGACTTGCTCAACTCATTCATTTGACGCCTTCACCAAAAATCTTGATTTTACATAATACTTAAAACCGTTAAAAGCTTACTTGATCTTACCTCAACTCGACTCATTATCCAAAATTATAACTAAAATATCAAGTTTTCATTAGTCATACCCAAAAATCGATAACCTCTTAATAATTTGTGATATGATTGACTCATAATTTGACAAATTCGTGACACAGTAAACGCAAATTAACCCATAGTTTTTGAGATTGCGACTCTTAACCCAATTAACCCAACTCGTTACCCGCCTAACCAACCCCACTTAACAATTGAAAATAAAGCACAAGCAAACAAATATTTTAAAAATGTAGACAACTAAATGGAGGGTCACCTGAGAGTCCAAAGGATTAGCTTCACGAGAGACGATGCCCTGCAAGCTTATGATGGCGGCGGAGGCCGCCAAGATAGGATGGCCAGAGGAGCGGCGGCGAGACGACGACGACGTTGGTACAGTATTACTAATGATGGCACGGAAGAATCCGCAGCCGGCAAGGAGAGGGCCAGGCCTGGAGCCAATGATGGAAGTTGGATGTTCATGTGAAACATGAAGAGCGAAAATGGCCTCCACGTCTTCCAATGCTCCGTCGGCGATCATGCTCTTGGCTCCGTTGCCGGCTTCCTCCGCCGGCTGAAACAGCAGTATCACTGTTCCCTGGCCAAAATAATTATTTAAACATTTTTTAGAAATTAATAATTATTATGCACGTGGTAGTTATAAATTGTGGCAGAGAAGAGAAGAGATAATCTAGAAAAAAAATTGATATATGTGTCCAACTGGTTTTTTCAGTTTTGTAATAAAGTGAAGAGTTATGGTTTCTGACACAAGAACAGAGACAAAACAAATAGAAACGTGGTCAAAATGAAAAAAGTAAAATATAGGGTTTGTTTGGTAGATGGAATTGGGTTCGGGATATGGGTTCTAATTTCCAGTTTACTGGAAATTGGACCAAATAATTACACTACAATTTACAATGGGTGGGGAATTGAAACCTAATTCACAGACTCAATTTCATTAATCAGAGAAACGGTAAAAAGGTAAGTTTCTACACTACTACTGGCATTAAAAAATTAAGGGCTTGTTTTCTCTGCAGATTTGAGAGCCGGAACTAACTAATTTCGTCGGTATTAATACATTTTTTTTGTTTTACAGTGACAAATAACCTACCGAGTTCTGCCAAAATTGAAACCCGTAATATGTCAGTTTCCTTCCAAACTCATGATTTCAAATTTCTTAAAAACATGTGGGATTTGTTGTTTCCCTTGCAAACAATCTTTCATTTCATTATCTACAACGGGGAATAAGGCTTTCAATTCTATTTAAATAGTCAATTTGTCTGAAATTAAATTTCAGTGGAATGAACAATTACGAAAGTGAAAGTGTTCTAATTCAATAACAGAAATATACATAAAAAAATTAATTAAAAATTTAAAAGTTTTTCATTTATTATTTAGTTAAACACTATTTCCTACAATTCCGCTTCCATGTCTCACCTAACATCTTTCAAACTTTGTCATATTGTTCATGCTTGCTAAAGTAGTCTAGTTAGTTGGTAAGAGTGTTGGATACTAGTTAAGTCATATAATTGAGCTTGTTAAATATATTTAATTATTTCCTGGTTTCGATACCTAACGATATTATATCTTCAGATTTTCATGAGAAACAATATCTTTATTAAAAGAGAGTGAAGAGTTTAAGTGTAGAGCGATTATGTCCGTTGTCAGTTAGAAGACAATAGCATGTAACTATCAGAAGATAGTGAATGGAACATTTATTTGTCGAATGTCGATTCCATTTCTTGTAGCATGACTGCATTCAGATCTGGTTGAATCGTTTGAAAGACATCCACACACACGTGTTATTTATCTCCAAAAGAGGAAAGAGAAGATTGTTGATCACGTTGGACAGGATTTCAGCACTAAACTTGAGTACCAACAAATGATGAGGAGATCTTGTATTCTACTCACATCTAATATACATATTAGTTATACTTTGTATTGCATAATACATTGAACCGGTTCTTAGAAAGAGGCAGATTTCGAGTTGGAGTTTCTCGATCCACAACCCAACTCTCTCCTTCAGATCAAATTGATGATAATGATAATGAATTAACTCTTGTATGTGTTGTTCTGTAACCAAGACTTATATTATATATATCCGACTCAAAGTTTCTAATTTCGTGACTAGAGAATGACTTTGTTTTCCTGATAAATCAAAGGTGGATCGTGTTGTTGGATTTTTTTATGAGGTTCTACAATGTTAGATTATATATGTAGATTTCAAATTTTTAAATTAATTATTAGGGAAAATTAAAATTAGTAATCACTTGAGCTAGTGCAAAGTGATCATTGTTCCCAACATCCAACTACTAGTATATAAAAATGGTTCAACTACTACTTAGAAATTTATTCAATCTCGTTTGTGATAATTAATCACATATTGGGCCCTTAGAGAATCTAATCAAAACGATCTTGCTAGATTTACAACCTTAATTAAAAAAAAAATGGTAGTACACCTTAATTAATTTTTAATACAAGTCCACCAAACTTTTTGTGAAGTATTTAAAAAATTGTGGCACAATGGACAAAAATGGCACTGAACATTTTTTTTTATCATAAATAATTAAATACAATAGGGTATTAGATTCCTACCTTTTCTTTCACTTACTTTTGTTTGTTTTGGGGATATAAATGCCAATAATTTTATGTTTTTGTTATCAATTTGTATCCTTTTGTAATTGTTTTCTACTAAGTACACAAACCGCCTGCTCTCGAACATGCACCCACTGATATGTACAAGATTTGTAATCATTAATAATATGAGCATGAAATTTTACTAAAAAAAAGTTAGTCATATTATTAAGCCAGTCATGGGTCAATTAAATTACTTGCATTACTTGTTTAATTGAAAAAATATTATGTTGCCAATAATCTTCCTATGTGAATGTTGAAAATCAAACTACAATTTTCTCACTAGTCTAGTACATCATCAACCACTAAATTACTCTTTTTTTTTTTTGCAATTACTAAATCACTATTACTCAGGTGTTACTGACACCTTTTAACCTATCATTTAACGAATAATTACTAAGATATTCCTCCAAAACACAACAAGAGAGAAAATTACCATCCTGGCTTCGCCACTGCGAATGAGCAAAGTCAAGAATAAGGTTGGGTCACCTCGGATTAGGGCCCATCATTCATGTCAAGAATTAATTATATGTTATCATATGTTTAAGTACATTTATAATTTGAATTAGTGTTATTTAAAAATTATTCAAATTTAGGCACCATCCAATCCAACTCAACTACAATAGAATTCATCATTAATTATTCTTGGAAAAGAAAAAAACCAACTCAAAGGCTACCAATAAAGAAGAGACACGTGTCACAATACTAGTCATAACAAAAGGACAAGTCTTTCTTGCCATTATTAACATAATTTTGATGTTAGATATGATGCCCTACCAAATTTGTTCAACCAAAAACAAATAGAGAGTGAGAAGAGAGTTCTATAGTGCAATGTCAATTCACCATGTGAAGACTTCTCTAAAGAGTTCAAAAAAAAATTGAGGGTCCATATATTTTTAGGTATATACAATAAAGTCACAAAAAAAAAAAAATTTGAGCTTCACTTTTTCTTGTCACTTCTTAGTGTGTCTAGACAAAATAGTACAAAGGAAACAAACACATGTCCTACATGGCTATATATAGGAGTGGAGTGGTGAGTTGTAAATTGTAATTAAATAATGTATATTTTAATTACGATATTAGTTACGAATTTGAGAGTTAACGAACTGATCGATCCTATTAGTCATGATGATTGCCTACCCTTAATGCATGAACCACCGTCACAAAAGGGCACACTAACTATACCGAACATGCTAGATTGTGCTCGTGATTATGAGTTTGATTGTTGACCTACGGGGTTAGTAAATCGTGATAAAACATATGGGTATTCACTACCCTATTGAACACTGCTAACAAAAGCAAAAACACTACTTATTGAACCAACTACGCTAAGCTAGTGATTACGAATTTGATTTTCAACTCACTAAGTTGATAAATCGTGATTCCATATATGGGTAATTATTATTCTATAATCACGATCACAAAGGACAGACTATCTGTTAAACATGCTAGATTGAGTTCGTGATTAGCTACGAATACGATTGTCAAACCTACTAAGTTGGTAAATCTCAATTCACCAAATGATACATATATTCACCACACTGTTAAAAAAACAGATCGTCAACCTTCTAAGTTAGGTGAGAATTGTTGCTATTATAAGTTTCCAAATTCATGAAAGCCAAGTAACCACACGAGGAAAACACTTTGAAAGGGACAACACACCCCCTCCCCCTCTCTTTATACCAAGCTAGCTTAGATCCTTTTGGAAGAAAAAAAAACAGATTTTAAATTTGAAGGACTAAAAGGAAAAGGCCACAAAGACAAGAAATTGCAATGACTATATACCAAACAAATAATTAGGTTTTGACAAAAAACAAAATGACCCACTAGAAAAAATTAAGGTAAAAAGGGGTACTCATGGGCTCAAGTAATGATCACAAAGATCATCTATGTATGTTTGTTAGTTACTTGTGAAACCAGATTTTGGTTCATGGTGTTAGGTGGATTCATGATTTGGAAATGATATAAGGTTTAATGTTGGACGTACAAGAGTCGCTCATATCCAACGCGTTTTCACCCTATATTCATCCTACGCACATTCTAACAATCTTTTATCTGCCTTGCAAGGAACCACCTACAAGGAGTACCCCCACGGTGTACAAGGGTCCTCTCTCCGTCAACCTCGAGTTGAATCTTCCTAATACACGATAGTGAAACTCAAATCAAGTATACACATGTCAAAAGTCAAAATCCTAAGTCGTTACATTAACTTCACAATAACAGTTTTTCCTCATATTGACGAAAAGCTCGCAAAGACCAAGGACAAGTGTCTACCGACATCACTCAAAGGTTAGAACTTCATAGCACTTAACATAAAAACTCAAAAATAAAAACAAAGCACTAGCTAGGTAGAGAGATGGGCAAGAGATTCACTCAAGAGAAAAGGTGAGAAGTTATAATATAAACACATGTGTATAATGTATTATGTATGTATATATATAATATATATATATATATGTACCTTGAGAAGATGCTCACGGCTCTTCAAAACCTTGGCAGCACCCAATAGCATAGCAACATGGGCATCATGTCCACATGCATGCATCTTCCCATCCACTTTACTTTTATGCTCCCACTCCACTCCTTCCTACAAAACCCAACTCATAAAGATATTCAATTTCATGTCTTTACATAGATGAATGAAATTTACTCCCGCTCAAGAGTTGCTACGACAGAAAAAGAGAAGTGAATGAAACCCTATTAGGGTTTTTACTTACTTCCATCATTTACCCAATTCCCCTTTTGAACTTCCCACAAAACCCATCAAAACACAAACCATGTATAAGTTGTCAAGTCAATGTTTTTATAGAGAGATGAATGAAACCCTAGCTAGAATGGATTAGTTTTCACTTCCAACATCTTACCCACTTGTCCTTTTTGATGTCTTAAACCCAATTCCCTCGTGCTAAAGGAATCTCTTCCTTACCCACCAACCCAAATCACAATAATAACCATATTAAACACTTTTTTCTTCATACTATAATGTCAGAAAAATCTATCCAACTCCTCGAAATCTGAACTTCCAAACATTCTCATAATTTTTTGTCTCACGTGTGTCAAAACTGCATCTAATTTAACTAACTTTAAGAAAATATGGACCATCAGGTGTCTGAAACGAAATTCAGATGTTCTGAATAATATAAAATACAGGTCAAAACTCGTCAGACCAAGTACAATCTATTTCAGATATTGCAGAAAGCATGTCAAAACTTATCCGAACACGCACACTGTAGAAACTCCACGTGTCTCTTATAACGAAAAAAAATACACATTTTATATATAATTGATTTGTTGTATAGTATAGTATAGTGCTCCCCAAGAGAATCTTATCTATCACCTACTCAAGTTTCAAGCAATCTTAATTCCAAAGCTTCAATCTTTTTTTTGGTAGCTTAATCCATGCTCTTAATTATAGAGATGTCCACACTTGAATAAATAAGACCAAAATAATTCGATCTAAAATCAGATCTATGATGAAAAAATAAAAAAATTAGGGCACACAAAATAAAATAATAATAATAATAATAATCTAAAATCAAAATAGTGCAATTGTCTAATTCTAAACCTGGATGGGAAGAGCATCCATGTCGGCCCGAAGAGCAACGAAAGGAGGGAAACCCGACCCGACCCAAGCCCGAACACCGGTTTTCGCAAGTGGGTATTTGAACCCGATACCCATAGAGTCAAGCTCATGTCTAACCAAAGCGCTAGTCTTGACTTCCTCAAAGGCAAGCTCAGGGTTCTCATGAATCTTCCTTCTCAAGTTCTTGATCCACTTCACCGTCTCCGGTTTGCTCGCCGCCGCTAGCACGGCGGCGGAGCAGTCGTCGGTCCATACTCTACAGCCGCCGTGGGATGGTGGGTGGTTTGGGGTGGATCGGTTTTTGGGTTGTGGGGTGAAGGAGATGGGTAGTTGAGAGTTGTAGAAGGTTTCTTCATCAGAGGAAGAAGAAGAAGAAGAGATGATTGTTATTAGGAAGATTAGGAAGAGTGAGGATTTTTGTGGGTTCATTTTTTGGTGATCTTTTTGGGCTGGGAGGAAGAAAGATGAAGGAGGAGGAGATGGAAGATAGAGACAAGTGAAGAAAATGAGGAAAGTGTGAGGGAGAGAGAATAGGGGTATATATTCTACTTTCTTTCTGGTCGTTTAGTACAGGGGAAATTCAGCTGTGTTTTTGGAAAGTTGATCAGCTGGAAAAACTCTGTATTATGGGATATCTTTGTTTGTTTAGTGTCTAATGGAGCTGGG
This sequence comes from Linum lewisii, assembly GCA_034768395.1. Taxonomy (NCBI): domain Eukaryota; kingdom Viridiplantae; phylum Streptophyta; class Magnoliopsida; order Malpighiales; family Linaceae; genus Linum; species Linum lewisii. The sequence goes on from CM068298.1 coordinate 66,124,182, forward strand.
GTTTTGTACATTTCATATACCCAAAGTTTTTTATTGTCTCCAGAATGTGTATTCTGACAATTACAACTTTTATCAGAAATTCTAAGTATAGATAGAATAATGGGTCTCATTGTTTCCCCCTCCTATTTTCTTTACCAAATCTACATACAAAAAATAAGGTATTTAACATTTTCCAACTTTTAACAAACACTTTTCAATCATTCTCCTATTTTCATATTTCTCCTATACCAAACGACCCCTTTATTGTTTTCTTATTTGTAACGGATGATGGATAGGCTTTACTGGTCGTCATGAACCGTTGTATTCGAATAACTCGAGTTGTTGAGAGAGGGTTTTGAAGGGATCGATCTTATGTGTTTATTAACGATTATGATTGAAGCATAATTACATCAAACTGTTTTAATGAATGGTTTATGATCAAACTGGTCTGACTATTTGTAGTGGTACAAATTTGACAATACTTATATGATACAAAATAACAAAAAAAGTGATTCATCTTTCTTGATCGAGAATTGAGGAGGTCCTACATTATGAACTTATACACCACACAAATTCAAGAGAGAAAAAAACATTGCTCAATCGATGACTAATACAGAACATACAATTATAAGATATATAAGATTCAAACCAAGAACATCTCAATTCAAATTTAAATAAGTTACCACTTTGATCCATGTTGGATTAAAAATTCATAATTTTCATTCAATCCAACATGGGTGATCTGAAAAAAATGAATCTCTTACCTTTATTGAAAAAATATCAAGTTGAATTTTTTATTTTTTCCCAATAGGTAACTCTCGTAGTAGACTAAGAGATAATCATACATACACCCTAAATATCTACCCAAGTCGACATGCTTACCACTCAGGCGCCATATATCAAATTGCATATGTTTGTTACTTTAAATACTATGCAATACATATGCCTCTATAAGGAAACTTGATTGATCATGATCATCTAGCATGAGAGTAGTAGTTGATTTACTGCTTACTGTCTTAATTCTCCATCTGAAGCTATCTACGTAAAAAAGTTTGATCTAGCATGAGAGTATGCAGAGATTAGGGCGTTTGGTTGATGTGAATTTCGGTTTGAGAATTTGGTTTCAATTCCCGGCCTACTGAGAATTGTAGTGCAATTCTTTGGCCGGGAATTGGAACCCAATTCTCAATGGACCAAGAATTAGAACTCAATTCTCGTACCTAATTCCACCAACCAAACGGCTCTTTTGTAACTATGAAACTCATAATTTAAAGGTGTCAAGCTTTTATAACTAGGCCCCACTCATAATTTTTTTTATGAAATAGGAGCGTTTTTCATTCTAAAAGTAGACAACAAAAGTGTAACGTTACAACCTCAAAATAAGAAAAAGCTAGGAAAACTGTCAAAGCAAAACAATGCGACATGTAAACTAAACAACAAAGGTTGTTACAAGCAAAAGTCTTTCGAGCATCACTAATGTTGGATTGAATGAAAGACATGATTTTTAATCCAATGAGGTTAGTTTAGTACTAGTAAAGAGTTTTGGATTTTATAGTCATTGATTGAGGTAATGTCAACGGCGGATTTAGGACATTTCATATGTACTGGGCTTAATTTACAAAATATATCACTGGACCAGTCTGCTTACACATACAAAAATATACATAGTGTCGTAACTCTAGACCTAAGAATGGGGTGGGCCACGACCTAGAGAACCCCACCACCAGATCCGCCCTTGGGTAATATTCAATATTGACTCAACAATCAAGTTGTGAATTATGAATCAATTCTATAAAAGAAAATAATATTTTGCTTTTCACTGCTTTGCTAACATAACAGGTAACCATACACTAACTGTTTTTCCCTCTCCTATTTCAGCCCTTTTGCCTTTGGAGTAATTCATTCTCACCTTTGTCTTCTTAACGTTGATTGATGCGTATTTAACACACCACATTAGCTCCAATACCCACGTTTTAACAGACTAAGTGTATTTTAATTGAGAATATAAGTATATATAATTTGATAGGATAAAACTGATGGATAAAAATGTGGGATTTTAAAACCCTTCATATTTCACTCGTACTCTTCGTGATACCTCTCAATTTTCTCTCTCTTGATGCTTACTGACTAAACTGTGGAAGTAGTTGCTGAGGTGGCATGTGATGTGTCTAGATTTAATGTTAATAAGATAAAAGTTGGGACGAATCCAAAAAAGCAAAGTGACTGAAATAAAAAGAGGTAAAAATTGATTTATAATAGAGAGCTATCTGTTAGGTTGACAAAATAAAGAGACAAATGGTTATTTTCTTTTTTTTTTAGGGAAAATAGTACTTTGCACCGTCTACTTTGCCAACTTAACAAATAGCTCCATATACTTCGCTCATTCCCCCTCCTCCTACTTCAACTACTTTGCGATTTTAGTCCTTCCATTTCAACTTTCGTCTTATTTCGAATTTATTGAATTCCTCATAATTCAAATGAATATTTAGAATTTATCATATATTTTAAAAACAACGAAATAATAAGATATTGTCACATTTTGTAAAAAAGAAAGGAAAAAGACATAAGCCTATAGAAAGTAGACACGTAGTGAGACGACAGAATTAGAGCACGTGGGAAAAAGGGGTAGGCATCAGAAAGGCTCGTGGGAGAATTGGAATTTATTTCTAACTTTATTTGCAATTTATTTTGGACTGACGTGACGTGGCTAATTTTTCAATCTGACATAATGTTTTGTCCACTTTTACTATCAACTAGCTAATATTATATTAATTTGTAACAAAAAAAAAAACTAATATTACTTAAAATGATATATTAATTAAAGGGAAAATGGTGTTTTGCCCCCTCTACTTTGCCAAGTTAACAAACAGCCCCCTATACTAAGAAATGATCAATTTACCCCCTCCTACTATGCCAACTTAACAAACAGCCCCTTCCATCCAAAATTCCGTTAAGTGATGACTCACCAATATGACTCATCCACAATTAATGACTGTACATTGCCACATCAACGACTTTCATCCATCTCAACTGAACTAAAAAGAAAAAAAGAAAAATTATAAAAAGAATTAAATTTAATTTATAAATAAAAAATAAAAAATATTTTTTAAAAAATATTTCAATTATGGATTTTAATATTAAAAATGAAATTACATTTTTTTTTCTAAAATAACTTTGAAATTTTTAAATCCAAAATATTTATTTAATTGAAAACATCAAAAATAAAAATCCATAAAAAAATTAAATATATAATTTTTAATTTATAAATTTAAAATTAATATTTTTATTGCCTTTTGTACTTAAAATGTACTGTCATTAATGATGTGACAATGTACAATCATTAATTGTGGATGAGTCATATTGGTGAGTCATCACTTAACAGAATTTTGGATGAGTTTTGATGGAAGGGGATTGTTTTAGGTTGGCATAGTAGAAGGGGTAAATTGATCATTTCATAGTATAGGGGGTGTTTGTTAACTTGCAAAGTAGAAGGGGGCAAAACACCATTATCCCTTAATTAAAATAGTAGAAGTTGATCATTAGGGTTTTTATTATTTTGTCTATTCTGTGAATTATTTCTAGAATGAAATTGTTTAATACAAAATCTTAAGCTGACTATAGTATATGTTGTGGCGTTAAGTTAAGTGCAATTTAGGATCTAATTTTCGTTTAATTATAGTTTTATTTATTTTTCATAGATGATTATTATGTTAAAAAAATGATAAAATTTTATTCATTTTGACTACTTTATCTTCTCTTAATAATTTTAGTTAAGTGAGTTGCAATTATGTGATATTGATTATCGGGACATCAACCATGTCATGGTTTGTCCAATGAAAAATCATTCAATGTAATAATTAAGAATTCAATAATTAACCAACACATTAAGTAACCATTAGAACAATTGACTCGTACAATATATAACAATTTAAACAGCAAAATTAAAATACAAAAGAAAAACATTAGTAGGCATTTCTATCGTTCTAATTTTTCAAAATGCATTTCTTGAGGAGAGGACTCTACGATAAGATAAGAGACGGGGAAGAGGAGGATGTAGAGCCCAAACTTTAGAGACCAGATACCTTAATCAGCAACATGAAACACAGAAACTTCAAACAAAGATTCCTCTGCAGAAGCCAACTGGAAGAGACAAACATCAGCAGTACTCAATTTGTTATCTCTGCAGAAAAATGTCCATCCATACCCCATTAACAGCCCTCCAGCTCCATACTTGGTCTCTGTATCAACTCTCCATCTTTCTCTGTTCTTGTTCACTAGAGTCACACTCTTTGATTCCTTTGGAATGTGCTTTCTCATGAACAAAGCCGGTATCGTCTGCAAAAAGATCGATTTTCGACGAATTCGTGATGATCAAATTTGACCGATCATCTTCAAATTTGAACGAAATTCAATTGGTGATCGTATTACTTGCTCGAACCTAATTCAGATCGTAGTTGTATTACATGGTCGTGACTCTACATGGAACCCGAATCAGTAAAAAACTTATTTGGCGCATAATCTTCACGGACCAAAAAGACGACAACATGTTGTAACCTCCCTCAACTTGTAACTCACAACCCAACCCAATGAACTCCACATCCGAATAACTTGGTGACCAATAAACTTTCAATCTGACTAACTTGGGACATGACAAACTCGCAATCCAATGAATTTGCGACCCAACTAATCCATAACTTAACCAATTCACGATCTAATTAATTTGCAATCCAACTAACCAGACCCATGATTCGCCCAACCCGACCATTTAACACCTCTAATTTATACCCCCTATGCGGTTATGCCCATATTATACATTTCCATGTATCATTCTTCACCTAGTTTTCTATCTCGTTGAAGACGAGGACGAGGACGAGTTCAGGCATTCGAGTTCGGGATACTTACAGGGGTCATAGGAGTGTTTCCCTCTTGTCTGGCGCTCATAACAACAATGAAACAAGGGGTTTTAGGGTCAGCCATTAGAGCTGCAGCCTTTACTCCTTTGCTGCATTTGTTGTACATCTTTGCTATTGTCGATGGGAACTTTGCACTTGTACATATCCCTCTTGATTTCACTAACTCCACCAGTTGGTTATGCTCTGCCATAATGTATGATATATCAGTTCAATATTTCGATTCCGTTGTCGCTATGATCGCGAGAGTTTGAAAACAGAGATATCTCAGAGCTAGGTACGAGATAAAATGATATGTTAACAGACGCTACATGTTATATATCAACGAAAACCAACGGTGTTCAAACATGTCTAGATTCGAGTATGTATACGAGTACCTAAGCACGAGATAAAGGATCAATCGACAAGCACATCTCATGTCAATCAACCTCAATCTAATGAGAATCAAGAATCATGTGTCTAGATAGACTAATTCATGACTCTAGTATACAAGAACATGAGATTACAAACATGAACATGAGACAATGAGATAATTGAAGAAGAAAGAAGTTTGTGTCAAATTTACCAGAGTCTTCCTCTTCGAACTTCAATCCTGGATGAAGAAGCCAACGAAAATTAATAATCATACATCTAGACTAATTCATAATCATACAACGAAAATACTGAAAACAAATAAAGAGTTCAAAACTTGAGGAAAATATAGAATTTTTTTTTAATTTTTAATTGACTGACAAATTTACCTAATACAAGATCGCGATCCTCACAAGATTCAGACTTGAATACTGATGAAGAATCTCCTTCCTTATTCGATGGACTCTTCCTCCTTCTTTTAGCCACCGTCTTCCTTACCGTTCCTGAAAAATGATCCAATAATTGATAAAGAAAAATTCATAAGAATTTTTCTCCAATTTAGTGTCTTACAAGATTCAAACTCTAGACTAACCGAAAGTCAACCGTGAAACATCTGGACTAAGACTAAGTCACGACTCTAGTAAACACTAGGAGACTGTTTGGTTGATGGAATTGGGTTCCAATTCCCGCTCACTGAGAATTGGCTCAAATAATTGCACTACAATTCTCAGTGGGTCGGGAACTGAAACGCAATTCCCAGACCCAATTCCATCAACCAACCACCCTTAGAAGTTATTTCGATGAGTAACATATCTAATTTCAAATTTCTGACACGATCTTGACTAAACAAAAGTCAACCGTGAAACATCTGGACTAATGACTCTAGTAAACACTAGAAGTTATCTTAAGGAGTGACATTGGAGCCGTTTTGTTGATGGAATTTGGTTCGGGAACCAGTCCATTGAGATTGACCCAAATAATTGCACTATAATTCTCAATAGAACAAGAATTGAGACCTAATTCCCAGACTCAATTCCATCAACCAAACCACCCATAATTTCAATTTCTAGCACGACTTGATTCTTGAAATTGACTCAACAATTGAAGAGAAAAGAAATTTATAACGAATTACCCGAGTCAGTGTCTTCCTTACAGGATTCAGACTCGAATCCCAACGAAGAATCTCCTTTGTTATCTGACGACTTTCTCTTAACCACCCTCTTCTTGCTCGTTATCGGTTCACGATCAGATTCAGACTGAACAAGCTCACAATCTTCATCATCCGAAATCACAACCGTTGATATCGGTGGTTGTTGTTGTTGTTCCTCTTCATTCCGATCATCCTCCTCCTCCTTCTGCTCCACAGAAGGGTACCGGATCGAGCAAGTAGTCAGATCAAAGATCTGGACATTGAACCGGTTCGATTCACCCAAGTAATCAAAAACCAAGAAGAACCCATTCGAAATCGAAAACCGGTCCACAAACTCACTCCACCCTTCCGAGAGCCAAACGTCGTCGTTTGATCCCTTCTCCACTGTTACCTCACACGAGTACCCGGTCGGCAAACAGAGCTTGGCGATCGGACCGAGTTCCTTCCCGAATGCTCGTACGAAATTCAGGGGAAGCTTCTGCCAGAAAGAAATTGGAGCTGTTAGTTTCGATTGAATTGATTTATTGAGAGGGGTATTTGATCCTTACCAGCTTCTTCTCTTCGAGGACGCAAGGAAGGATGACTCTGAAGAAAGACGGAAAGGATCGGTGCTCAACGGAATCATTCACGGCGGCGGCGGCGGCCATTGGTGCGAGATGTTGCTTCACAGTAATTAATTGATTACTGAAATTTCCTTTCTTCTTCTTCTTCTGATTTTCATTGTTTTTGACTTTTGAATGTTCAGCTTTGATGGGCCACCCTGGGTCGTATGGCCTAGTGGATAAAAAGGATCCACCAAGAAGGAAGAGTCAACCCAGCAGGCGAGGGTTGACTCAGCAGGTACCCTAAAAGATCGCCTGAGGAGCAGGCCCAAGCGCGGCCCAGAAGAAGCCCTGAGGTGATGGCGCACGCATCATTCCGGAAAACCCTAAAAGGCCACGTGGTCTAATCCTGAAGGTTACGTCTTCACCAAGCGACGGTCATGATTCGGTATTACGTGGCACAATCTGCTGAGAGCCGTACCATTGCCTAACGGTCTTGGCAGACCTGCCAGGCTATAAATACAGAAGGAAGGAACAGACAGGAGGACACGACCAAAATTAGGGAATAATCCCTAGGTACGCTCCGCTACATTGTTTCCCTTTCCATTCTCACATCACGTTCTGATTACTACCCTCTTTCATACTTTACGAGGCGATTCGGAGTTTCCAAGATGATCGGATCGACTCCCTCATTGCTCCAGGCGACAAGGCTGGAACAATTGGCGCGCCAGGTAGGGGACTAATCAAGAACAAAAGAAGCTGAGCGATGGAGCAGGAGAACGTGGGAAGAATGATAAGAGGAGGAACGTCTATTGTGCATCCTGAAGGAGAGGCGGAGGAAAACCATTGAAATACGTGAACCCCGGAACTCAAGATCCACCACTAGAGGGAAGAAACTTGAGAAATGAGCTGGAAGAAGAAGAGGTGCCTAGAGACACAGACACCGATTCCTCGTACGTCCCTCGGGATACTAGAGGAAAAGGGGTAATGCACGAAGAAACATCGAGCTTGGAAGCCTATAAAGTCATTGAGCAACGCTTTCAAGTTCTAGAAAAGCAGAATTTGGAGCTTACCCAATTACTAAAAACGGTTATCGCTCAACAGGCACGGGCACCCAGAACTCAGAATATCCCGACCCCGGACAATGACACTCACGGGGAAATGCTACGGGCATTTCGACCGCTAGTCGAAACCGGTGTCGAATAGAGGGTCATTCGACAGCCGTTGGCAAGGGCTATCTTCGCAGAGACACTACCAATCGGCCTCGTCCCACCAAACATGGAGAAGTACTCGGGATTAGGCGATCCGGAGGAGCATCTGCAAAATTTTTAGATCGCTATGCAGATGCAGAGCGCAAGTGATGCAGCATTCTGCAGGGCCTACCCAGCCACTTTAGGTGGGGCGGCAAGAGAGTGGTACATGAATTTACCAGAAGGAATCATTCATACGTGGGATGAGTTTGCCAGAGTTTTTCTGGTGAAGTATGAAAGCAGGCGACACCGAAAGGTCCCGGTACAGGTCCTAGTCAATCTACGACAATGGCCAGAGGAGTCGCTGAAAGACTTCTTTGAGAGATGGATCAGCACAGTGCAATCTGTCAGGGATGTCACTCTAGACATAGCTACTGCAAGCATGATCCAGGCAACACATAATAGGCGATTGAAGGAAGCACTGGTAAAGAAAAAGCCTACCTCTCTGTCCAACTTGGAGGCCAGGATAAATAGCATAATACTCATTGAAGAGCAGTTGGCGGAGATAAGAGGTGACGAGGGCCGAAGAGCCGAAGGGAAGGACAAAATGAAGTATCACGCGATAACAATGACAGGCGAGGACGATGACAGAGAACTGAGCGATCGCCTGAGAGAAGGGAGTACCGGGACGACAAAAAGAATAATGACAGACGCACGTACCAAGAAGAGAGGCGAGAATATACTCCACTCAGCCGTTCTCGGAAAGAAATATTCTTGTACATGCAACACAAGGATCATCATATTCAGTGGCCTGAGCCACTCCAAGGTGACCCAGAGCAGCGAAATCCCAGAAAATTCTGAAACTTCCATGATTCGCACAGACACACCACAGAGGAGTGTAGGCAGCTCAAAAATGAGATCGAGCAATGGATCAAAGAGGGACGCCTGCGGGAGTTCATCCTCCAGTCCAAGCGAAAAGAAAGGAGTTCGGATGATAAAAAGGCTAGCCCCACACCAGAAGACAAACCTAAAAAGGGGTTTTCGCCCGATTGCAAAAACCACAGGGCGATGCAACCAAAAAGGTAAAAGAAGGAGAGCAGGAGGTCACCAAAGTGTATCAAACCATTTTTGGAGGAGAAAGCTGCCCGACAAGGAAACAGCCAAACGACTGCAAGGAAGTGCTGATCATAAACAATGAGGTCCGACGGTCCCCCATCACATTCATAGAAGAGGACATGAGTGGACACGGAGGTCCTAGCCTGGAAGCAATGGTGATTCAGATCGTCACGCTCAAAAGCAGAGTGGAAAGAGTAATGATTGATGAAGGAAGTTCAGCTGACATTTTATTCTGGGAGCTTTTTCAGCAAATGTACCTCCCCATCTCAAGCTTACGCCCAACAAAAATGACTATTACCGGGTTTTCAGGACATCAAGTACCGATTAAGGGAATCATTACTCTACAGATCATGTTAGGCGACGGGAAAATCAAGACGGTACAGTCAGTGGACTTCCACGTGTTGGATTGCCGATCCTCATACAATATAATCTTGGGACAACCGGCGCTTGCAGCTTTCCAAGCTATCTCGTCACCCGTGTACCAGGTGCTAAAATTTGTAACAAAGGAAGGCGTCAGAGTCGCTTGGGGGCATCCAGAGGTGGCCAGGCGATGCTATCGAGCAGCGACAAAGGGAGTGTGCTACAAAATTGATCTGGAAGAGGGGGCAAAAGGCAGAGAAAGGCTGAAGTCAGCGAAATCTGATGTCCCAGTCACCCTGTGGGAGGGCGATCACAAGAAAACAGTGAGGATATCCTCTTACCTAAGCCAAGAGGCCAGGCGAGAAATGATGACACTTATCAAACAGTACTCACACTTATTCGTTTGGCATCCTAGTGACATGCCAGGTATTGACCCAGCAATCGTTAAGCATTGCTTGTCGATCAACAAAAGCTGTCGCCCTGTGCAACAGAAGCGAAGAAATATATGCCGGGAGCGATAGTTAGCCGTCACAAAAGAGATAGACAAGCTACTGGAAGCGTAGAACCAGGCTTCATCAAACAGTTTCAATACCCGGAGTGGCTATCAAATGTGGTTTTGGTCAAAAAATCGTCTGGCGCATGGAGAATGTGTGTGGACTTCACGAACCTAAACGACGCCTGTCCAAAGGACGCTTATCCACTCACGGACATTGAGCAATTGGTCGATGCCACGGCAAACAATGAAATGTTATATTTCTTTGATATGTTCTCCGGATATGATCAGATATCACTCAATATGGAGGATCAAGAGAAGACAACATTCATGACTCCTATGGCAAATTATTGTTACAAGGTCATGCCATTTGGCCTCAAGAATGCAGGAGCAACTTATCAAAGAATCATAGACATGGTCTTTGCTAAGCAACGAGGGCGTAACTTGGAGGCATATGTCGACGATCTTCTGGTAAAAAGTAAGAGGAGCGACGATCACCTAGGCGACTTAAAAGAGACGTTTGAAACATTACAACACTTCGCGTTGCAACTAAATCCACATAAATGTGTCTTTGGTGCAACGTCAGGCAAATTCTTAGGATACTTGGTCACTCGACGAGGCATCGAGGCGAATCCAGCACAATTGGAGGCTATCTCTGCCATGGCGCCGCCTAAAACAGTCAAAGAAGTACAAGTCCTAGCTGGGAGGATAACTGCAATCAACCGATTCATTCCAAAAGCAGCAGAACGATGTGCGCCGTTCTTCTCTATCTTAAAAAATGCGTCAAAGTTCGCGTGGAATGACAAATTTTTAGTTCGCGTGATAAGGCATTTGAGGAGCTGAAACAATTTTTAGTTACTCCTCCGATATTGGCCTCGCCTAAGGAGGGAGATGAGCTATTCATGTATATCGCAATATCACCAACAACAGTTAGTGCGGTGTTAGTGCGACGGGAGGAGCGAAGCGACCAGCCGATATTCTATACCAGCAAAACGTTGGTCGATGCTGAAACTAGATATCCCGCCATTGAGAAGATGGCCTATGCTGTGGTATGCGCTGCAAGAAAGCTCCGGCCATATTTTCAGGCTCACACCGTCACGGTGTTAACCAATCTCCCTATCCAAAATGCCCTAAGGGCGATGAGTGTGGCAGGGCGACTGGCAAATTGGGCCATTGAGCTCAATGAATATGACATCCGATACAAACCAAGAACAGCGATCAAAGCTCAAGTACTTGCTGACTTTATTGTGGAGGGGGCAGTACAGGAAGAAAAGGGTGAGCATCAGACTTGGACGCTCTTCACAGACGGGGCCTCTAGTAAAAATGGATCGGGAGCGGTAATAGTACTAAAAAGCTCAGAAGGAGCTATCCATGAAGTCGCCTTACATTTCGCATCGCCTAGAACCAACAATGTCGCTGAGTACGGGGCGATGGAAGCAGGGCTTAGAATCGCGAGAAGCATGGGAGTTAAATATGTTAAAAAAATTTCCGATTCGGCAGTCGTGGTCAACCAGCTAAACGGAGAATTCGAAATCAAGGAGGAATCACTGATGCCATATTTTGACGAAATAAAGCTGGCCCTGGCAGATTTCAGTAAGGTAGACATTATCCAAATCGCCCGGGAAGAAAATTGTCATGCTGGCGCTCTATCTAAGCTAGCTACAACAGTCGATTTTGAGGAAACAAGAATGGTCACGGTGGAGAAAGAAGTAAAACTAAACACATGCTTCAAGGTCAACAGTTTCCATGAAGAAGAAGAAGAACAGGAGGATGACTGGCGTACTCCTATTATTCAGTTTTTGAAAGATGGAACGGTCCCAGAAGACCAGGCCATGGCTACAAAAACAAGGCGACGGGCCAGTAGGTGCATATTGATAGGCGACGATCTTTACAGAAAATCTGCCGCAGGGCCTTACTTACGATGCCTCGGACCAATAGATGGCGACTACAGCCTTCGGGAAATACATTTTGGAGTGTGCGACACACACTTGGGTTCTAAAAGCTTAGAGAGAAATCTGCTGTATCAAGGCTATTACTGGCCAACAATGAGAAGAGAGGCGTCGGACCTAGTTAAAAAATGCCACAAGTGTCAGGAGTACGCCGACTACCATAAATTGCCATCCACTGCCTTACAGGCGATCGTCAGTCTTTGGCCTTTTGCCCAGTGGGGAATGGACATTCTAGGACCTTTCCCCGAAGCCTCCGGTAAACGGAAGTATCTGATTGTAGCCATCGACTATTTCACAAAATGGATCGAGGCTGAAGCAACGGCTAGCATAACCGCTAAGCAAATAGAGAAGTTCACATTCAAACACATCATCTCAAGGTTCAGTATACCCCACAGTATTATATGCGACCATGGCACCCAATTTGATTGCCAGAGCTTCCAGTCATACTGCTAGGAATATAAAATTCTTCTGCGCTTCGCTTCAGTCGCGTACCCACAAGCCAATGGGCAGGCAGAAGCTGCAAACAAGCTCATACTTAGGGGCCTGAAGCGACGGATTGAGGGCAAGAAAGGAACTTGGGTAGAAGAGCTCGACCATGTGTTATGGGCGCACAAGACGATATATAAAACTTCAACGGGAGAATCGCCTTATACGCTCACTTATGGGTCAGAGGTGGTGTTGCCAGTAGAAATATTGATACCTTCCGTCAGGTTGGACAACTATGATCCTGATGAGAATGAGCAAAACCTTGTTCACAACATTGACATGATTGAGGAAAAGCGTGAAATAGCCCAGATGAAGCTGATAGCAGAAAAGGAAATGCTAGCTAGGCGATACAACAAAAAATTGAGGCCCCACCACATTAAGATCAATGATTTGGTACTGCGAAAGATCTTCCGACCATCTGAAGGAGCTGCAAAACTCGACCCAGGCTGGGAGGGACCATTTCAGGTTAGGAAAGTCATGGGGGCTAACACCTTCAAACTGGCTAAGCTGAATGGAACAAAGATCCCTCGGACATGGAATGCAATGCATCTTCGAAAGTACCATGAGTAGTCGCCTAAGAGCATATGTTGCCTTTTCAATTTCCTGATTAATGAAAAAGAGCATTCGATAGCTATATCGCCGAATGACTCACTTTTATCATTCCTATTTCATCTTTATCATCTGCTGCCAGAATTCATCTAAATTTACACATCGGTGCAATGTCACAGACAAACTCTATCGCCTGTCGTAGGCAAGGAATGCACTTACTACACCCATGGAGCAAAAAGTCAACCAATAAGGTTATAGACAACAAATCATCGCCCGCAAATATCGCTAAGGCTAAAAGTAATAGAAACATCGCCTATGGGCATAACAGAAATCACGCTGAGGCTAAAGACAACAAATCGTCGCTTGACAGCATGCTATCAAACGCTAAGGCTAAAAATAATAAGGCATCGCCTAGGGGCATAACGGAAATCACGCTAAGGCCATAAAACGGCAGAGCATTGCTCATAAGCGCGCAAACATCAGAGGTAGAGCCAATAGGAATATCACCCACAAATTTAGCAAATATTTATCTGAATCCATAAGTTTCTAACAGGGGGCTACAAGCATATATAAAAAAGGGGGGGGGGGACTCTTCATCACTTCATTTCTTTCCCTGACCCGAGCTTTGACCACGGTCGCCCTGAAGCGCCACAAGGCTTTTCTCTGATGCCTTCTCTCCTCTGCCGGCTTCTGCCCGAGCCTTCACGGCCGCCTCAGCCTTTGCCCGGTCCCGTCTAGCCTTCTCGGCTGCTATATACTCTTTGTCCGCCGCTTGGACCTCCTTCATCACACTAATTTACTCTGGATCGACATCAATGTTGGGATCGGGCACCCCATTTAGCAGGGATTAACGGCCTTGAAAGCAACCGAGAGAAATTCCGACGGCGGAATGGAGGGTTAGGTCCAACGACGGCCGCAAACTTCAGGCGAACGGTAGTCATGATTACTGGTATAGATCGCCTGATCAACGCCACGACAGTCGAATATTGACGAGCGCTGAGCGCCTCAGTCTCCTTCACGCTCTTCACGGCCTTGTCCCTCTCCACAGTCATCGCCTCGACTAGCTTCTTCGCCTTGTCTCTCTCTTCAGATAGTTGGTGAATGCGCTTCAGATGCCCAGCCTCGCGATCCTGCGCAGCGACGACATCGTCTCTCTCCTTAGTCAAATCCTGAATCTGCCTTTGAAGAGCCTCTTGATCTTGTAACTTCTTGGCGGACGAGGAAGCAGCGTCTTTAGCTTCCTCCAGACTTTTCTCCAATTGGGCGATACGAGACTTGCTGGTCGACAGCTCTTGTGTCAAGCGCTTCACGGTAGAGTTGGCTTCAGCTAGGTCATGCTGAAGGTTGGAGTGCGCCTCGGTCAGTTGGGCTAGCTCATTCATGGTGGACTGGTGGTCGGACTGCGCGTGGTTAAACGAAAGATTGTAAAAACCAGCTTCTAAAAAAATCTTTTTACACACCTCCTCGGTATCCAGACGACGTTGAAGAATCGCATGATCATCTCGAAGTTCGCGGGCCTTGCGCATCAGCAAGTCACGTGACTTGTCGGCAACACTCAGTGCCAGCAACATCTACACACAAACAGGGTCAAGCGATTTATAAGGCAATAATTGGTTGAGTGATGTGCAAGGCAGGATTAAGCAACAACAACCAACCTCGTGATACTCCACATAGACGTTTCCCATCGCAGGATTGAAATCGCCGACTTTCACATCATCCAAACCTTTTAAGACCCCAGAAGTTAGCTCCTCCGCGATATCGCGAGCCACATCTGCTGATAGCTGAGTCCGCTGGGGGTACACAACAGGAAAATTGCCGGCCGTTTCTCGTAGTCGGGTGACAGAAAGTCCGCCAGAACTCGATGGGACAGGGCACAACGACCTTCTTCATCGTTATGTCGCGACAGGGGCGAGTCATCTTGGATAAACGTGATGGTCTCTCGCTCCATTGTGGCCTGAGTCTCCGTTCCTGGAGGGGGAGGTGGAAGCTCAGAGTCATTGGGGCGACGCTTAGCGTCGGGTGGATCGGCAGTTGGGGGCTCGACAGGATCAATAACAACGGTCCTGAGAGGCGACGCCATTGGCTCAACAGGAGAGCCTTCTTCGACATGAACGGGGTCTGACGGGCCAGTAGTAGACGGTGCTTAGACGGTTTGGGCATAGGCGACGCTTTCTTCTCCCGCGAGCGATGATGTCCTCGCTTCTTCCCTTTTCCTCGGGGAGATGGTGGTGGCTGTTCAATCTCTGGAGGAGGCTCGATTTGTGGTTGAGTCGTGCTTATGGCCCCGCGAGCAGAGGTGCTAATCAGCACATTCGAGATGTCTGTCATGCCTACATAAAGGAAAATTAGGGTCAGAGAAAGGTATAGAGCGAAAACTTAAAACGAAAAAAAAGAAGAGGGGAAATTTGCTATTAGCATGAAGTATGAATAAACAGGGATATAAGTGAGCATAAGACAATCCCATCTACCTCCGGGAAGCATCGCCAAAACTCAGCTCAGGGTAGGGGGATCATTCAGGTCAAAAGTCTCCCTGTTTACAAGCGACAGGAGGTGTCGCTCTCACGCGGTGGCTGAACGACCACAGGGAAAATTATTAGCTTCGCCCCGCGACCAGTGAGACGGAAGAACTGTCGCCCAGGTGTCTTCTGGAGAGGGTTTAAAATAAAAGAAGGCGTGGTACCATGTGGGATGCGCTTTTACCTTTTCCGCATTCCCACATTTTTATACGAGCCTCGCTTCACAAAGCTTAGGCCGTTGGTATTATGTTTTGCACTATACATCAATGAAAACAGACGAAGAGTAGGAAGGACCTTCTCTCGTTGACAGGAAACTTCAAACTTTAAAGCTAGCTATTACAGACCACGAAGTCGCGGTGTAAGCGCCAAGCGACGCTCCCATGGTTTGGAGTAATGATACAACAAAGGGAGAGAGGGGAAGGCGCATGCCGTTGGTAAAGCTTTCGGACCACACCCCATGCCAACCTACAGGGCAGTTCCCGATTGTTGACAAGTAAGAAGGGCGGCGTAGTCCCAGTTGGTAGGAAGAGAAAGTTTTGGGAGTATAGAGCATATGGTGGTCGCGGAAAGGTAAGGAAAATAGCCTAGTCCAATGACATAGCGGTCTCGACCAATACCGTCGTACCACATATCTTTCCAAGCTCGGACGGTGTAGCCTTGGTCAGAGATCGGTGCGGACATGTCTACGGACCAGGAACGAAAGCCGGGGACAAATCCAAGCTGGTGCACGCCCCATTCCCGGGGCTCGAAAGAATCTTGGGAGTTTTGGGACGAATTGGATGCGGTTCTTTTAGAATCAGACGAGGAGTTAGACATGGTTGTTTGGAACGATAAGGGAGGACTAATATACAATGAGCCTTATAAAGGGGGAAGCTAGAAGGCAGAAGAAGCAGCGTAAAGAAAGGATTTAAGCGAGATGCGGTGACGTACCAGGACAGCTGAGGAGGTACTCAAGGTCGTCGGACATCGGAGAGGCAAGGAAGGATAAAAAGGGGCGAGAAAAAAAGAGGAAAAGGGGCAGACGACTGAAAAGGCAGAGTAGTGATTAAACAAGAGGGCCGGATGGTAGGAAAGGAAGAAAGAAAGTGAAAGAGCTAAGGTGTCTTATAAAAGGGGGATGAAGACCCTTGAGTTGCTTGCATCGGGAAGTGGAAACATTGCGGCAGTTGAAGGGACCTTTGAGTTGATGGCATCGGAAGAAGGGAAGCGTTTTGGGGACGCAAGCGTGGGGAAGTAGTGATTGGATAACCGCCCATAAAAAATAGGGGGGCTACTGTGTAGGCAATGATTAAAAAAAAGGCTAGTAAAGAGGAAAAGACGAGAAAGGCCCTCACCCATGGTGAAGATAGGGTTCCTGAGGGTGCAGCAGGCGACGAATAGAGAAAATCGCCAACATCCTTGGCGACAAGCATACAGGCAGACTTGGGGGCTCATGATGGGCCACCCTGGGTCGTATGGCCTAGTGGATAAAAGGGATCCACCAAGAAGGAAGAGTCAACGCAGCAGGCGAGGGTTGACTCAACAGGTACCCTAAAAGATCGCCTGAGAAGCAGGCCCAAGCGCGGCCCAGAAGAAGCCCTGAGGCGATGGCGCGGCCTAGAAGAAGCCCTGAGGCGATGGCACGCGCATCGTTCCTGAAAACCCTAAAAGGCCACGTGGTCTAATCCTGAAGGTTACTTCTTCACCAAGCGGCGGTCAGGATTCGGTATTATGTGGCACAATCTGCTGAGAGCCGTACCATTGCCTAACGGTCTTGGCAGACCTGCAGGCTATAAATACAGAAGGAAGGAACAGACAGGAGGACACAACCAAAATTAGGAATAATCCCTAGGTACGCTCCGCTACATTGTTTCCCTTTCCATTCTCACATCACGTTCTGATTACTACCCTCTTTCATACTTTACGAGGCGATTCAGAGTTTCCAAGACGATCGGATCGACTCCCTCATTACTCCAGGCGACAAGGCTGGAACAAGCTTCTTCCGTATTTCAGTGAATAATTCATTAATTTGTTATTAATGGATATCGGCCGTTAGAAGAAACAAGGCTTATTATGCATTTCAGTCATTAACGTATGGGTTTTAACAAACTGGTCATTAACCTTTAATTTGTAACATACTTGTCATTAACCTATAGGGTTGTAACAATTTGGTCAATCCGTTAAGTCTTCATCCAATTTCTCCGTTAAATGATAATATCAGCATGTCATCTCATATTTTCTTTCCACCTCAACTCTTGCCACGTCACTTAATTGAACCTAGACTCAACCCAACTAACCAATTGTCAACCCAACTCATTTTAAACCAACCCAAATTCCACAAACTCATCTTCTATTTCCAGCTTCTGACCGAGTGGGGTAAAGTCCAGAAGCTGGAAATAGAAGATGGGTTTTTGGAATTTGGGTTGCGTTGGTTTAAATTGAGTTGGGTTGAGTTAGTTAGTTGGGTCGAGTCTAAGTTCAATTAGGTGACGTGGCAAGAGCTGAGTTGGAAAAAAGTATGAGATAGCATGCTGATATCATTATTTAACGGAGAAATTGGATGCAGATTTAATGGATTGACCAAATTGTTACAACCTCTATAGGTTAATGGCAAGTAGGTTAAAATTAAAGGTTAATGAATAGTTTGTTAAAATTCTTATACGTTAATGAGCAATAGGATAATAAGCCGAAGAAACACCGGTCAGTTGCCGGATTGTCGCTGAAAGTGGGAGTCCACTCAGATTCCTCCTCCGACGATGATTCCGACGAGGAGAGCAACGTCGGTCTACCCCTCCTTCCTCCGACGTGGACCAGCTCTCGAAGCCCTTCCTCGGAAAGCATCCCAACAGATAGATTTCCCTCTCCCATCACCCCCTCTCCCCGCGGTCAGCCGTCAAGTCCAATCCCCTCGGACATAAGCAGCCGCATAGGGTCACCTCAGTTCCTCTCTCCAACTTTACAGATGTTGTTCCCAGAGGACTTTAGCCCTATTAAACCCAAAACAAACCTTAGGCCCTTCAATCTGATGAGAGCTATAGAAGAAGAGGAAACTTGTTCCAATGGGCCGCTGAACATGTTTCTCCAATGTCTCCAGACTTCCCCAATGGACTACCACGGCCCAACATCAATCTGGAGGAGCAGCCTCAATTCCCTGACCTGACCCAAATTAGCCCAACTATCTACAATGGCTCGGTGCTACCTCTGCCAACTCCAGACTTCCCCATGGATTCCCTCAACCAGAAAACTGAGTTACCCCCACTGATCTCATACACCACGAAGCCCAATACGAAACTCCCCTGAATCTGCAAGATGGGAGAATCGGGTTCAGCCCCATGCAACATCCGCGGGCACTCCATGGCCCACATCCTCTCCTTTCTTGGCCTTATGTGGAACCAAATCCTGCAAGCCTAGTTGGTCCATCTGAAACCCCCAATTTTTCAGCAGCTCCAATGAAAAAGAAGCGTAAAACAAAGGATTGGGAGGGAGGTATAGACCTCAATGTGGACATCACCAATCTCTCAATATCGCCAATCATCACCAGGGGTAAACCAAAACCGAAAACAAAGCGTAGGGCAACAAAAGGGGCTAGAGCCCGTGAGGGACGGGACTCATCTCGATCTGTTTCTGAGGAGTCGATGGCCAGCCGTATGCCACCAAACGAGAAATGAGAGTCATTAGCTGGAATTGTAGGGGAGCGGGGTGGCCCCTTACAATCGATAACTTGCGGGACCTTGTCCGCAATTACCGCCCCTCGGTCATATTCCTCATGGAGACCAAAAACCAACGAGATTATATGGAGAGGAAGAGGATCTCAAATGACTTCGCCAATTTTCACTATGAAGACCTGGTTGGCTCGGCCAGTGGTCTCTCGCTTTGGTGAGTCAACGACATCAATATTCAAGTTATAACTAGTAGTAAGTTTTATATCCACGCTTTTATTAATTATCAGATTGGGTTCCATTGTACTTTTGTTCACGCCCCTCACGACCCTATTAGTAGAATGGCATTTTGGGACGAGATTAGCGACCTCCATAGCGGATCTAGTCCGTGGCTTGTAATAGAAGACCTTAATGCAATCTCTTTTGCGTACGAGAAAGAGGGCGGCCTCCCGGTCAGCCTGGCTAGCATGGACCCCTTTCGCAACTTCATATCAAATAATGAACTGGATGATCTCGGTTACCAAGGCAACCCCTTTACGTGGTCGAACTGCAAAGATCTACCCTATCGTATCCACGAGCGTCTTGACAGGGGTCTTGCAAACAATGAATGGAGAACCAACTTTGATAACGCCTTAATCCACCATGAGAATGTTATCGGTTCCGACCATGCGCCTCTCCTTCTTGACATGAATCACGAACATACGAGGACCCATCCCCCATTTTGGTTTGATTCCAGATGGCTCTCCAACCCTGCTACCATCGACATCATATCTAGAAATTGGAACTTGGAGGCCAACATCAAAGACAAACTCGACCTATGCCAACGCGAACTCCAAGAGTGGTCAAGAACAGATCGAGCAGCCAACATACGCAGGGAAAGGGACATCAAAGCCCGCCTAACAATGATTAATTCAGGGCCCATGACTGCCAATGGTCTCCTTGAAGAGAAGAATCTAAAAGCTGAGATCGCCGATATCTGGAGAAATAACGAGATGTTGTGGCACCAGACAGCAAAGATAAAATGGTATTCCGATGGTGATAGAAACTTGGGATTCTTTCACGCTGCTACTATCCACCGCAGACAAAGGAACCTTATTACCCGCCTCCAAGATCCAAATGGCAATTGGATAACCAACAAATCGCAACTGGTAAACATGACAAAGGAATTCTTTTCTTCCCTTTTCGAGGCCCGCCCCACTGATGTGACTTTATTTAGTGCATTTTGAGCCTAAGATTGACCTATGAAATGCCCGTGTTTGATCGTGAGATGCCATGCTCTATATGCTTTTATTGATATTTTGCGCAAAGTGTCTATTTGTTGTCCGGTTGCCACTTTGGAGCCAAATTCGTGGTCTATTAGAGTTACTTATGTGCATTTTCAGATTATGGCATCAAAGTTCGGATGACAAGGAGCACATAGGAGAAAAGGGAGGTCAATTGGAGTCCGGACGAGGGAGCTATGGCCGTTGCAAGTCGGGATTTATGCAGACTGCAGGGGTGCACGCCGTGCATAGGTGCACCGCACGTGCACTGCCCCCTGCACTATAAATACCCACTTTTTTTTTACTCTTTTGAGGCATTCTTTCATCTCTCTTGAACCCCAAACACATACCCACAAACCCTCAACCCTTAGAACACATTTTGGGAGCAATTTGAAGCCATTGGAGCTAGGATTGAAGCCAACAAACCTTGGGAGAAGTGCTTACAAGTGGACAAGTGAAGATCATCACAAGGATTCATCCATGGTGTTCTTGGTGACCATTCTTCCTTCTTTCCTCTTCACTCCCTTGGCCATGTGTGGCTGAGTTTCTAGGGTTCATTCTTGGATGGGTAGATTAGTTGTGCCATGATAGAGGCATGATTGTATAAACTTGCCATGATTAATCTTGGTTGTATGAGGATGATTTCTAGACTTGTTCTTAATGCCATTTTATGCTATGTTTGCTTGATTTGGTCCATTCAATGTGATTTGATGCATGAGAGTGCTTGGATTGCATAGATTGTAGGTCTAGGGATTGAAGTGAGTGTGTTCTAAGAGATTAGATCATCTTGTTTCAACCATTTTCACTTGATTTCTCTCTTGGGCATTTTATCGAACACTTGGTGTGCATGTGAATTTTCATTCAATTGAGTTTGAAAAGGCTTTTTGGTGAATCTCTTAGTGTTAGGGCATTGATATGAGAGTGTTGTGCCTAGCCTTGTGGTCATAGAGTCTTAAGAGAGGGTCTTGTGTCTTGGCATTTCATCAAACACTTAGAATGCATCCTTTTTCACTTAGCTTGAGAGCGAGAGCCTAAGTTGAGTGGTATTAGGATAGGGATTTGGTGCTACGAGAGTGCATTGAGTCTATAGAAGTGAAATGCATGGTCATCCGAATGCAAACTCGATCTTGATTGGCTTGTTTGTTCAATTAGTCCTCTTGAGCATGATGAAACTACCCACCAAGAGAACCCCCTTTGTCTTTGATTTGAACCACCTTTCTTTCTTGTTTAATCTTTGTTAGTATTGTTAACCTTTGCTTTTGTTTCTGATTTTCTTATCAAACCAAACCAATTTCAAATGTCTAGACCGTCTATGAGAAGTGTGAGTATTGGTTTATGAGAGGACCCCGTGGAATACGACCTTGGTAAAATCTTTTATCAAGTTTTTGGCGCCGTTGCCGGGGACTCTCTCATTCCTTTGAAAGCACTTAGTAGTGGACCAATCTATTCACTTCCTTCCAATTTAGTTTTGCTTACTTGTTACTTGTTTGCTTAATTTTGTCATTCCACATTGTCGTATTACCTTGGTTGTGTTTGTTGTGCTTGTTTGTAGGTACCTTGTAGTAGTGCATGAGTCGATTCACTCATCTCCAAGCACCACTTCGAGGCCTTGAGCAAGTTATTGATTCACCAACACTTTCTCCACCTCATATAGTTCATGGGAGCAAGATTGCAAGTAAGATGAACTCGTGGCATGGAAATCAAGGCTATGGTACCTATCAAGGTTGGAATCCATCTCCTAACCCATATTATGATCATCATGCTTCATCCAACTACTACCAAGAAACTTGTGAGGGAGATAGCCAATGGTGGGATCAAGATCAGCAAGTTTCAACACCCATGTGGAATGAACAATGTCCCTATCCATCTCCACCCTACCATCAAATCTTACCGGAGTGTTTTCAAGAGGAGTTCACAAGTCATGAACAACATTCTCCACCGCCTTCCATACTAGAGGAGCTCTTAAAGATGGTGAAAGAAAGTGAGCGGCCTCGTGAGGAGTTCATGAGCCATGATCAACACCCTCCACCTCCTTCCATGCTAGAGATCTTGCAAATGGCAGAAGATAATGCGAACCGGGTTAATCGCTTAGCTCAAAGCATGACGCTCCTCAATGAGATTCTTGAAAATGAACGGCAACCCCATAAGGTGGAGCAAGTTTGTGATGATGACGCTTGTGAACCGGAAATGCTTGACATTGTAGAAGATTTGGTAGTAGAGGAGATTGAAGAGCAAGTTCTTCCCAAGGACACACCAAACGACGATGATGCGTAGAAAGAAGAATTAAGGAGACTTGAGGATTATGACGTGAAGACTCTTCAAGAAGAGGTGGTACCGAGAGTGGAGCACGAAAGTGAACAACACCACCCTATTGTGGTGCCACCAAAGATTGAGAGTACCCTTCAAACTTCTTGCTTGGTCATGAAGTATTTATGCCAAGAACCCAAGAACCCAAGAACACATGCATCTCAACCCCTCCTAGAGTAGTCATAAGAGTGGAGCCACCTATACTTGAACCGGAGGACTCCTTGTTTGGCATCGCCAACTTGGTAACAATGGAGCTCAATGGTGGCCCCCCACCTTACTATCTTCCTCAAGCTTCCAATTTCAAGGGTAGTGAGCCAAGTCAAGGTAACAATTGGCACTCAATCTTTGCTCATTGGCTAATCTACCCTTTGCTTTTGTTGTTACTTAGAGTACAACTTTCATCATGGAACAAGCTACTTGACTTCAAGGAGGTGTTAAGTCGGATACCATAATACATGTATCGTCGAGCTTAAGACGTTAACCAAGCGCTTCTTGGGAGGCACCCCTTGTTATCTTTACTTTTTCGCTCTTATTTGGTTTAGTTTTAGTTTTTGTGTTGTTTTAACTTTTTGAATAAGGTTTAGCAAGCACTTGGGATCACTCTTCACCAATGATCGTCATGGGACTCTTTTATCACTTTTGCCTCCTATGCTCTACTTCGCCGCACGGATTCATCCATGCTGTTCTTGGTGACCATTCTTCCTTCTTTTCTCTTTACTCCCTTGGCCTTGTGTGGCTGAGTTTCTAGGGTTCATTCTTGGATGGGTAGATTAGTTGTGCCATGATAGAGGCATGATTGTATAAACTTGCCATGATTAATCTTGGTTGTATGAGGATGATTTCTAGACTTGTTCTTAATGCCATTTTATGCCATGTTTGCTTGATTTGGTCCATTCAATGTGATTTGATGCATGAGAGTGCTTGGACTGCATAGATTGTAGGTCTAGAGATTGAAGTGAGTGTGTTCTAAGAGATTAGATCATCTTGTTTCAACCATTTTCACTTGATTTCTCTCTTGGGCATTTTATCGAACACTTGGTGTGCATGTGAATTTTCATTCAATTGAGTTTGAAAAGGCTTTTTGGTGAATCTCTTAGTGTTAGGGCATTGATATGAGAGTGTTGTGCCTAGCCTTGTGGTCATAGAGTCTTAAGAGAGGGTCTTGTGTCTTGGCATTTCATCAAACACTTAGAATGCATCCTTTTTCACTTAGCTTGAGAGCGAGAGCCTAAGTTGAGTGGTATTAGGATAGAGATTTGGTGCTACGAGAGTGCATTGTGTCTATAGAAGTGAAATGCATGGTCATCTGAATGCAAACTCGATCCTGATTGGCTTGTTTGTTCAATTAGTCCTCTTGAGCATGATGAAACTACCCACCAAGAGAACCCCCTTTGTCCTTGATTTGAACCACCTTTCTTTCTTGTTTAATCTTTGTTAGTATTGTTAATCTTTGCTTTTGTTTCTGATTTTCTTATCAAACCAAACCAATTTCACATGTCTAGACCGTCTATGAGAAGTGTGAGTATTGGTTTATGAGAGGACCCCGTGGAATACGACCTTGGTAAAATTCTTTATCACCCATCACGAGTATCGAAGAGCTTGATTCTCTCCCCACCCTCGTCTCTCCTGAGGCCAACTCCAAACTTACCCATGGGCTCGAGAATTCTGAGATCAAAGATGTCGTGTTCAGCCTTGGCGCTAAACAATCCCCGGGACCGGATGGATACGCCGGACATTTTTACAAGAGACTCTGGGATACCTTAGGTGAGCTACTATGCACGAAGATCAAATTGTTTTTTCTTGACTCGGCCATGCCAGAAGGGTGGAACGACACGCACATTGTCCTAATACCAAAGGTTCAGAACCCGACTGACATCAGTCAGTATAGGCCCATCAGCTGCTGTAATTTCCGTTATAAGGTTATAGCAAAGATCATGGCTACCCGCCTAAAAATCTGGATGCCTGGGATTATCTCTGAGATGCAAGCGACCTTCACTGGAGGGCGCCTAATACAGGATAACATAATCGTCGTCCACGAGGTGCTACATAATTTCAAAAGACGAAAAAAGGGAAGAAGAATGACATGTGTATGAAACTGGATATGAAAAAGGCCTACGACCTTGTCGAATGGAATAGTCTTAACAGGATCCTGAAGGCGTATGGGTTTAGCCATCAATGGTGTACTTGGATTCACTCCTGCATCTCAACTGTTCGCTTCGATGTTCTACTCAATGGGCGCTCAACAGGCTTCTTCTCCCCCTCAAGGGGAATTCGACAGGGAGACCCCCTTTCGCCTTTCCTTTTCATTCTCATGTCTAATGCTATATCCATACTCATTGAGAGAAATATTGCAGCAAATTGCATCACGGGATTCGTCTAACTAGAAGAGGCCCCCTTCTCACCCACTGTCTCTTTGCAGATGATACGATTGTCTTTGGGCAGGCTTTCGAGCGGGAAGCTGACCGAATCTTGGGTGTTATCTCGGAATATGTTTCGATGACAGGACAAAAAGTCAACCTTACAAAATCCTCCATCTTCTTTAGTGCGAATACCCTTGATGAGGTGCAAAGCTCCATCATCACGAGAATGGGCTTCTCGGACACCGTCACTCACTCAAAGTACCTTGGAGTCCCGACGGAGTGGGGAAGGTCCAAGGCAGAAACCTTTAACTTCCTCATCGAGAGGATGGTAGCTAGCGCCCAATCGTGGAAAGCTCGCCTTCTCTCTCCAGCGGGGAAGGAGACACTCCTTAAAGTGGTTATACAAGCCATCCCAAGCTTTATCATGAGTATCTTCATCCTACCGATCAAGATTATCAACCGTATGAACAAGCTTTTGAGGAATTTCTTCTGGTCAGGCTCGACTGACAAGCGCACCTTTCACTGGTGCAACTTTGACACCCTCTGCACTCCTAAAGCAGCGGGAGGGCTTGGTTTCCGGGACTTCCGCACTTTCAATTCCGCCCTCATGGCAAAACAAGCTTGGCGTATCCTGGAGTCGCCGGAGGCCCTATGGGTGCGGCTCCTCAAAAGCCTCTATTTCCCTAACACGGACTTCCAGAAATCGGTAAAAGGGTCTCGAGCATCCTGGATATGGGCATGGATTTGCGGAGGCCCGACATCTAGTTGACATGGGGGCCCTCAAAGTCCTTGGAGACGGAACCAACATCTCGATTCACTCAGATCCATGGATTCCAGACCTCCCAACAATGAATCTTCCAATTAACACGGGTCCTTTTTCCACAGTATCAGAGTGGATCAATCCAAGCACTAGATCTTGGGACATCCCAACTATTTCCATATACTGCAATGAGAACCAAAAAATGGCAATCCAACGCATCCCCATCGGACTGGCGGGCCTAAAAGATGATTGGAGATGGAAATTTACCAAGGATGGTAGATTCACTGTTTGGTCAGCTTATCACACCTTTAGAGAGCACGAGAGGGAGTCTGCTTATACAGGGACTTCAGACGAAATCAGGAAGCAGTGGAAATGGTTGTGGAGCCTCAGTCTCCCTCCCAAGATACGATTCTTCCTTTGGAGATGCTGCAAGAATGGCTTGGAAACAAAAGCTAACCTGATGAGAAGAAACTGCGCAAGTGATGCCAATTGCCCCATTTGCAACTCTCAGGAAGAAACCCTATCTCACTGCTTGTTCCGTTGCCCTCATGCAACTACCTCTTGGCGGTCTCTCTCGGGAATTTCCATCCCCGGGGGCGCAAATCCTAACTTCTTCTCTTGGTTTATCTCTTTCCATGAACGCGCGGAGACGGCCGAGGCCATCATTAGCCATGTGCTGGAATATTTGGAAGGCAAGAAACGAGCTGGTCTTCAGTGGATCAAAGCCTTGCCCAATTCGTACCGGGACCCGGACCAACATTGACCTAACCGATTGGAGATCTTCCGAATCCAGTCGCATGTCCACTACTACCTCCCCCCAAGTCCCCCTCCCTCACGGCCAAGCTGTAACTAATCCACCGCCAAGTAGCCCCAATTGGGTGATACATTGCGACGGCTCCTTTGTGAGTGATGTCCTGCAGGTGGCTTACGGTGTTACTATATCTAATACCGCAGGACAAGTTACTGATGGTAGAGCTGGGACTTTTTACTGCTCTTCTCCCATTGTTTCCGAAACTGTTGCTCTGCATGAAGCTGCCAAGCTTGCGAAGGACTCCCATGGTCCTGTCACGATCTTATCAGACTGCCTTGAGCTTGTCAATGCAATTAATGGCACTCGTCACCGATGGCCGTGGCAATGTTACGGGCCTCTTGGAGGTGTTACTTCTATCCTCCAAGATAGGTCGGATGTTAAAATTAAATTCATTTATAGGAGATTCAACTCAAGAGCCGATTGGATTGCACGCTCGGCTCAGAGTGGGAATCTCCCCAGAAATTGGATTCATTTCTTGTAACTTGCCTTTGTGGTTTCAATGAGATTTGCGGTACCTTTATCAAAAAAAAAAAATTTCCCGGATTGTCAGCGGCGATATCAAGGAATTGACTGCAGAATCAAGTGGCGTACGTTAGTCATTATACATTTATATTCTTAGAGTGCGCCAAAATTTAGCAACACGGATATTTTCATGGCGCGGAATCAACGGCTCAGATTTAATTCGAATGGCGTAGAGGATTGGAATATAAGGGTTAATAAATTTAAAAAGCTCGAACTTTGGCAAATTATAATTAAAATGCCTTAAGTTCAAAAAACCCCAAATCTATCCCGGAGTTGACGCCGTTAGGCCCAATTTGCAAATTTTTTGACGGGAGTGACTGAAACGTTGTTTGCCATGCCACGTAGCCTGACACGTGTGGCCACGTGTTCCGGTGACTTAAAAAAAATTAATCCTCAAAAATGAAAAAGAAGAAGTTACTTTCTACTTCCCTAACCTTATCTTCAACGTCTTCATCGTCTTCTTCCATTCTCCATCCGCGGACCAAAAAGCAAAGCTTCGTAAGGTGAACCTTCACTCCCCCTACTTCCCGATTCTTACCTTATTCCTCTTTTTCCTCTTCTTCTTCATCTTGTTCGAAATCTCCCATTTGCTTATTCCATTATTGTTTCTCGTTTCTATTTCAGAAACCATAAATCGGACTGAGCGGAGGAGAAAATCGTGCACAGCAGCATAAATAGGTAAGCTATACTTCCCCTTCCCCTTCTTCCCCTTCAATTATTCCATCAGCTTTTCCGGTCTCATTTTTCAGAAACCCTAAATCGGGGCTGATAGGGGGAGAGATCGTTTTGAAACCTATGTTCGATATAGGGCCCATGAATCTTTCTGGTTAGTTGTGGGAGTGTTTAGGGTTTGGTAAGTAGTGGTTCCATTACCTTTGTTCAATTCTGACGAGTTCTTTTCTTTCGGTGGAATAGGTGTTGAAGCAGTGATGGCGCGGTTCGTTCGTAAGCCCATCGATTTTGACGAATTCCAATATGACGACCATGATGTGTTTTGCTACTTTGATCTGAAGGCTTCTCGTCGAATTTCACACACAGCTGCAAACCCGGGAAGAAAATTTTTCGGCTGTCGGAACTACAAATCGAAGGTAATTCTCGAATACCTTCGATTAACTGTCAAATTATGCTTTCTCATTGTAACAGTTCTGCAATGGTGGTTTTGTAGGCTGATAACGGGTGTGGGTACTTCGATTGGTTTGACGATAAAGTTGCTGCTCTGAATGACAAAATAGCTCTGGTGAGTGCCTTGAACGACAGAATCGCTCTTGTCAGTATTGTCCAACAATTAGAGAACAAGGTGGAGCATCTTCAGAGCGAGAACCAAGATTTGCAGTCAACTCTAACTAAGGCTATGAGAAATCCGAGCGGATTGTCGTCGAATGAAGAATGCAGCAGCTCAAACGCGTGCGAGTACAACGTGCAATCTGAGATCGAGGAACTGAAGAAACGAGTTGCTTTGCTAGAGAATATAACCGGTGGCTTGAAGTGATTAACCGTGCTAGGATGATTGTGTTTTTTCCGTTTGTAGTATTAGGCTACTTGTCTACTGAAGTAGTACTCTTGCTGTTGTCTTGCTGTTTAACTGAATGATGGTATCTTGTTGTTGTCCTTTACGTTTAACTGAATGATGGTTAAGTTTGTTGTTGTAATCTATTGTTATTCATCCCATTTTGTCTAGTACATCAAACGTATGTGTGTTCAAGATTGCCATCAGTTCCCCAAAATAATAGAATTCCTAACTATCATACTGACAACGTGTCCCCAAAATACAACCACCTGTTACAATCTAAAGTTAGAACATAGAGTTACATACCACATAAAACCACTAGTTAAAAAAACACAGATCAATAGATCCCATAACCACACTAGGTCATTCAAAATACCAACACCTACCCTAATCGAATTAGTTGAACCTGAGAAACAGCTCCCCAAAAGATATCTATTAGTTCAGTACTGGCAACAATATGATCATCCTGAGCTTCGCGGCTGAGTATTAGGAGGTTGTGTGCCCGGTTGCTGTGACTGATTGATGACGTCTGGGTTAATGTCAACTTCTTCGAGCCTAATTCCAGCTCCACTCTGCAACACGATTCCAATAATATTCAAACAATGCACCACGATTCCACTACTCAAATACCAATTTGAACATTTCAATTACCGCAAAATAATGATTCCCTGTCTCCGGTGAGACGTGGACACCTACTCCTCTCATGGCCTGCCTTATCTCACACTCGACGACGGGTCGTGGTGTGTTTATCCCAATCTGATCTGGTCGAACCCCTCTTCTAGCTGGGCAACCCCGGATATTGTGACCAAAATGTTTACAATGCTTACACCTGTTTTTTCTCCGGTGCACAGGCTGTACAAACATGGAAAATTGAAATTCGAAGTAAATAGCCAACATGTAGACATCTTTACTTGCCAACATTAAATAAAATCTTGGAGTTCAAATACCTGAACAGTGTCTTCAGGTAGCTGCTGTTCTTCCAATGGCCTACGACGTGGTCGACCCACTGGTCTTGGTGGTGGTGGTGGTGGTAATGCAGCAACCTCCTCGGCTGTCATCTTGCAACCCCTCAAGTTGTGGTCAGATTGTCCACAACGGCTGCAATGCATCACTGCCCCCGTCTTCCTCATCATTATTCCAACTCCCGTACGGGACGGCCTGGTCGGTACTTCCCCCGGTTCCTTTCTTCTATTCTTCTTTGGACGCCCCGGCATAACCTTGTGAGGAGGAGGAAGTACAGGAAGACCTTCAACGTCTGCCCAATCCTCTCGGCCAGGTAACGGTGGAACACCCTTAGTGTAAGCTTTTTTTGCCAACTCCACCGAATACTAGTTGTCCACATATCCTTTGATGTCGTATCTCATGTAGGATAATGTTGCGATCCCGTGGAGGCATGGGACTCCACTCAGTTGCCAGTACCCACAAGTGCATCTGTGTTGACGTACATCGCCGACAAATCCTCTACCATGATCAGTACATTGTAGTACGTCGTCCAAACTCGGCTGAATTATGCACATCCTCGCTCCAATTTTTGTCCACTCAATCTGTTCCAATATGGTTGGACAGATCACATCTCTCATGGCAGCAAATGCCTTGTGTTGTTCAACCATCCAGACCATAATGTAAGTGCGTATCCCCTCCAACAGCTTTATGATTCAGAGATCTCTAAACTTTGTGATTGCGTTGTTGAACGATTCACACACATTGCTCTCTACGGAATCTGACTTGGCAGCAGTGCTCAGAAATGCACGACAGAACCTTTTTGGTTCTTGTTTGATGAAGTCGTCGTACGCCTTCCGATCTGTGCCGTCATCTTGTAGCTCTTTCAACCGATTAGCATGCTTGTCATACTCTACTTGGTTAGAGGAATACACAACCTTCCAAAATGCTTCCTTCGCTTCAGCTGTGCCGTGTTTCAGTTTCCAGTTCGCAAACACGTGGCGGGCACACTTTCGATGCTCGAGGAAGGCATCGATCTAGGGCCTGAATTAATCCCTGTAAGAGTAAAAAAATAGTATAAACAACACATGTGCAATGACTATATCCATAAAATGACACCAAAAAATAAGACATTAAGCAGCTTTCATAAAACAATCCACTAAATAAAACCAATCCCACTCATCAATAAGGAAGTTGTCATCAGTAGCAAAAAGAATACATAAACTTTCAATAAACAACACCGACTTTCAAACACAGTGCAATCGAGAACATGAATTTCAAACACATTAGAATCGGGGAACAGAAAAACACATTACAATTTCAAACACATGAATTTCAACTTACC
Organism: Linum lewisii; assembly: GCA_034768395.1. Taxonomy (NCBI): domain Eukaryota; kingdom Viridiplantae; phylum Streptophyta; class Magnoliopsida; order Malpighiales; family Linaceae; genus Linum; species Linum lewisii. The sequence goes on from CM068298.1 coordinate 66,155,224, forward strand.
TTTTGTTGATCGGAAATGACGGTCCACCCGTTCCCTTGATCCAGGCGGAGTTGACCTTGCACAAGTTCCACGAACCACATCCATGAACTGGTGGTCTCTCCCTCAGTGACAGCCCATGCCAATGGGAACATGCCGTTGTCACCATCCTTACCGACTGCCGAAAGCAGCATTCCCGGCAGCTCCCCCTTCAAGAAACATCTATCGAAGCCAATAATTGGCTGACACCCAGCGAGGAATCCTTTGAATAGACTTGAGAATCCAACGTACATTCGTTTGAAAGTGACTTTGTCCTCCGCACGTACATTGACCTCCAGAATGAACTGCCCTTCTGGATCAACATTTTGTAAGGCAGCAACATATGGCCGGAGTTTCTTATATTCCTCCTCTAAGGTACCCTCCAACATAATCCTAGCCTCGTTCCTTGCACGATAACACTTGTTATCATTTATTCGAATTCCATAGGTGAGTTGAAGTTCCCGCTTCATATCACTAATATCCCATTTAGGAGTGATTCAGAATTTCTCAATATAAGTCCTCGCAATCCACTTGGCGGAAGCCTGCTTGTTCTCCAATGCACGGGGGCATGTGTGCTTCTCACCGAGACATTTCAAAATGAATGATTCTTTCCTACTGTTCCAGCTTCCATAAACCCTCCAACCACAGCGATCTCTGCACACAACCTCCATTTTCGACTGACAGCTCTTTAGCCACAGAATGTCAGCCCCTATGTACAAGCAGTAGCTCGCAACAAAATCCTTAAAACTTGCATTTATAAACCTCATACCTTGCCTCAATCTAACATTAGAGAAATCCCTCGTAACCTGCTGGATAGGCTCGTAATCAGCTGCATCGTAACTCCCTTCGTCCGACAAATCTGGTCGAACATGATCACTCCCTGATGACTGCCTATATTCTGTCGATGCTGAATTCGGTGTTATGTTCAAGTCTGACATGCTATGTTCAACAGCCTGTTCGGAAACTTGGTTTGGATTACCCGAATTGCCAGCCACAGAGAACACCGAACCGTTGCACTGTTCAACCTCCTCTCCTCCTGAACTGTAGTACACAGTTCGGATTCTTCTCTTCTTGTATTGGGGATCAACGCCATGATCCGACTCACCTGAATCATCAGACACAACAAACAATGGCGGCTGAACTGACATTTGTGCCCCAGCATCGTCATCCGAATTAAACCCCTCATCATCTCCCAAGTTGCCGACTTCATTGTCCCAACCCCCAGATACTTCACGCTCAGCCTCAAAGAACAAAACAACCTGTCCATCGTCAACCTTTTTGACATCTATCATTAGTCCGTATAGAATGTCCATGTCCCTGAATATTTCCCTCAACCCAGATGCCATCGTCTTCTTCGGTGGGAGCCACCACATATGATGAACAATAGTATAACCCAGATCCTCCTTCGCAACAGCGTTGAGGGTCCGATACGACAAGTAGTCAGTGTCAAATCCAACCACACTTGTTTCACCACCTACATATCTCGGTTCAATGCCACTGAAATCCATACGTCCTCTATGCCGTATCACAATATCGATCATCTCATCACCCATCCTAAAACAAAAAAAAATTGAACTTCAATTAATCAACGAAAAGTGCAACTGATGATCCATGATGCAACTGAAAAATCATGTTCATGTGGTCCAGGGTAGAAAAGCATAATGTAGGGCAACTGAAAAAGTAAAGAACGAGATGAGAATTGAAATTCAGATACTGACAAAAGAACATGTATTCAATTGGGTTGTTGTTAACCAACAGCATAAACAATTGAAGGTGGTCCCAAAATTCACACAAACGAACAAAAAATAGCTTCGTGCGTGCACAAGTATTGACCAAACCACCACAACCTGTGTCCGTAAAGTAGTATAAATTGAACCCTAGACCCCATCTTCCTCGAACAAGTAGAAATAGGTGAAGGGCTCACCTATTAGGTTTCGTATACTTGGCTTTGACATAGACGAAGATGCAGGGGGTCTCAGAACGCCGACGACGACCTCTGTTCGTCGCTACAAGTCGAAGACCCTAAACCGCGATGACCTCTGTTGAACCGAACCCAGTCGCCGTCGATTGGCTAACGGGTTAGGTGTCGAAAACCCGTCAACACTCTCTCACTCAGTCGACGGCCGACGATGGAAGATGCAGTAGTTGGAGAAGAGAAGGCTGCGGATAAGGCTGAAGATAAGATTCTTGGGGGTGAAAATCTGATGCCGTAAAAAACAAGAGGATTAATTTTTTTTTTGTTTTTAAGTCACCGGAACACGTGGCCACACGTGTCAGGCTACGTGGCATGGCAAACAACGTTTCAGTCACTCCCGTCAAAAAATTTGCAAATTGGGCCTAACGGCGTCAACTCCGGGATAGATTTGAGGTTTTTTTAACTTAAGGCATTTTAATTATAATTTGCCAAAGATCGAGCTTTTTAAATTTATTAACCCGGAATATAAAGATAGAGAGAGATTAAAATCAACGAGTTATCTCGCGAAGACTGATAGATAGAAATGGCGGCGACGGCGGCGACCGGGGAAATGAAGGCGGAGACGCCGAAGATAGTGCATAACAAGAAGTCAGGAAAGTTCGAGACGGAGGACAAGGAAGCTTACCTACAGTACGTGATGAGGGAAGGAGGCAGAGTCATGGACATCGTCCACACCTTCGTCCCTTCTTCCAAGCGAGGTCTAGGCATGGCTTCTCACCTCTGCTCCGCCGCCTTCAGCCACGCCGGCTCCAATTCCATCTCCGTCATCCCCACTTGCTCCTATGTCTCCGTAATTCTCCTCTCTCTATTTCCTCTACTTGACTGATGATTTCGTCGGAAAACGTCAATTCGTCTGTTCAAAATCGCAGAACAGGATTTAAAAGTTTGACGATCAGTTAACATCTCGAATAGATCTAGTTGCTGGTTATGCTTGATACTATTCTGATTCAGTTACACGGTCAAGTTTCACGGATTTGATTGAATCGTCGGATTTCTAGGGTTTCTGCGGTCTGTACATTCTTAATACCTTGATCTCAGTCGGGAAGGAGGGATAGTAAGTCTCTGATGTTGGATTTGGTGGAGAATCTGATTATCTTTCTGTGGTGGCAGGACACGTTTCTTGATCGGAATCCATCATGGAAATCTATCGTGCACTCGGCGGATCACAAATCCAACATATAGCGCTGAATTGATCATCTCTTGTAGCTGAAAGTCAGACTATAGTGGAAAGAATAACAAGTGGGTTTCTGTTAAGAAACTTGAGGCTGTGATATTAGCCATTTATCAGTAGTGTTGTTTAATGTGGTAAACTTGCAATCAATCACCTATGAATAACAAGTGGGTTTCTAGTTTGAGTTCAAGATGGATTCATAGCTATGGGATGATCTTAAACTTTTATTTAATTATCAGTTGTTTACTCTGAGTCGACTTCTTGTATAAGTTGATTGAGAGACTGTTGTCTAGTAATTCCAGAGCTTCGAAAGAAAACAGTAAAAAGAATGGCGGATTCGAAGGTTAAGACCATAGCTAGACTAGCTCAGTGGAGGATCCACAACCCCACTCCGATGATTGTTGGCCTAGGATAACGTCTGAACCTTTCATTGTCGTCCTCTGGAATTGGTCAGTGTGCCTTCCTTGTTCGTTCAGGATTTCTCCCTGGGTTTCAGCTGTTGTTCATCATCTGTTTGTTTGTTTTTTCTTCTCAGGCGGTTATCAGTGGAGAAGAAGCAGCTCGGGGACCCAATGAGCAGCCTCCTTCCGCAAGGTTCGTTATTACTTGTTAGTGTTGTCAACCGATGCCAGGCTATGTGTGTCGAAGTAATGCATACTGACAACTCTGGTGAAATGATTCATCTGAGATGAATGACTAATGATGAAGGGTCTGGTTTCGGTTTATTTTGTTTGTTAATATGGCCTAGATGAGTGATGTTCTTAATCTCAAAGGAATCTCAAATCATTTCCAGAGAATCTCAATATAGGGTCACTCTATCATCATTGATTTCGAATTCCTGGATTTCAAGATCTTCCCTCCAAATGTAAGAACCATCTGAACACTGGGAAGATAAGCTTGTTACAAAATCTAGTCACTTGAGCCTACATTGTAACGAATGAATGCTTCTGTATATCTCAAATTACAGGGAGGGGAGCCTTATTGGCCATGACCTATCAAAGGAGCGGAGCAAAAAATGATATCTCTCTCAGATCAGACCTCACTCGGATGCTTGTCGTGAATGCTGACTGACGAAATACACAGCGACACGACCATCAATACACCAGATGGTGGTACACTGAAAGCTCACAAGGCAACCCGATTGTGCAAGTTCTTCAGTCTTTCAGAGCATGTTCCTTCACGACCTAAAGGAAAAGGAGTCTTCCACAGTCTGCATGGACAACATGTAGACTATATCGTACGTAGTCCTTCTGAGTTGCCTCTACGGGACAGTGAAAGAAGAGGATTTCTGAGCTCATCATGTCCCTTTGTTGGGAACTGATGTCCAGTATGATCTCGTGGAACTTAAAACCGTGTTCGAGGACATCTTTCTGGAACATATTGACTCCAGAACGTGTTGGATAGGCTGCAAGTGGCTTTGGTTTACCAGCTGAAGAACCTGAAGAGCAGGTGCTTGCGGGAAAGTGCACAATGTTAGATAGGATTTCGACAAGTTTTCCAGGTTGGCCGCTATGGAACTGATCTGGAAATGTTCTGGGAGGGCGATTCGTTGGCTCCTCTACGAATCCGAGTCATTGTTTTAGTGTTTAAGCATTGTAGATTAGATTGCTAATGTCTCGTTCGTGCTGTTCGTTTTACTCGTGATTTGTCAACTCCTCTGCCATCTTTACTTAGTTTCGTAAATTCGAGTTCTTGTTAGTGTTTCGGCATTCGATTATGTTACTTAAGTCACATTTGTGCTCTTAATCCTACCTGTGTTTGCCATCTACTATCTTTACATAGTGTCGTAAATACGAACAATGTATATTGAGTAGTATACCGTATACGCTAGTAGTCCTGTATACACGTACTATACGGTACAAATACATACAATTAACCAAATCCTATCAGGAATTAGTTGGCCTAATACCCTCAGATGTCACGAACTATTGCGATATTACTCGCGTATATACCACGTATACCCTATTTGGAGGGCGTCACCAACTATTGAATCTCGTGTTCCAAATAGCACGCCGTTAGATTTTAGTCATTTCCGTCAACGACCGTCAACTGACGTGGCAAGTCCATGTTATGTGGCACGGCCAGCACACGAGAAGGAATAATACGAGCGCCATGTCAGCAAAAATAAAAAAAGAAATACACTTTAATGAAATAAAATAACAAATTCCACAACTTCTCTTCCAACTTCCGCAACTCGTCCGCCCCCTCTCTCACTTCTCCTCCTCCGTTCACCTCCTCTACCGTTCTGGCCGCCGGAATTACAGCCGGAATTGACTCATCTTCCTCTTCCTTTTCCCCAATCTCTGCAACCCGGGGAGTATCGAAACCAATCTCGATTCCCAATCTTTGCCCGACCAATGCAGGAGACTCACCGGACCAGGGTGCAAGTCTCGGCAGCTTCCCGGACGTTGTCGCCGCAAGGACCCTAGCTCTTCCTCTCGCGATCCAATCTTCTAGGTTTCCTAAAATCATTCAGACTGCTGCCATCTCAACCACCATCCCCCGCCCCGGAAAGCGAGGGCTAACACCGGACATCAGTCGCGTTATCGGATTCCCTCGGATTCAGCAACTCTCAACCGCCGTCGCGGAAGAACCAAGCACCGATGAGGATCTGATCAGGCTTCTGGAGGGCGAAATCGATGGGGCCGAAACACCAGAGGTAATACGAGCGAGCTCTTCCAATTTCTAATTGTCTCTGTACTTAAAATCTAGTGGCGTCTTTCAACCCCCTGATTCGTCTGTGGGTCAATTCGTCGAACAGGTTGAGGGTCGTTCCTCTGGATCTCCATCCATTTCTCAATCAGCTTTGTGTATCCAACTCTTCTCCATTTCACCAGATCTATCACCATCACACCGGTGTTTGAAGTAGCACGGTCGCCGTTCTTGGAACATCGGAGAGTACCTCTTCTCCGACCAGAATCTTGCCGTGAAGTACTTACTGAACGCAGGGCTCAAGCAGATCGGAATCCAGATAAATAACTCGCTGGACGCAGAGCTCAAGCAGACCGGCGAGGTAATTCCTCGCTGGACCATTCTTGTTTCCTACTTTCATTCTATTATCGTTTGAAGGTATTTGCAGAGGAGGTGGGTTTTTGAGTTGCAGAGGGGTGGGTTACAGTGAGAGAGAGTGGAGGTGAATGAGGGAGAGAGAGTGGAGAAGAGAGGGAGAAAGCTTTTTTTTATTTCATTAAATTTCATTTTTTATCTTTTTATAAATTTAATAAATTATAAATAAATGCCATATAGGATGCCAACTAGGCTATGTTATAAGTCAGCTAACTCCGTCTAGCCACCTGTCAAGAAAAGCATAAAAATCTAACGGCATGTTACGCGGAACTCGAAATTCAATAGTTGGTGACGCCACACCAGATAGGGCATACGTGGTATATACGCGAGTAATATCGCAATAGTTCGTGACATCTGAGGGTATTAGGCCTTATTTTTATTTTTTAATTCGTTGCGACCTCCGCCGCCGACCCGGAAACAGATAATAATAACCCAACGATCTATAAAACCGATCAAACTCCCCAATAAGCAACCGGAAAATTCCAGTTTTCTGCGATCAAGAAAACTTAGAAATAAAATCAAGAAGAAGCAAGAACCGATTCTTCCGTTTTCTTCCTCCACTCGAGAAATCATGGCTGCTGCTACCACCTCCTCCGTCTACGAGTACACCATGTACCAAGCTTCCGAATCCGATTGCTTCACCGTCTCCGCCGCCGCCGGATTCAGCCTCCACTTCCACTTCCGCCACGTCATCCAGCTCAGTTACCCTGAACCGCTCCAAATCCCGCTCGACTTAACTTCCCGCTCCTATCTCCTACCGCGAGAACTCTTTTCATCGTCAGCCGATGGTTTCGATCCTTCGTCCGTCGTGGAGGCGGCGCTCTCCGAGACAGGAGCCGCCGGCGACTTCATCGCCGCAATCGTCCCGGAGGTCTCGTCGTTCGCGGTCGAGTTGGCTACGGACCCTAGCAATGCTGGTGTTAGAGTTGTGACGATGGTTTTAGCTCTGTTCGTGATCACTCCGTTCGACGATCGTGAAGCGATTGATCAGGTTTTGAGCGAGCAGGATGTTAGGGATTTGAGGTTTAAGCCCGCGAGTAAGTCGGCCATTGAAGGGCTGAAGAGGTTTACGCTCGATTGCTTGGGTGGTTCATGTACAGTGTGTTTGGATGAGATGTTGATCGGCGATCAGGTCGCTTGTTTGCCATGTGATCATCTCTTCCATGGGAGCTGCATCGTCAAGTGGCTCGAGACGAGTTGTTTGTGTCCATTGTGCAGATTCTCCATGCCTTGAGACTTGTCAAGATTGTGTTTGGAAACATGTCATGCGGACAAGGTGTTTGATGAATTGTCCAGCTGGCCCAAAACCCCCTAAAGCTGGAACATTATGAATGCTCTGCTTATAAACCCTCCTGGAGACCAGGTAAATTAACTGGTTTCCTCATCAAATTCATGCAACTAATCTGCCATGAAGGAAGTCCTGTTCATGTTAATGGTGTTTAACAGTCATCTATGAAGTAGAAAATGCTTAGCCTTCCTCGAAATGAGCCTGGAATACACTATGAAACTAGGTTGCTTGTTTCATATCTGGGAATGATATTAGCAAATGCCTGACGTGCTATGTCTTCCAGCGGGTGAAAATTCGACGATAATGCAGGTCGTTCATGTATCAGAGAACATGTGGTGCTCTTTTTTCCTGAGTTTCGTTTCGATCTGTCTCAGCAGTAGTAACCATATTGGGAATGGATTCAGTGACCAAGAAAGATCAGTAGATCATGTGAAGGGAAGTGATCATAGGACTCTCAAACCAGAGAGAACACAGTAATGTGGAGCAGAGTACAGCAGAATCCGGCTATGGAGTTGCACTGATTCGACAAGCTGTAGCTTTTCGTTTTCGATCGGAGTAATGTGAAGATGAAAACATCTGTTACATCTCTAGTACCAGCATTCGGTTTAATGTTACATAATCTAGATGAAATTTGATGAATGTATCATATATGTTGTTGGTAGAGTGAGTTGTGGATTTTTAGCACTATGCAATGTGTAATTCAAGTTGGATTTTAGAGTAAGTACATAACTATGAGGACCTTCATGCCATTATCAGAGCAATCTTAACAAAAATTCAACAAGTTTGCGTTGTTGTTCATACTTCATACCTATAGCACATTTTTACTCCCTATAATTGTCCATATTGCTCGAATAATCTAAAAACTAAAAAATAGAGGGTTTGTCTTTCCTAACTCGAGTTACAATTCTCAGTGGACCAGGAATTGAAATCTAATTCCTACACCCAATTCCATCAACCAAACTACCGCTTTATTCCAACAAATACATTATTGTCATTATCGTTATATAAATTCATAGTACAAACCATACAAACATACATCCATAATTCAAAATAGAAGTAAAGCTTTCTTTCTCTCTCGAGTCAGGAGCACTCTTCGTGGCTGACCTTTCACCAACCCTGCTGACCATCAGTAAGAGCCTGAGGCCACACTGTTGATGGCGACTCCACGATGGTCCAATGATAGTCAGCCACATGGATCCCACTTCACGTCGATACAGCTCTATAAACACAAGGTCAGCTATTCAGGAGAGGACAACACACATGCCAGAAACCACACGCCCCAAGCGCTGTACGCTAAGGGCAGTCAGTTTCTGCCTCACCATAGGGCTCCTGCCCGGTACTTCTCTGTTACCCGCTCTCACATACGTTTACATCGCCCCACGTAACTTTCATCATACCTATTGACTCCCTTGATATACACCCTGCAGGGTGCCGCTCTCAGGTAGCTCGGAGTGCATCAAGGACGTCACTTCCCACTTCAACCTCCAGTTGAACCAACTCTACCTGAAAGTCTTCTCTAGCCTCTCCTCGGTTATGTCCTCGATCGAAGTTGAGTAGTACTGAACTGCAACATTGTTGACCAAGATGTCAATGGTCCGTACTCTTTGATGAACTCATCGACAACCCTATGACACTCCGATTCGTAACCCAGATCGGCAGATATAGCTATCGGGTCCTTGGCAGAAGGGGTCTTGGATTCCTTGATAAGCTTGATGGTTTTATCCTTGTCTATGTCCTCTATTCCTTCATTTCCTTTATCAAGGGAAACGAGATGGGTTAGACTTATTGGGCTAATTGGGTTCAATGATATGCTAATAGTACACGGGCCGGGGTTCGGCCCGATGGCATATTTATGTATAGCGAAAGCCCAAGGGGATTGCTGAGTCAGCTTAGAATTAAGTTGACTCTGTAGCAGTTGACCTTTTCTTTTAGACTATAAATTGCTTTTAGCTTTTGTCTTATTAACCCTAACCACATTATCAATGAAGAAGAGACGAGGAATCATCCCCACAGCCGCCGCCGCCGCCGCCGACAAGCAAGAGGACCAAATCTCAAACTTACCCGACGAGGTAATCCATGACATCCTATCTCGCCTGCCACCCTCAAAGCAACCCGCCAAACTCGCAATCCTGTCGGAAAGATGGGCCCACCTCTGGAGATCATATCCAATCATCGACTTCGATTCCCGCGAGTGGACAACAACAGGGATTAAAGAGCAGCTGGAGAAATTCCTAGCCGCTATTCGAGTAAAGTATTCCGACATACAACACGTGACAGCCGTCAGGATTACGCTTGAGCACTCGCATTGGTACGAACATGTCGTGAATGAACTGTTAAGGTTTCTGGAAAAGGTTACTACCATGCATGAGATTCGTATTAATTGCACTAACGACTATTGCGGCTCAATCATTATTTTTAAAGTACTATTCAACGAGGACGTGCTTCCGCTACCTTCAAGTTTTCGAGTTGCGAAACTGCATGTTGTCCTCATCTTGTTCTTCCTCAGTTAGCTTCGGAGCCTTCCTCAGGATTCTGTCTCTTAAGAAAGTATCGTTTCCTCGCAGCGAAGATGGAAGCCGAGTAGGAGATCGAATTCTGAACAACATCATCCAAGCTGCCTCTAGTACTCTACAGTCTTTGACACTGTCCGATCTCAACAGAATTGAAAGGCTTCAGGTTCAGGACCTTCCAAACCTGAAAACCCTAGAAGCTAGCGAACTCTATTGTCAAGATTTCGAGATGAAAGGAGCGCAATCTCTCGATATCCTGCATGTAAGTCTTCACTATTGGAGGGAGGGGGCCTTCGAGTTTCCTTGGTATCAAACAAGGTTAGAGTACTACATATTTCAGGCACCAAGCATATGAACAATAAAAAGCTTAACAAGTTTATCTCGAATTTCCCGTATTTGGAGTCGCTTAAGTTGATTCAACTCCCATTAATACCTCGACTTAGGATTAATGTTGAAAATCATAAGCATCTTCGAGTAATACACTTCAATGTTTGGAATTGTGATAAATTGAGCAATTATCCCAAAGTGGTTGAGATTGAACGAGCGGCTTGTAAACCAGCTATTCGAGTTTCGGTCCATCATAGAATATATAGCCACATTGATTTGCATGAGTTGAAGCTGTTGTTTTCCAAATTAAGCGGATTTCACTTGACCCTCGAGCTCCAGCAATATTACAAGGTATTAATTTGATTGTTAATTATGTGTTTAATTAATATGTGTTGTGTTTAGTTTAGTTGTTAATTATTTGAAGTGTTTATGCAGAATAAATTGACTACTAGCTATGGAGATGAAGCATTCGCCCCAGTTATCGAACATCTGAAAATTCCATTAAATTTCTTAAGTTTGTGCGACGATACATATACCTTCATTATCAATTTAATTTTTCATTGTCGCCCAAAAATTCTATCCTTCACCGAAATAGAAGATGAAGTACCAAAAGAGCACATTTCACATCTTGAGGTATGAATACGTACATTAATAAGATTGAATATTATATTGATATTATTTGAGTCTAGTCAGCATATGGTACTATTTATTGGGTTTTGTTTGGCAGGATATATGCAATCATCTTATGAGAAACTATGGGCAAGGTCGTTGTGGAGCTGAGTGTAAGATTTTGCATAAACAGCTGAAAAATCTGAAGGTGATGAAAAGAGTTATTATGAATATTGGGGGGACCCAAATATATAGAGAAATAAAAACTTTTAAGGATTTGCATTTATGTCAGATTGTTTTAGATTGGCATTAAATTGAGTAGTTTTGTTCTATGTTATTTGAACATATTGCTGGTTTGTAATTTGATATCGCATTGCAATTTTTTCGTTGTCTTGGGACAAGATTACGTATAAAAATGTATTGTTTGTGACATATTACATAACAAATTAGCTATAAAGGCAAAATGAATTGACCTCTAAACGATACTTATTTGTTTATATAGAATTTTAAAGGTAGATAATAAATATATTAGTCTCCAACGTCAATGTCTCTAAATGTCTTGCAAAATTGAAGAATTTGTGAGAAATAAATTTGTTTATAATTGTACATTTAAATTGTTATTGTTCAGCATTCTTTACCACCTTTTAGCTAGGCTTGACAACGGTTTCGGTTCGAGTCCGAATAGTTTATATATCCATCAATTTTTTGGGTTGTTTTTGTTATAACCACCCTAAATAGCTCTTCGGGTAGGAAAATGCATACCATACTCATATCCATCAATTTTCGGACAATAATAAAAAAACTCGGAAAAAATCTCCTTAGACATAATAAGAAATCCCAGAAAAGATGGATTCAGATTCACAACCTCTATCTTTTTCAAACGTGTAAACTTTATAAAATTAAAATCGGTTCGATACTTCATAATTGATTCAATACTTGATGTGACTTTATTTAGTGCATTTTGAGCCTATGATTGACCTATGAAACGCCCGTGTTTGATCGTAAGATGCCATGCTCTATATGCTTTTAATGATATTTTGCGCAAAGTGTTCCATTTGTTGTCCGGTTGCCACTTTGGAGCCAAATTCGTGGTCTATTGGAGTTGCCTCTGTGCATTTTCAGGTTATGGCATCGAAGTAGAGATGACAAGGAGCCCATAGGACCAAACAAAAGCCAAATCGGAGCTTGGATGAGGGAGAAACGAGCAAGGGAAAATCGTGATTTGTGCAGACTTTTCAGGGTACACGACGTGTAGTTATACACGACGTGTATTTATACACGACGTGTATGCCCAGCAGAATCCTATTTAAAGACGATTTTTGGGGATTCTATCACTATTCTATCATCTCTCTTGAACCCCAAACACATACCTACGACCCCATAAACCCTAGGACTCATTTCTGGAGCTAAGTGGAGCTAATTGGAGCAATTGGAGCTTGGATTGAAGTCAACAAACCTTGGGAGAGGAGCTTACAAGTGGAGATTTGAAGATTGATTCAAGGATCCACTCCATGGTGTTCTTGGTGATCAACTTCCCTTCTCTTTTCCTTACTCCCTTGGCCATGTGTGGCTAAGTTCCTAGGTTCATCTTGGATGGGTAGATTAGTTGTGCTATGATAGATGGATGATTGCATAGAACTTACCATGATTGATCTTGGTTGTATGAGGATGATTCCTAGACTTGTTCTTAATGCCATTTTATGCCATGTTTGCTTGATTTGGTCCATTCAATGTGATTTGATGCATGAGAGTGCTTGGATTGCATAGATTGTAGGTCTAGGGATTGAAGTGAGTGTGTTCTAAGAGATTAGATCAACTTATTTCAACCATTTTCACTTGATTTCTCTCTTGGGCATTTTATCGAACACTTGGTGTGCATGTGGATTTTCATTCAATTGAGTTTGAAAAGGCTTTTTGGTGAATCTCTTAGTGTTAGGGCATTGATATGAGAGTGTTGTGCCTAGCCTTGTGGTCATAGAGTCTTAAGAGAGAGTCTTGTGTCTTGGCATTTCATCAAACACTTAAAATGCATCATTTTTCACTTAGCTTGAGAGCGAGAGCCTAAGTTGAGTGGTATTAGGATAGGGATTTGGTGCTACGAGAGTGCATTGAGTCTATAGAAGTGAAATGCATGGTCATCCGAATGCAAACTCGATCTTAATTGGCTTGTTTGTTCAATTAGTCCTCTTGAGCATGATGAAACTACCCACCAAGAGAACCCCCTTTGTCTTTGACTTGAACCACATTTCTCTCTTGTTTAATCTTTGTTAGTATTGCGAATCATTGCTTTTGTTTCTGAATTTCTTATCAAACCAAACCAATTTCAAATGTCTAGACCGTCTATGAGAAGTGTGAGTATTGGTTTATGACACTACAATGAATAGGTCATATAGTCGCAGGCATAAAAGGGCATGCGACTAAGTTTGTCGCAGGCAGACAGCTTAGTCGCAGGCGCCTGCGACTAAGTTCTGGCCCGCGACAAACTTAGTCGCAGGCGGCCCGCCACTAAGCCAAGGCCCGCGACTATTTGTGAACTTTAGTCGCGGGCCGCCTGCGACTAAGCTTGGGCCCGCGAGAAAGCTTAGTCGCAGGGCCGCCTGCGACTAAGCATTTGTGGGGCTCACGCTGACTGACATTTTGAATGACCTCCCCCCCCGGACCTTGGAAGCTCATTCTCTCAACTCTCTCTCAATTCTCCCTCTCAACTCCGATTGCAAGGCACGATTTCCTCTGTTCTCTCCAATTTCTACTTGTTCTCGGTAAGTATTATCCCTAATCTCTTCTTCTTGTCGTTGTTCTATGCGTTCTGGAGTTAATTTCGATCTATCACGATGATTTGCAGGGATTTGCGACATATTTTCGTTCGATTACTGTTATTTGGACTGATTCAGGTCGTTCTTGGTAAGAATTTGAATGTACACTTTTGTTAGGGGCAGATTGTTGTGTGTATTTCAAAAATTTTCAACATTTTTGCCATCTTGAATCTAAAATATGTGCTGTTATTGACGTTTTGCAGACTTGTTCATCACGTTTTTGGGGCTTTTTAAAGTTTCACCGTATTGAATCACTAATTTATGCTTGGTAAGGGTTAATAATGTTAGCTAGTGTTAATGATTTGAGCTCATGTGTTGTAATAATTTATTTCATTTTTTTTATTTTGTAATCAGATTCGAACGTATATCACCCGTTGCTACTGGAGGGGAAATAACATAGCAACGGTGTAATAGCGGTCATCTATAACGGTGATCAGGTGAGAACATTGCGATCCAATGATTTATTTCATTTGTAGTAATTTGTTGAATTTATATTCTGTTGTTTAAGTTCAAATTTCTGTTATTTTCAGATATTCGGTTACATCACTACTTCATTGTCACACGTCCGATCTCCAGTGTTCAGGTAGGTAATTACGTTATTAAGTCAAGTACTTTTATAATTAGCGATCAAAAAGCATGCTTGTTAAATTAGTTAATCTTTATGAACTTACTTTGAAAGTTAAATGGGAGATTTAGAATAAAATTGGTTAATGAGCTTTTATAATACAAATATTATGCATGTCATAGGTTAAACATTTCATCATATATAGTACTTAATAAATTATGTACTTGTAAAATTTTAGCATGCTAGCTTTACTCATTTAATTAATTATATGAAGTTTGTAAAATTTAAAAATAATATATATGCATGTAATCATATTGTGTACAATTTAAGTAAATTAGGAACACATACTTGTATATAAATGATTATGAGAATGCTAATACTAAGTTTAATTACACGAAGTTGTAAAATTTTTTAAAAAATATATGCATATAATCGTAACAATTTAATTAAATAAGGTAATATATACTTGTATATAAATTATTAAGAGAATTAGGCCTCTTATATTATCTCTTTCCTTGTTCTCTACTCATGCTGTTACACTAATTAACAGCCTCTAGATAGATGGACAAATCTTGGATACGAAAGGCTCGTCATACTCCTGAGTATTATGCTGGCCTTCAAAATTCCTGGACTTTGCTGTCTCTAATCCACCTGATGGAGTGAATATCCTCTGTCCTTGTCCCAAGTGCAAGTTCAAGAAGTGGAGGCCAAGGCAGGAAGTTAATGACCATCTGCTCCATTCAGCTTTTCCATCTTCTTACGCTGTTTGGAATTTGCATGGCGAGTTAGCTACTGAGTTTCTGCCCCCGGTTGCTGTGAATATTCCAGCCGCAATGGTCACTGAAGAAGTAAATCCGCCAGCAGTTGAGGTAACACCGATAATTGAGCCAACCATGTTCCAGAACATGGTGAATGACGCATTTGGAGTACAATTTCAAGAAGATCTACTTCCTACTGAATTAAATGTGCCTGTTGAAACTGAAACTCAACAGCCACCTCCTACAGACATACCAATGCCGGATGTCAGGACTCAACTCCCAGATGATGATGTCTTTCGAATTTTACAGGACGGTGAAGTGCCCTTACATGATGGTCGCACTAAGTTCACAAAATTGTCCTTCATGATGTGTTTATACCACATCAAGTACTTACACAAGATCAGTGACAAAGCTATGACTATGCTTCTGGACTTGCTCAATCAGGCTTTTATTGGTGCGAAAATTCCTCAAACCAACTATGAAGCAAAGAAGACGACCAGAAAATTGGGTTTGACTTACCAAAAATTTGATGCATGCAAGAACGATTGTTTACTATACATCGGAGAAGATAGTGCAGCAATGCAGTGTCGAGTGTGCGGAGTTGCTCGATTCAAGGATGTAGGAAACAGGACTGCATCTGGGAAGAAATCAAAGCCTCGACCAGAGAAGATATTTCGGTACTTTCCCTTAATACCTCGGTTGAAGAGGTTATATATGTGTCCTTATACAGCAGAAGATATGACTTGGCATGCCACATAGATGAGTAATGATGGTATGGGCAGACATCCTCGAGATGCAGAAGCGTGGAAAAGTTTCAACACGAGGTTCCCAGATTTTGCTTCCGAGCCACGAAATGTGAGACTTGGATTAGCTACTGATGGCTTCAATCCATTTGGTACTATGAGTATAAGTCATAGTACATGGTCGTTCGTGCTAATCCCGTACAACACCCACCATGGTTGTGTATGAAGCAAACGGGACTCATTCTATCTGGCATAGTTCCTGGACCGAAGATGCCGGGTAATGATTTAGATGTGTTTCTTCAGCCTTTGATTGAAGAACTGAAGTCGTTGTGGGTTGGTGTGCAAGCTTATGATGCAGTGAAGAAGGAAAACTTCCCTTCAATAATTGTTAGTGGTTGATACGGATACATGAATAATGATGTTACTCTAATTCACAGATATTAGATCAGTCAGCAACATACAATGCTGATCTAATGACGTTGGCTAGGGGACCGACTGTGTCTGCAACTCGATATACTGCTTATGACATCAATGGATATCGCTTTAGAACAGTAGATCGGGATCAACCACTGAAGACACAGAATAGTGGTGTAGCTGCTAAATTCGGCACAGACAGCGTGTCAGGCTCTTCAGACAACAATCCAATTCGTACCGATCTCTGGTTTTATGGGAAACTTATTGAGATCATCGAGCTGGATTATTATACTCGAACAATCACGTTGTTCAAGTGTCAGTGGGCTGATACGGTGAATCCAGCATGGAAGAAAAAAGATGCTCTCGGTATAACAATGATCAACTTTGACCATTTGAGAGATGTTGGTGACAAAGCAGAAGACGAGCCATATATTAGTGCTAGTGATGCACGTATGGTTTTCTATGTTGATGATACAAGTGATCCAGATTGGTGCATACCAATACATTGTAAGCCACGAGATGCATATGACACAGGAGAGGATGAGTATTGTTTAGCATTAGCTCAACAACAATTACATGTAACAGACAACATTCCTGATTTGCAAATCGTAGGGAGTGGTGTAATTGACTTCGATAAGGAATGACATTATATTGTTTAGTTCATCTAAATATTCTAGCACGAATGCATTTCTTTATGTCACAAATTCTGAGTTTATCTTTAAATTTAATAATCTCATTTTTTGTGGATAAAGATGGCATCTAGTTCTAGTTCTGATGGTGGAGAGCGTCGTCCCGAATCTCCTACTGTTCAAAATTCTGGTGGGAATTCTTCCGCAGCCTCGTCCACCCAGAAGCACACATATGAGCTGGACTTTATTGGTTAGTTCTGTCTATGAATTTCATTCCTGAATGAAATGAAGAAATTATTTGATTCTATACTAAGAATGATAAATTTCTATTTCTGCAGACCATTCCGGGTTCACAAAGACCGTCGTCATTAAGTACACGGACTTCCGGAGGGTAGCATCTGGCGGCACCCGTTGTGTGTTCAACCTGGACACCCTAGGAGTCAAGCCTGGTGGCGACCTCTTGTCTTTCATGGGACACTACGCTGGTGAGTGCTCCAGGAACTACCAGTACTACCCTATATATCCCAAAGACTGGAAGTTAGTGCCAGCTAGATCCAAGGATGTTGCGTTCGAGCAGTTCTTCACGGTAAGTTTCAAATTTGAATTTCATTCACTCTACTAAAGTATGAACACATTATATGTTTAGTTAGTGTGATTCTTACAATTTCTATGTGGAATTAGGACAAGTTCTATTGCGGTCCAGAGCTATTATCGAGAGCTCGCGTGTATTTTGACAAGAAGGTTGGACGAGCTTGGGGCAAGTCTAGGCTTGCAATATGGAAGGACATGATGAATCATGCGGCGAAAAACGATCTCCCCGAGGAGTGGATTCTTCAAAATCCTCCACAAGGTTGCCCGCCGAATGATTGGTATCAATACATTGAGTATACGAAGACTCAAGTATTTAAGGTACAGTTTAGAGATGGTATTATCTAATTTGAATTTCATTATCTAAATTAGACTAATAAATTTCTTTTTCCTGACTTAGGATGCCGTTAATCGGAACAAAGCAAACCGGGCAAGGTAAGAGGAGAACCATCATGGTGGCTCTAGACCCTGGCCGAGGTACATTGAGGAAACGGTTAAGGCAACTGGACGGCGACCGTCGAGGGGTCAGATGTTCATCAAATTCTATACCGCCCCTGATGGAGAGATCAAGGATGCGCATGCAAAGGCAGTAGCGGTAAGTTTAATATACATTAATGAATTGTAATAGTTCTTTGTTGGCAAATATGCCTAAATTAATTCATCATTGAATTCATATTGTAGGAGACGATTAAAAGACTTGAAGCTGAAGGTTGTAGTCCGGAGTGGAGCCCGCATGACTCTCTGGCACAAGCAATGAACAAACCATAGCATCGAGGCCACATCTGTATGCTTGGTGCTGGGTTGACTAAGAGTCAGGTGAGAATTAAGTTTTACTTAAGTGAATGAATACAGTTCACTTTATTGTAATTGATAATTTGTTTTGTTTGTAAGGTCTTTGGTACTGCTGCTGCTGGGGGGTCGTCTACATCTGGGAGTGTGTCTTCCACGATGCCACACAAGCCAGAGTATGTTCAACAGCTGGAGAATAGGGTATCCCAGCTGGAGACTATACTGAGGTCAATTGCACCCTCGCAATTTGTTGGATCATCCAGTTCAACCGCCGTTCCTCAGACACAGGATCAGCAGCCCTATGTGCCACAACCGCCGACCTATCATCCGACCGATCAGTCTCAGTTCGCTGAGTTTGATTTTGACTTAAACAACCTCCCCGCTCACCTTGCCTCCTGGATGAACAATGTGAGTGAATTTATTTATGCTAGCAATTAACTTATAATTTCACACTTAATTATTAACTAGTTGTTCATTATTGATTGTAGCAGCCTTGGGATGCCCCCGTGTACCAGAACCAGAACCCGGGGAATGATCGGTAGCCGTCTCCTTTCCTTTCTTTGGATGTTTTTTGTATTTCAAGATGTTGTGTCATATTTATACATTTGTTAGGATGTGTTGTACTATAGTTTGATAAACTAGTTTGTTGTTCTACTAATAATTAAGTATTTGACTAAGTATTTGATTATGCAGTAGTTGTTGTTCTACTACTAATATGATCATATATTAATTGTTAAATTGAAAATGGATCATCCTGAAAAATGTGAATTCTGACCGAAATCGTAGGTTAAAAACCAAATCAGCTGACCAAATCGAACAGGCCACAAACAAAAACTGGTTAAAAACCAAATCAGCTGGCCAAATCGAAATTGGGTCCCACAGGCGATTTGTCGCGGGCGGGCTTGCGACTAAGTTAGTCGCGGGCCTATCTTTAGTCGCAGGCGGCCCGTGAGTAACTTAGTCGCAGGCGCCTGCAACTAAAGAACCGCCCGCGACTAACTTAGTCGCAGGCTTGCCCGTGACAAAGCCTGGGCTTAGTCGTAGCGACTTTAGTCGCGGGCAGCCTGATCTTAGTCGCAGGCGACGCCTGCGACTAAATTACTCCTTTGTCGCAGGCCTGCCCGCGACTATAATCGACCGGGCCTGCGACTATATTATATATTTTTTGTAGTGTGAGAGGACCTCGTGGAATACGACCTTGGTAAAATCCTTTTATCAAGTTTTTGGCGCCGTTGCCGGGGACTCTCTCATTCCTTTGAAAGCACTTAGTAGTGGACCGATCTATTCACTTCCTTTCATTTTACTTTTGTTTCCTTGTTACGTGTTGTTTGACTTGTTATCACACATTGTCGTATTACGTTGGTATTTGTTGTTTGAATTGCGTGTAGGAACCGTGCACTAGTGCATGAGGCGGATCACCCGTCTTCAAGCACGACTCCAAGGCATCAAGGTCGTGATTGAACCACCAACTCGTTCTCTTCCTCACTTAATTCATAGCACCACACGCAACAACATGTATCCCCATGAGGACGAAGATAACCACTCGGAGCATTCACATCACACTAATGAAGTCGATCAATCGCAAAGGGGTGCGAGGCGCACACTAGCTGATTATGCTCGCCCAACCCTTGAAGGGGCAGCCTCGAGCATCGTGCGAAGACCAGTGAATGCAAGAAATTTCGAGCTAAAGCCAAATATGATTCAGATGGTACAGAACGAAGTGGTGTTCAACGGTATAGATGGAGAGTGCCCGTCTAGACACTTGAATGACATTTTAGAGATATGCGATACGGTGAAGAATGATCAAGTGCACCGGATTGTGTGAGACTCCGGCTCTTTTCTTTCTCCCTCAAAGGTAGGGCCAAGTCTTGGTTGGAGAACCAACCTAGTAGAGCATTCACCACATGGGAGGGCCTAGCCGAAGCTTTCCTCGAAGAATTCTTTCCTTCTTATATGACAGATGCAATCCGAGATCGTATCAACCACTTCACACAACACAAGGAAGAGCTCTTCCATGAGACTTGGAATAGGTTCCAAGCCCTTCTTCGGTCTTGTCCTCATCACAACTTCGCCGAATGGAGCTTGGCGGACATATTTGCTAGGTCCCTTGATTTTGAGAATACAAGGATGATCAACCAAGCCGCCGGAGGTGATTTAAGGATGCTCACTCCCGAAGATGCTCTAGAACTCTTTGCGGAGATGGCCAACAAGACAAGGAGTTGGTCTCGACAACAACCTCCTAAGTCTAAGTATGGAAGTGACACGCACTATGATTCTCGGTCCATAAGTGTTGATGCACCGAAGGAGTCATCTAGTTTTGGGAAGAAGCCGAAGCTACCGGGCCACCGTAATGAAGATGATCCCATGATCGCTCTTCTTATGTCCAAGATCGATGCCATGGCTTCACAAGTAAGCAATCTTAGTATGCCTAAGCCTCCCTCTAAGCCATCTAAAGTGGGTAATCCACCGGTTGCTACGGTGTTTTGTTGTGAGTGTTGTGGAGGCCAAGGCCATGATGTTAGTGTTTGCCCCTCCGCTACTTCCGAGCCTAACCAAGGTGAAAGCATTGAGGAAGTAAGCTTTGTGCAAGGCCAAGTGTTCTATGGAAACTTCAACCCTCAAGGGAATTACCAAGGTGGTAACTACAACCGTCCTTGGAACCAAGGAGGTAATTACAACAAGCCTAATCAAGGTGGATTCCAAGGATACAAGGGGTACAATCAAGGCTCCCCATGGAATCAAGGTGGAAATCAAAGCCAAGGCAACCAAGGAGGAAACCAATGGAACCAAGATGCTAACCAAAATCAAGGTAACCAAGGTGGTGAGCAAGGTTCTAATCCACCGGGGATGTATAATCATAAGGGTAATGGACCACCCAGTTTCAACAAACCTCCTCCAAACAAAGAAGGTGGGTCTTCAATCTCTCAAGAAGACACTAATGCGGCTATTCTTCAACTCTTCAAGAATCAACAAGCTTCCATCTCCAACCTAGAGACTCAATTTGGGCATGTTGCCAAGGTACTCTCGGAGAGACCTAAAGGTAGTTTACCCGCCAACACCGAGGTCAATCCCAAGGGTCCCGATGAGCTTATGATGGTAACTTTGAGGAGTGGTAAGCAAGTACAAGATTCCATACCTAAGGTGGTAAGTGCTCAAGATGATGATTTGGTTATAGTTGAAGATGTTGACTCCGATGATGACACATATAAGATTGAAGTTAAAGATAGAGGAGCCAAGGCTAAAGAAGCTTCTAAGATGACCAATAAGGTTGGTTCTCAAGAGGCTACAACGAGTGCTACTCCGGTCTCTCCTCCCGCACCGGTTGTACCTCCGTACAAGCCTAAGCCACCTTATCCTTCTCGCTTGAAGCCAGATTCCATGGAAAAGGACTTCAAAAGGTTTGTTGAGATTCTTGACAAGGTGCAATTTACAATGCCTTTTGGGGAGGCAATTACAAAGATGCCTCAATATGCAAAGTTCATGAAAGAGATCTTCACCAACAAACGCAAGCTTACGGATGTGACTTCGGCAAAGCTCAACGAACAATGCTCCGCCATTCTCTCTAAGAGGCCACCGGAAAAGCTTAAGGATCCAAGTAGCTTTACTATTCCTTGCACTATTGGTGAACATGCAATAAGTAGAGGCTTAGCCGATCTGGGTGCTAGTATCAATGTTATGCCATATTGCATGTTTAAGAAGTTAGGCCTAGGGAAACTAAAACCAACTCAAATGAATGTTCAATTAGCGGATAAATCTGTGACATCCCCTCGTGGTATTGTCGAAGATGTGTTGGTTAAGGTTGGTGCTTTTGAATTCCTTGTGGATTTTGTTATTCTAGATGCTATGGGTGGTACCGATGTGCCTTTGATTCTAGGACGACCCTTCTTAGCGACCTCTCGTGCTTTGATTGATGTCTATGGTGGTAGACTTACACTTAGAGTCGATAATGAATGCATGATCTTTAAACCGTTCCGATGGCATGGAGTTCACTTTGTCTTATGCTATGCACCATGATCCTAGGAGTCCAAATGATCTTGCTTCGGCTACTAATATCACTAACCTTGTCCGTCATAGTCTTGCGGAGTTGTTTGCTCTTAGTGATGTGCAGGAGAAAAAGGATGAAGTAAAGGATGCTTCCAAAGACTCCACCTAAGACTAAGAAGAAAGGTGTGGAGAAGCCCCCGAGAAGGGCAAGGAAGCCACACCGATGGGTGAGAATAGCAAGACTAAGAAGCCACCCGATGAGAGAATTCACTCCAAGTGGTTTGGCCCCTTCTCCATTGCTCACACTTCATCATCCGGGAAATCCGAGCTCACACCTCCCGAAGTCGGTAAGGTTCAATTCAAGTTCCGTGTGCCATGCGAAGGTAATGACTTCCACTTCAAAGAGGTAATGAGTTGGGATGGTTTTACTTAGCTGGTCCGTGTGCTTCGTCGAGCTTAAGACGTTAACCAAGCGCTTATCGGGAGGCAACCCGAGTGTTTTCTCGTTGTTTTTGCTTTGTTTTTGTGTGTGTTCTTGTTTACTTTGGAGTCCTTGAGGTTTAGAGGTGGTTCTTGGTCTTTGTTGTTGGTGGGAAATTGACTTTGTTCGGGTCTAGGACCCTTTGGTGTTTGGAGTAGTTTGGGAATTTTGAAAAAAAATTGCATTTTTGTGAAGGTGACTACACGTCGTGTAGTCATACACGTCGTGTACTAGTACACGACGTGTGCTTTCTCAGCAAATCCCCCTGTCCACCAACCTTAGTTATTTTTGATTGGGTTGTCACACGTCGTGTAGCGATACACGTCGTGTAGCGATACACGTCGTGTACATATACACGTCGTGTGTCCCCGGTTGAGTCAATTTTCGGTTTGAGTCGTGGTTGGTCTTTGGTTTTTCCTTGTTTCGGTTTGACTTGGTTTTAGTTTCCAACCTAACCGACCCAACTCACCTGACCCGGCTTACCCACTCACCCGCCCACCCAACCCGGCCTACCCAAGTAACCCAACCAGCCCCTCTTATCCCCTCTTCCTCTTCGACTCACCCCAAATCAGCCCCATCTTTCTCAAACCGCCGACTCCCGAATCCCCATCTCCATCCGCCCGACGCCACCGATTCCATTCCGCCGACCTCCATTCTAATTCCTCCCGCCGTCACCCAGCCGCTGCACCCGACGCCCTTTCTAAACCACCTGCAGCCCGACTCCACTCCCACCGCCAATCCTTTCTTCAACTTACTCAGCCACTCGCCAATTTCCAGGTTTCTATTTTTGGCTTGGGTTTTCTGATTTAGTTGCTGGTTTAGTTGCTGAGTTGGTTGGCCGTTGATAGTGTGGTTTAGTTGTTGTTGGGGTGTGGTTTGCTGATGTTGGAGTAGTTTGATTGATTGGTGTGTTTCCAGTTGAATTGATTGGTGTGGCTGGTTCCCTTTGTATTTTGGTGCCTAGGTTTTGATTGTGTAGTTCTGGACAGCTTGTTTGTGAGCAGTGCTTGGTGTGCTTCATTGCTTGCTTTCATTTGTTCTTTGCTCTTTTATTTGTTGGAATCAACTCCAATTCTCTAGAGAACTCCACAAGCCTCCAATTGCCACTTAGTCAAAATGATGTGATAGGTTAAACAAAATTTAGTGACCATATGTTAAGTTTGCTAGAATAGTCTAGAGAAATATCTTGTAATATTTTATTAATTAAGGAGTAGTATAAATAGGTGAAGAAGTAGGAGTGGCAAAGTGCAATGCAAAGTGAAGAGAAAATAACAAGTGAGGGAGAAGAAAAGAGAGTGAGTGGCGTGAGGAAGAGAGTGTGGGTGGGAGTGATCAAATTGTGAGGATAAAAAGTTTAGTGGCTATCTTGTGAGAGTGAGAGTTGTTGTAAAATAAGTCATCCAAGTAATAAAAGTGTGCTTTTTAGTCACTAAATTCTCAACATTTGGTATCAGAGCCAGGGTTATGCTGAGTATGCTCTGTGGTTGCATCTAGTCTGATCTTCCACATCAGAAAAGTTTTCCCTTGGAATTGTGATACGTTGTTGCAGAGTGGCCGGTCTAAGACCGACATACGAGTCTTTTGGTTTAAAACCAAAATTACGTGGAGGTGCGCTAGTGCGTAGTCCGGGACTGCGGAGCTATTTGATCAGGGATCAAGCTTATTTGGTTGATCGGGAGTTATCACCAAATCACTATGGCGGATATGGCTACTTCATTTAGTAGCATTGAGAGGCTCAACAACAACAACTACAACCCGTGGAGCACTCGTATGGAGTTCTACCTGCGCGGACAAGACTTATGGGACATTGTTGCCGGAAGTCAAACCACACCACCCACGATGCCGAAGGCCTGCGAAAATGGAATGTCAAAGTCGGGAAGGCATTCTATGTGCTATCTGCCGCCGTTGATGATTCGTTGTTGCCATGAATCAAGAAAGCTAAGACACCTGCAGAGGCATGGAGGTCATTAGCTGAAGTATTTGCTCGCACGAATGATGCGAAACTACAAATGCTCAAGAATGAACTTCTGTCAATCTCACAACGAGAAATGACAGTAAGTGATTACTTCACAAAGGTAAAATCCTTATGTGAAGAAATCTCAAAGATGGATCCAGAAAATCCCATTAGTGAGACAAGGATCAAAATAATTATAGTCCATGGGTTACGTCCTGAGTTTAATGGACTCGTTACGGCAATCCGTGGATGGGCTAAAGAGCCGACCTTAGAAGAGTTGGAGAATACGTTGGCGGATCAAGAGGCTTTAGATAAACAATTATCTAAAGTCACCATGAAAGATGAAGAAGTGCTCTTTAGCAAGAAAGCCGGCAATGGACAACGAAAGGCGACAAGGCCAAGAGAAGGCGAGAAACAAGACTGGCGGAGAAGACCAGGGAGAAGCAGACAACAAGGGGGAGCTCATCAACGCTCAACACGTGGCGATGAAAACTTACAAGAACGCCGCAACAACCAATGCTACAACTGTGGAAAGAAAGGTCACTTTGCACGTGATTGTTGGCATCGGAAGAAACTTGAAGGAAATGTTGCAACGTCAAGCCGCCAAAGGGATGAACCAAACCTTGAAGATGATTGGGACATGGAGTGCTCATTCACCATGGTAGAACCGGTTGGTGAAGAACCACAAACTGAGAAGTAGGAAGTGAATACCAAGAGAGACGAAGTTGAAGAAATCGCTTTAAAAGTGTCTCGTCCACAAGCGATTGATTATAAGAGGAACTGGATTTTCGACTCAGGGTGTTCAAATCATATGACGGGAGACAAAGAGAAGCTGATGGACACATCCAAGTATAAGGGACGCCGAGTCGTAGTTATCGCCAACAATGCAAGGTTATCCATTGCACACGTCGGCAAAACAAAAATAGCTCTTGACTCCAATCCAAGGGCGGTGCAGCTTGACGAAGTCTACCACGTGCCTGGGATAAAAAAAACCTGATATCAATCACCCAATTAACTGAGCCAGGTAACTACGTACTTTTTGGCCCTAATGACGTGAAAGTTTACAAGGAGTTGAAGGTCATAGGCACGCCGTTCATGGAAGGAGTCAAGCGAGAAGCAATGTATGTGATGTCAATGGAGTCAGCCTACGTGGATCGAGCTAGGAGGAATGAGACGGCAGACTTGTGGCATGCACGACTAGGACACGTGAGCTACCACAAATTAAAATTGATGATGAACAAGTTTGCGTTGAGAGGCCTTCCTCAACTAGAAGTCCGTGAAGACATGGTGTGTCCAGGATGCCAATATGGGAAAGCACATTAGCTACCTTACG
The DNA here is from genome assembly GCA_034768395.1 of Linum lewisii. Lineage (NCBI taxonomy): Eukaryota > Viridiplantae > Streptophyta > Magnoliopsida > Malpighiales > Linaceae > Linum > Linum lewisii. The sequence continues at coordinate 66,181,236 of CM068298.1, forward strand.
AAGACTCCAAGTTTAGAGCCAAAGTTCCGTTGGAATTGATCCACTCTGACGTGTTTGGCCCAATAAGACAAGGTTCTATGAGCGGGTTCAAATACGTCATCACCTTCATCGACGATTACTCAAGGTATGTCTGGTTGGATTTCATGAAGGAGAAGTCTGAAGCATTAGAGAAGTTTAAGCTATTCAAGGAGAAAGCTGAAAGTGAAGCTGGACAAAAGGTTCAATGTCTTCGTACGGACAATGGAGGTGAATATACTTCACATGAATTCTGCAGCTATTTGAAGGAGTTGGGGATTCGTCGACAATTGACATGTCCACGAACACCTCAACAAAATGGAGTAGCAGAACGAAAGAATCGTCACCTTGCGGAGATATGTCGGAGCATGCTACATGCGAAGAATGTACCGGCGAAGTACTGGGCAGAGTGCATGAAGACCGTGGTACACATAATAAATCGGTTACCGCAACCAAAGTTGGAATTCATCTCGCCGTTTGAGAAACTCTGGAGGGTCAAGCCTACAGTCAGTCACTTTCGAGTATTCGGGTGCGTATGCTATGTCTTTGTTCCTGATCAGCTTAGAAGCAAGTTTGACAAAAAGGCAATCAGATGTATCTTTGTGGGCTATGACGAACAACGAAAAGGCTGGAGGTGTTGTGATCCAGAGACAGGAAAGTGCCATGTTTCAAGAAACGTGGTGTTTGACGAGATGACATCATATTGGTCACCGCAAGCAACGATCGAGCCTGAGTCGGAAGAGATAAAGGAACGAGTTCAAGAGAAGTTGGAGAAAAATATTAAAATCGAAGAAGAACAAGAAGAGGCTTCTATAAAACACGAGGCAAGTCAAGAGACACATGGAGCTCGAGATGAGATAGTGGCAAAGGAAAAATCTCCATGGAGGACTACAGTGTCTGAAGAAGTTCGAGAAGAGCAACGACCAAGCCAACTCGAAGAATCTGAAACCCAAGAAGCTGAAGACCTACCAGAACTTAGAAGATCTAGAAGGCAAAGAAGGGCAAATCCCAAATATGCTAATGCAACACTAATCGAGGAAGTAATAATCAACGAGCCAAACACATTTGAGGAAGCATCATTGAAGAAGGAATGGCTTAAAGCGATGAAAGAGGAGATTGATGCTCTAGATCAAAATGAGACCTGGGATCTGGTGCCGAAGCCTGAAGGAGTAAAACCCATTTCGTGCAAGTGGGTATACAAAGTGAAGACTCGTCCTGATGGTTCAATTGAGAGGTACAAAGCTCGCCTAGTAGCTCGAGGATTCTCACAACAGTATGGAATCGATTATGATGAAACTTTCAGTCCAGTAGCCAAAATTACTATAGTACGGGTTATACTTGCGCTGTCGGCAAGCAAGGGATGGAAGCTCTGGCAGATGGATGTTAAAAACGCATTTCTACATGGAGAGCTAGATCGACAAATCTACATGGAGCAGCCACAAGGATTCAAAAGTGGACATCATCCAGAGTACGTGTGTAAGCTAAAGAAGGCGCTCTATGGACTCAAACAAGCACCAAGAGCATGGTATGGTAAGATTGCGGAGTTTCTCATCCAAAATGGCTACAACCTAGCACCGTCAGATTCCAGCTTGTTCATGAAGAATCAAGAAGGAAGGATAGCAGTTGTGCTGGTGTACGTGGATGACCTCATCATAACTGGGGATGATGAAGTCGAAGTAACTCAGATCAAGGCAAATCTCTCAGTACGTTTCAAGATGAAGGAGCTTGGAGAGCTACGACACTTTCTTGGACTTGAAGTGGAGAAAACTAAAGAAAGACTATTCTTGTGTCAACACAAGTATAGTAAGGATCTCTTGGAGAAGTTTGGGATGCTGGAGTGCAAACCAGTATCTGCTCCCGTTGATGCCAGTGTCAAGCTAAGATCAACAGAAGGAAAAGACTTGGAGGATATGACAACATATCGGCAGCTAGTCGGCAGCCTCATCTATCTCACATTGACAAGGCCAGATCTTTCGTACGCAGTAGGCTTGGTAAGTCGGTTCATGCAGAATCCAAAGAAGCCGCATCTGGAAGCTGCAAAGAGAATTCTTCGATACGTGAAAGGTACAATTAATCATGGTATCTTATACAAGAAAGGAGGAAATACAGAGTTATCAGGGTATTGTGATGCTGACTATGTGGCGACCTTGATACAAGGAGATCAACCACGGGATATGTGTTCAACCTTGGATCAGGACCAATCTCGTGGTGCAGTAAGAGGCAGCCTACAGTTGCACTATCGACTACCGAGGCAGAATACAAAGCATCTGCAATGGCGACGCAAGAATGTGTATGGCTGATACAACTCTTGAAGGACTTGGGACAACAAGTCAACTACTCAGTTTCACTACTATGTGATAATCAGTCAGCACTACGACTCGTGGACAATCCAGTGTTTCATGCAAGGGGACTAAGCATGTGGAGGTACAATACCACTTCGTTAGAGAAAAGGTGTTACAAGGATATATTGACATGAAGTACATCAACACGGAGGATCAACTAGCAGACATGTTCACTAAAGGAGTTAACGGACCAAGATTACAAGATCTTAAGAAGCGAGTTGGTATGATCGAAAACCCCGAAACTCTAGAGACTTGTCGTTGAGGGGGAGTGTTGGAATCAACTCCAATTCTCTAGAGAACTCCACAAGCCTCCAATTGCCACTTAGTCAAAATGATGTGATATGTTAAACAAAATCAAAATTTAGTGACCATATGTTAAGTTTGCTAGAATAGTCTAGAGAAATATCTTGTAATATTTTATTAATTAAGGAGTAGTATAAATAGGTGAAGAAGTAGGAGTGGCAAAGTGCAATGCAAAGTGAAGAGAAAATAACAAGTGAGGGAGAAGAAAAGAGAGTGAGTGGCGTGAGGAAGAGAGTGTGGGTGGGAGTGATCAAATTGTGAGGATAAAGAGTTTAGTGGCTATCTTGTGAGAGTGTGAGAGTTGTTGTAAAATAAGTCATCCAAGTAATAAAAGTGTGCTTTTTAGTCACTAAATTCTCAACATTATTTAGTGGCGGGGGTTGAGTGTTGATGAGGGTGTAGTTTGTTGTGGCTGAATTGGTGCATTTTGTTTAAAGATTGGTGGAACTGTGGGCGGCTGTTGACTTGTGGTTTGGAGTCATTGTGGTTTGGTTTGCGTGATTCATGAGAGGTTTACATCATGATTTGGGTGGCTTTTTCTTTAGCACTCGTTTGATGAGCAGAATTGGGGTTATTTATATGGTATTGGTTTGTTTCATTTGCTTGGTCTTTGGGTGAGTGGTTCATTGCTTAGTTGGCTATGCTCAATGCTATATTCTGCTGATTGTGCTCAGTTGCTGTTAATCTTTGAGTGTTGTTGTCATTGTATTCCTTTGGGTGGCTTGCTAATGGGAGGTGCTGCCTTTACGTTTGCTCGGTTCCCCCTCAAATTGATGGTCATCTCGACACATCAATTTGCCAGCCAAAAACCAATGCCTACTAGCAATGACCGACTTGGTAAGCAGATCCGCAACTTGGTCTTCTGTGCGAATGTGATATAACTGAACGGCTCCATCCGCTATGAGTTCCCGAATGAAGTGAACATGAGTCTCGAAGTGCTTCGTCCTATCATGAAACACTGGATTCATAGCAATTTGGATCGCACTAGTGTTGTCTGCAAACATAGACGTCGGGCGAGTTGGAACACCCCCAAGCTCGTTCACTAAACGAGTAAGCCACACAATCTCAGAACAAACGTCGGACATAGAACGATATTCTGCCTCGGTCGACGACTTCGAAACCCGGTCCTGCTTTTTACAACGCCAGGCCACGCACGAATCACCCAACATAACACACCAACCCGACGTAGACCGACGAGTATCAAGACACCCGGCATGATCAGCATCAGCGTAAGCAGTAATATCACACGTACCTGATGCCGGAAAGAAAACTCCAACTCCTGGGGTTCCTCGAAGGTATCGAAGAATCCGATGAACTGCGGCCAAGTGAGATGTACGAGGAGTCGACATGTACTGACTAACAATTTGCACCGCATATGCGATATCCAGACGTGTCGATGTTAAGTAAATCAAACTACCCACTAGTTGCCGATACTTTGTAGCATTAGGGAGCTCATCCCCCGCGTCACGAGACAACTTTAGATTTACTTCCAAAGGTGTACTTACTGTCGTGCAATGAGAGTACCCAGCTGTCTCCAATAGATCCATTATATATTTCTTCTGACAAGCAAATATACCCTTCGAGGATCGGCTAATCTCAAGTCCGAGGAAGTATGAGAGAGGACCGAGGTCTTTGAGTTTGAATTGGTTATGAAGGAAGGCCTTGGTTTCGATCAGGCCTATATCATCATCTCCAGTCAGCACCATGTCGTCTACATAAATTAGCAACACAACAATACCTCGAGTCGACCGACGGAGAAACAGAGAGGGATCGTTTGAACTCTGAGTAAAGCCGAAGCTGAAAATCGTGTGACTAAATTTATCAAACCAAGCGCGAGGAGCTTGCTTTAACCCGTATAGAGAACGTCGCAAGTGGCAAACGACGTCAACCGACTGCTTGTCCGATCTTTCATGTTTTGGTTTTTGGAATTGAGGGATGCCTGATTACCCCTCCCAGTGAGCTTTCCAGGGCCACACCTCTATCTCGAGTCTCTTGTTTTCTTTTTATTTGATTGTGTGTAGATCAATCGGGGCTCTCTTTTGGCTATATTGCACTTGTTTATGACCCCATGTTATTTTTACTTTTCACTTTTATTTGCTCCGTTGTTTTTGTGTTGTTTTAGCTTTTTGAATAAGGCTTGGCAAGCACTCGGGATTCACTCTTCACCAATGATCGTCATGGGAATCTTTCACCACTATTACCTCATATGCTCCTCTTCACCGCACGGTATATTCGTTCCACCTTACCCTCTCTCTCTTGACCATTGAGGACAATGCTCATGCTTCGTAGGGGGGATTTGAGTTTTGGTGTGATTGTTTGTCGGTAGAAGTAGAATGCTATGTTTTGAGTGTGTGCATGATCTTGATTGAATATCAAATTCCTCTATCGTAGAATCGTTCAGTTCTTGACTTATGGTGTTTAATTGACTTCAAGTTTTCACAATGACGTTTAGACTGTTCCACTTAGAACCTTTAACCAGCATGTCAGCACTAATATCAAATTGAGTCTAGGTCAGAACAGAGATTGGATCACTCTTGTATGTTGGTTGATTGGTTTGATACGTGTTTTTGTGCCGCTCGATAACACCGTTCTAAGATGATAAAGGCAATTAGAGTTTCACCACATTCGGCCAAAAAGCCTACCCGAATCATTTTTCCTATAGGATAACCCCGTTTGAGCTTTGGCCTGTTTGTTGGTTTATACACTTTCTCAGCCATGTTCCATGTTTTTCATCACCTTTTTGATCCCTCGTGATTGTGGCTTGAGATTAGACGGAAGTCCTATTCGAAATCTTGTGTGGAAGTTTTTAAGGGGCTAAGGATCAAGTGGCTAATTTGTGAAGAAAATGTTCAAAATAAAATGCTCAAAAGAAAGTGTTCAAGCTGCTTAAGTTCTTGAAGTGCCGAAAGAAAAGCTAGGCAAGCTCGGCACCTAAGTGAAGTGTCGGGTTGAGCACTAGTATAGGCAAAGGCTGTGAGCTAGGCAGGTCCAACACCTAAGTGAAGTGTTGGATCGAGCACTAGTATGCAGTAGAAAAAAAAAAGAAAAAAAAGTCTTGAAAGTTGCTCCTATTTTAGTGATCCTAGCTAGTGCTTCTAAAGTGCAGATCTAGAGGCAGATGAAGTCGAGTTGATAGCCACATCACGTTTACTCACCATTTCCCAAATATTTCCTACCTTCACCTAAACCGCATCATATCTCGAGTTTAAGACCTTTTGATTAGAGTTGGTGTTGTCGTGGTCGGACTTTCTGGATCAATTACTTGAAGTGTGCAGAAAATAGTGAGGTTTAGACTTGTTTGGTTGACGTTCTTACTTGTGTAGGTTAAGTTTGTTCGTGGAACAGTCTAAGCCAAATTGTAATTGCTTGAATCTCAATGTGACCGATCTTGTCATTTGTGAATTTGGATGTTTTCTAATTCATTTGCTTGAGGACAAGCAAAGCTTAGTCGTAGGGGAATTTGATGTGACTTTATTTAGTGCATTTTGAGCCAATGATTGACCTATAAAACGCCCGTGTTTGATCGTGAGATGACATGCTCTATATGCTTTTAATGATATTTTGCGTAAAGTGTCCATTTGTTGTCCGGTTGCCACTTTGGAGCCAAATTCGTGGTCTATTGGAGTTGCCTCTGTGCATTTTCAGGTTATGGCATCGAAGTAGAGATGACAAGGAGCCCATAGGACCAAACGGAAGCCAAATTGGAGCTTGGATGAGGGAGAAACGAGCGAGGGAAAATCGTGATTTGTGCAGACTTTTCAGGGTACACGACGTGTAGTTATACACGACGTGTATTTATATACGACGTGTATGCCCAACAGAATCCTATTTAAAGACGATTTTTGGGGATTCTATCACTATTCTATCATCTCTCTTGAACCCCAAACACATACCTACGACCCCATAAACCCTAGGACTCATTTCTGGAGCTAATTGGAGCAATTGGAGCTTGGATTGAAGTCAACAAACCTTGGGAGAGGAGCTTACAAGTGGAGATTTGAAGATTGATTCAAGGATCCACTCCATGGTGTTCTTGGTGATCAACTTCCCTTCTCTTTTCCTTACTCCCTTGGCCATGTGTGGCTAAGTTCCTAGGTTCATCTTGGATGAGTAGATTAGTTGTGCTATGATAGAGGGATGATTGCATAGAACTTACCATGATTGATCTTGGTTGTATAGGATGATTCCTAGACTTGTTCTTAATGCCATTTTATGTCATGTTTGCTTGATTTGGTCCATTCAATGTGATTTGATGCATGAGAGTGCTTGGATTGCATAGATTGTAGGTCTAGGGATTGAAGTTAGTGTGTTCTAAGAGATTAGATCAACTTATTTCAACCATTTTCACTTGATTTCTCTCTTGGGCATTTTATCGAACACTTGGTGTGCATGTGGATTTTCATTCAATTGAGTTTGAAAAGACTTTTTGTTGAATCTCTTAGTGTTAGTGCATTGATATGAGAGTGTTGTGCCTAGCCTTGTGGTCATAGAGTCTTAAGAGAGAGTCTTGTGTCTTGGCATTTCATCAAACACTTAGAATGCATCCTTTTTCACTTAGCTTGAGAGCGAGAGCCTAAGTTGAGTGGTATTAGGATAGGGATTTGGTGCTACGAGAGTGCATTGAGTCTATAGAAGTGAAATGCATGGTCATCCGAATGCAAACTCGATCTTAATTGGCTTGTTTGTTCAATTAGTCCTCTTGAGCATGATGAAACTACCCACCAAGAGAACCCCCTTTGTCTTTGACTTGAACCACCTTTCTCTCTTGTTTAATCTTTGTTAGTATTGCGAATCATTGCTTTTGTTTCTGAATTTCTTATCAAACCAAACCAATTTCAAATGTCTAGACCGTCTATGAGAAGTGTGAGTATTGGTTTATGAGAGGACCTCGTGGAATATGACATTGGTAAAATCCTTTTATCAATACTTCATAACTTACCTGCATGAAATTAAAACAATTGACTATAGCCTAGGGAAAGTAGTACTTTCGCCCTCTCTACTTTGCCAACTTAACAAATAACCCCATATACTATAAATTGTTCTTTTGACCTCCTTTTACTTCAACCACTTTGCTGTTTGGGTCCTTCCGTTCCAACTTTTGTCTTTGTAATATTAAATCTGGACACATCCACACCCGACGAAGAGAGATATTAGATGTAGGAAACGAAGAGTTAGTCAGGGAGGTAAATTGGGGACATATCATGAAGAGTATGGTGAAATATGAAGAGTTTTAAAATCACAGATTTTGTTCATCGATTTTAACCTATTTAATTAATATATATATATATATATATATGGTGCACACTTCGGTGCCCGTGGGTATCGGTACCCTAGCTAGCATAAAAAGTCACATTTATATACTTTAAAACTCAAATAATGAGTTCTAAACCTATTACAATAAATCCTAAGCACTATTTAATAATTCTAACCCCCTAAATACTAAATCTTAACCCTCAAACACTACATTATAGACTCAAAACTCTAAATCGTATTCCAAACTCTAACATTTGACGATAAGTCTAAATTAATAGATCATAAACCCAAAAAATAAACTCGAAAGCCCTAACACTATATTCTAACACCTGGACATTGAACTAAAACCCTCAAACTCCAAAGTTCAATCATCAAATACTACAGAATTTTAATGCTAGGGTACCGATACCACGGGGTACCAAGTGTTACCCATATAAATATATATATATATATATATACATATATATATTTCAACTTTGAAGGCACTTAGTAAACTAATACATGAGTATTGGAGCTAACTTGGTGCACCGAATGCATATCAACTAACGTTCGAAAATTGGAATGGAAGGACCCAAACGGCAAAGTGGTCAAAGTAAGAGAGGTAAAAAGAGCGATTAATAGTATAGGGGCTATAAGTTAATTCTTGACCAAAAAAAAAAAGCTATAAGTTAATGGGTCAAATACCTTAGTAGTCCTGAAACTTTGGGTCGGTTACAAATCAGTCCTGAAACTTCAATTTGTTTCAGACTCGTCCCGTAAGTATGGACTTCGTTACGTCGTGGTACTATTCACGTCGATGGTGACTTTTTCCGGCGACTTTGCCACATCAGCTGGTCCACGTCAATTAAATAATAATAAAATAATAGACTCGACCTGATTTGAATTAACCCCTAATCAAACCGATCAATTTACCTGAAACCCGAAAATCTTCAACACACAATCCCTTTCTTCCTAACCTAATCGGAAAAGTTAAAGGGACTCTCCGACTACCCTTCCTCTTCTTCGTATTTCTTCTTCGTCTTCGTACTTCTTCTTCTCCCTTCCCTGGACGAAGAAAGATTTGGAAATCAAATTATCCAGCTACGATTCAATAAAGTTCCATTACAGACACAACAAAACCCTAAAAAGAAACAATCAAAATCAATCAATCCCATGTCTCCCAAAGCACAAAGAAGAAATCCCTGTTTCTGCTTCTGCTGCTGCCCCAACCCGGCCGTCGGCGAAACCAGAGGCGTCAGAAGAGGAATTGGATCTTTCTTAGCGCCACCCTTCTTAAACGAACCCGACCCGGAAGAAACAGAAGCTGTAGAAGACCCGAACCTCGCTGGACAAGTTTGAGGAGAATCAACGGTGAGGAAAGGGAAAGCACTCTGCTTATCAAGTGGGAGAGGAGCAGGGGCGCGTCTCTGTAGCCTGGTCAACACTTCGTCATACTCCATCTCGTCTCTGTGTAGGGAGCTCTGGAACCCAGGAAACGACGACGTAGCTTGATCCTCCATTGTTGGGAAAACAGAGCAAAAACATAGCAAATGAGGGGTTGTTGGAAGAGATATTGATTTTATAATATATGGTTTGATATTTATTTGGATTCCAAATCTTTTTTCGTCCAGGGAAGGGAGAAGAAGAAGTACGAAGACGAAGAAGAAGTACGAAGAAGAGGAAGGGTAGTCGGAGAGTCCCTTTAACTTTTCCGATTAGGTTAGGAAGAAAGGGATTGTGTGTTGAAGATTTTCGGGTTTCAGGTAAATTGATCGGTTTGATTAGGGGTTAATTCAAATCAAGTCGAGTCTATTATTTTATTATTATTATTTGACGTGGACCAGCTGATGTGGCAAAGTCGACGGAAAAAGTCACCGTCGACGTGAATAGTACCACGACGTAACGAAGTCTATACATACGGGACGAGTCTGAAACAAATTAAAGTTTCAGGACCGATTTGTAACGCGACCTAAAGTTTCGGGACTACTAAGGTATTTGACCCATAAGTTAATTTGGCAAAGTAGAGGGGGGAATGCTATTTTCCCTATAAAAATTGATTTAGCTTATATATATTAACCCTAAAACAAGTAAACCACCTCATCAATGGAGCTACAACAAAGTCAAACCCTCCTTAGAGCCGCCGCCGCCGCCGCCAATAATGAAGAAGACCGAATCTCAAAATTACCAGACGAGATTATCCATGAAATCCTAGCTCGCCTGACATCCTCAAATCAATCCTCGGAACTCGCAATCCTATCCAAAAGATGGGCCCACCTCGGTCACTCATACCCAATCTTCCACTTCAACTCCCGCAACTGGAGAAGAACAGAAACCAAACACCGGCTCAACAGATTCCTAGCCGCCGCTCGAGAAAAGTATTCCGACATACAACACGTGGCAGCCGCCGTCAGGATTACGCTGGAGGATGATCTGCGGGACCCACAATTCGTGGATGAACTGTTAGGGTTTCTAACAGAGTTTACTACGCAAGAGATTCGTCTTCATTGCGTCGCCGACAATTACCCTATCCAAATCCCTAACGGACTATTTAACGGCGTCATCTTCCGCCGCCTTAAAGTTGTCAAATTGCGGAGTTGCAGATTCCCCTCAGATTCTTCTTCCTCATCAGGTTCGGAGCTTTCCTAAGGGTTCTATCTCTTAAGCATGTAATCTTTCATTACGGAGAAGATGGAATTCTGAACAGCATGATCCAAGCTGCCTCTAGTACTCTACAGTCTTTGACACTGTCTTGTCTCATTGGAATTCGAAGGATTCGGGTTTGGGACCTTCCGAACCTGAAAGCCCTAAAAGCTAGTAGCGTTTTTTGTGATGATTTCGAGATTACGAGAGCGCAATCTCTCGAAATCCTGCATGTACATCTTCCCTACTGGAGAAATGGGAGAATTCGAGTTCATTCGTTGGTACCGATCAAAGTTAGAGTACTACATATTTCAGGTACTGATCGAATAACGAACGAGGAGCTTAACGAGTTTATTTCCAAGTTCCCGTCTTTGGAGTTACTTAAGTTGATTGATCTCCCGTTAATACCTGAACTCAAGATCAATGCCAATAATCATAAGCTTCTTCGAGCAATATGGGTCCAACATAGTGCCTCACTATCGTCGTCGCCCAAAGTGATCCGAATTGATGCTCCCATGTTGACAAATTTCATTTTCGAGAGGCTGGACGGTCTCGAGTTTCCTTCCCTGTTGATAAATAACGAAACGACGCCTGATGTTCAAGTTTCAGTCTGTTGTGGAACACTATGCCAAAGTGTTTGGCATAAGCTGAAGCAGTTTCTTGTCGAATTAAGCGAATTTCAGTTGACCCTTGAGCTCAAACCTTGTCAGGTACTAGTTTAGGGGGCCTTGATTGATGATGAACAGTTGTTATGTTTTGTAAATTTATGTGCTCTTATTAATTGATGCAGGGTAAATCTACTTGGATCAATACTGGATATGGAGATGATGATGATGAGTTGCATTTCCTAATGATCGAACACGTGAAACTTTCGTTGAAATTGTTGAGTTTATGCGGCGATGTGGATGCCTTCGTAATCGATTTGTTTCGTTATTGTCGCCCGAAAGTTGTATCGTTCGTTGGAACGGGAGATGAAGTAACGAAGAAGTACATTATACATCTTAAGGTATGCAATGCATATGATATTGTTGACTCTGGTCAACGTATGGTTTTGTTGATGATGTTAGGGTTTTTGTTTTGTGCAGAACATGTTGATACATTTCATGAGGGGATTTGGTCGTCGACATTGCCAATCAGGTGAATGTAGGAGTTTGCATAAGCAATTGAAAGATTTGAAGGTGATGAAGAGAGTTATGAATAATGAAGAAGTTGAATTGATTACTTCAAAGGATTTGATTTTGTTTCTTGATGATCCTAAACGATGTCATATTGTTTTGGATTGGCATTAATTCTATTATCAGTCAGATTAGCCGTTGGATCGCTTGTTGGATCTGTTCGACTAATCGTGAGCTTGTCTCCGTGTGCGACGATTTTCTGAAGCTAATTGCTTCTATCTTCTGATGTAGCGTTTTCTGCTTGGTGTTTGTTTTGTTGGTTCCTTTTGTGACTGACTGTGTGGTGATTTTGTGTTGTTGTTGGTCTGGCTCTTTGTTGCCGACCGTGTTGTAGGATGTTCTTTGGTGGTTTGTGGTGTGGTCAGTTTTGGCTGCTCCCACTACTTTTTGATTGTTTTTTTTTTGTTTTGGGCGGTGAGTCGTTTTGGACTGCTGCTCTCTCTTATTTCCGTGTATAATTTTTTCATTAATACTAAATCTATCATTTATAAAAAAAAAAAAAAGGCTGAGTGGGAGATTCAAGTACATGTGTGGGAATGGAATGCCTGAAACGAGAAAGTGTTCAATAAGGTGATCCCGAGAGAAAATAATTGAATTTTGATTTAAAAAGTGAATGATGATGTGAAATTTATGTAAATGGTTTCAACCATGTGTTAAACACAAATACACTATCCTAAACCTTTTTCATTCTCAGACTTTTTACTTTTAGAGATGCCTGTGCCTCCTATCTCTCCAACAAGGTGGTCGGTAGTAGGTATTGAAGGCGATGCAACAGAGGTCCTAACCAGTATGACCAATCAATATCGCTTGTGGAATGATGGTGGGGCGATAATTGCCGACATTGGCGCATACCTGGAGAAATGTCTTGAGTTGAAGCTAATGGTGGTTCCTAGAGAAACTAATTCGGCAGCCCATTTTGTGGCGCGCCATGCACTTCGATGACTACGAAGGTATAAATCTTTCAACTTGGGTGCACACTTAACACTTTCTTTTTAATCGGAAACCCTCCTTATCTTAGTAAAAACAAATGCAATCACAATATCCATGCGCAGGGCCGGCCCAGAGGGTGTGCCGGCCTGTTTCCGGCACAGGGCCCCAAAAATTTGGGGGCCTCAGAATTTCGGGTAAAAATATCAGATACATAATTCTTAATAAGTAAACCTAAAACTAAAATATAATCACTATTGTGTGTGTGGTGTAGTGGTTAAAAGATGTAGATAATGTTTTATTATGTTGTTAGGTCACAGGTTCAATTCACAAAAATGTTGTTTTCATTAGTTATTTTTTCTTTTATCTATTGGGCATATGGGGCCCTTTTTTTATTAAATAATTCATATCTTTTATCTTTTTTTGAACAAAATATCTTTCATCTAGATGTTGTTTTATTAGTTATTTTTCTCATTTATCACTTTGGCATGGAGGCTTCTTTTTTATTAAATAATTCATCTCATTCATCCGTCAAGGCACGCCTTTATTTTTTTTTAAGTAAGTGTGAACTCTTATTTTTTAAATCTTTTTTAGATTTATTTTTAGGATTTTTATAATAATATATTTTGAATCATCTGGATATCAATTTCTAATCGAATAGAACTTAAATTTCAGAATTAGATATACGAGCTTTACAGAAATATCCCCAATTATAATTCCGGAGAAAGTATATTTGAGAATAAATAAATAAATTACTTATGGTTAGAGAGTGTTATCTTTTGAATAATATAAAATTGTATACTCATATATCTATTAACCAAAAATTTTATATTTTTATAACATATAATAATATTTATTTAAATGTAAAATATGAATTTTTATGTTGATATACTTAAAAATTATTTTGTCAAAATATGTAATAACAGGCCACATCTTGATTATGTCACAGGGCCTCCGATGTTCATGGACGGCCCTGTCCATGCGACATCAAATTGAAATTACAAACCAGCAACATGTTCAAATAACATATATAGAACAAAAGTACAAAACTACTCAATTTAATGCCAATCTAAAACAATCTGACATAAATGCAAATCCTTAAAAGTTTTTATTTCTCTATATATTTGGGTCCCCCTAATATTCATAATAACTCTTTTCATCACCTTCAGATTTTTCAGCTGTTTATGCAGAATCTTACACTCAGCTCCACAACGACGTTGTCCATAGCTTCTCATAAGATGATTGCATATATCCTGCCAAAACAAAACCCAATAAAATAGTACCATATGCTGACTAGACTCGGAAGCAGATCAGCGTCCAAACCATTTTGGGTTTGGAAAGTTCCAAACCCAACTCCAACCATTAGATCTAGTTTGACCCTTTGACCAATCTAATGGTCCAGATTTGATAGGGGCATTTAGGACTTTACACAAATAATTTAATTATTATAGTTAATTTAAATATTTATAATTATATTTTATATTATATTATATTTTTATGTAATCGGCAAGTCGCCGACTGCCACGCCGTCCGCCGCGACCATTTTCATGACCGGCGCGTGACTTTATGTAATCGAGTCGCCGGCGCCGCCGTGATTTTCCGCGGCGACCGGCGCCGGCGACTTTTCCGGCGACCGGCGCCGTTTTCCGGGACCGGCGCCGGTGACTTTTCCGAAGACTTTTCGTGGAATTTTTTGGTGACTTTTTCGGCGACCAATCAAACTCCGGTGACTTTTCCGACGACGTCTAGTTAACTAGTTAACTTGAATTTTTACGGTTAACTAGTTAATTAACATGTTTTCCGGTGATTTTTCCGGCGAGACTCCGAGACCGAACAAACTCCGGTGACTTTTCCAGCAAGAACAAGTTAACTAGTTAACTTGATTTTTACTAATAACTTGTTAATTGATAACTAGTTAACCTGAGTTTTAACATGTTATCCGATCGAGTTAACTAGTTACCAAGTTGTTAACTTGTTTAACATCATGATTTATCAAGTTAACTAGTTAACCGATCAAATTAATTAGTTATCTTGTCGAGTTAACTAGTTATCTACTCGAGTTAACTAATTAACTTATCGAGTTAACTAGTTAACCAGTACATTAATCAATTGAGTTAACCAGCTATCTAATCGATTAACTAGTTAACCAATCGAGTTAACTAGTTAACTTGGATTTTTACAGTTAACTAGTTAGTTAACATGTTATCAATCGAGTTAACTAGTTAACCAATTGAGTTAACTATTTATCAAGTTGATAACTAGTTATCAAGTTGATAACTAGTTATCAAAATTAGTTAACTAGTTAACATCGTGATTTAGATAACGAGTTAACTAGTTATCTAATCGAGTTAACTAGTTACCAAGTTGTTAACTAGTTAACTTATCGAAGTTAACTAGATAACTTACCGAGTTAACTAGATAACTTATTGAGTTACCTATAATACAATTAGATTATATAGTTATTCAAATAATATTCTCTTAAAAATAAAAAAAACTGTACAAATGACAGAAATTTGCAATTGTTAATAATTACTAAACAATCACCTAAGTTTGGGTAGCTGGAAATGACCCAAAAATTACTAAGTTGTCAATAACATAAAATAAGTGACCAAACTAAAATTACCTAAAATTAAGTGACTAAATTGTAAAATGTTATCTTCTTCTTCAACCTATTTTCCTATTCTCCAGAAGAACGCCTCTTCGCCGTAGATCTGATGCCAATCTAGGTTGTTGTTTTGGGATTTGGGAGATCGGAGGAGTGCGTCGAAGAAGCTGGAGAAGGACCTGAACCGGCTTGACACTTGCAGCCGATTCAACAAGTCTAGCCTTAATGACCTGGAGCACCCACCTCCGTGCGTGGGAATAACATTCCACACGAGAAGGATGGAGGATTTCTGAGGTCAGGTTGCGGCGGAGGAGGCCCACGTGGGACCGTAAAACGAACTGCTGATGTTTTGCTGGTTGCTTGAAGTGATCCGGGAGAGCGGCGGAGGAGGGGGACGGTCAGCGAACACTGCGCCGTTGTGGATTAAGGCCTGGTGGGCGAGGTTCCGATCGGCGACGAAGACGGCGAGGCGAGGGCCGAATCGGAGGGTGACGGTTGGGCCCATCTTGGAGTGGAGGTTGCGGAGGATGATCTCTATCTCCGACAACGATCTCCGGAGCCATATGAGATTGCCGATGACAGGGTATGAGGCAGGACCCGGTGGAAGACGGGCTTTGCCGGCGGAGGAAAGAGTGAGGAGCAAGGATTTGAGGAGCGCTACGGCAGCGACGGAGATTAGGATAAGGAACCAATAACTCTGCATTTTTTGTAAATCGTAATTCAAAATGAAAAATGCTAAGTTGGCTAATAAATATAAAATCATTACAAGCAAAATTAGTGACGGTGGCCTGAATCCTGGGAAATATTAAAGTGTATGGGGGAGGAAGGGAAAGCTTGGACTAATTTATTATTATTATTATTTTTTGAATAGACGATTTTGCCCCTCCGTTTTGGGTTTGGAATCTGTTCCAAACTTTAAATCTTGGACGCAGATCCGATGCCACTAGACTCAAATAATATCAATATAATATTCAATCTTATTAATGTACGTATTCATACCTTAAGCTGTGAAATGTACTCTTTTGGTACTTCATCTTCTGTTTCGGTGAAGGATAGAATTTTTGGGCGACAATGAAAAATTAAATTGATAATGAAGTTATATGTATCGTCGCACAAACTTAAGAAACTTAACGGAAGTTTCAGATGTTCGATAACTGGGACTAATGCTTCATCTTCATAGCTAGTAGTATAAGTCAATTTACGCTGCATAAACACTTCAAATAATTAACAACTAACTAAACACATAATTAATTAAACACATAATTAACAATCAAATTAATACCTTATAACATTGCTCGAGCTCGAGGGTCAAGTGAAATCCGCTTAATTTGGAAAGAAACAACTTCAACTCGTGCCAATCAATGTGCTTAACTATTCTACGATGGACCGAAACTCGAATAGCTGGTTTACAAGCCGCTCGTTCAATCTCAATCACTTTGAGAAAATCGCTCAATAGATAATTCTGAAAGTTGACATGTATTACCCGAAGCTTATGATTGTCAACATTAATCTTAACTCGAGGTATTAACGGGAGATCAATCAACTTAAGCGACTCCACATACGGGAAATTCGAGATAAACCTGTTAAGCTTTTTATTGTTCATTTCCCTGGTGCCTGAAATATGTAGTACTCTAACCTTGTTTGGTACCAAGGAAATTCGAGAACCCCCCTCCCTCCAATAGTAAAGACTTACATGCAGGATATCGAGAGGTAGCGCTCCGTTAATCTCGAAATCGCGACAATGGAGTCCTCTAGTGTCTAGGGTCTTCAGGTTTGGAAGGTCCTGAAGCTGAAGCCTTTCAATACTGTCGAGATCGGACAGTGTCAAAGACTGTAGAGTACAAGAGGCAGCTTGGATCATGTTGTTCAGAATTCCATCTCCTACTCGGCTTCCATCTTCGCGGCGAGGAAACGATACTTTCTTAAGAGACAGAATCCTGAGGAAGGCTCCGAAGCTAACTGAGGAAGAACAAGATGTGGACAACATGCAGTTTCGCAACTCGAAAACTTTAAGGTGGCGGAAGCAGTCCTTGTTGAATAGTACTTTAAAAATAATGATTGGGCCGCAAAAGTCATTAGTGCAATTAATACGAATCTCATGGATGGTAGTAACCTTTTCCAGAAACCTTAACAGTTCATTCACGACATGTTCGTACAAATTAGAGTCCTCAAGCGTAATCCTGACGGCTGTCACGTGTTGTATGTCGGAATACTTTACTCGAATGGCGGCTAGGAATTTGTTCAGCTGTTCTTTCATCCCTGTTGTTGTCCACTCGCGGGAGTCGATGTCAATGATTGGGTATGATCTCCAGAGGTGGGCCCATCTTTTCGACAGGATTGCGAGTTTTGCGGGTTGCTTTGAGGATGGCAGACGAGATAGGATGTCATGGATTACCACGTCGGGTAAGTTTGAGATTCTGTCTTCTTGCTTGTCGGCGGCGGTGGCGGCTGTGGGGAAGATTCCTCGTCTCTTCTTCATTGATAAGATGGTTAGGGTTAATAAGATAAAAGCTAAAGCAATTTATAGTCCAAAAGAAACGGTCAATGCTACAAAGTCAACTTAATTCTAAGCTGACTCAGCAATCCCCTTGGCTCTATATAAATGGGCCGAAGCCCAGCCCGTGTACTATTAGCATATCATTGAACCCAATTAGCCCAATAAGTCTATCCAGTGTTTTCGTCTGATAAAGAAAACTTCCTCTAGTTTTACGTTCAAACTCTGTTAAGTTTGGTGATTGTATATGCTAAATCAGTATTTTCGTCTAAGTGGCCAAATTATTTATTGACACTGAAGTCCACAAAACATGAAAATATTTATTAAAAAAATGAAACTTGAAAAAATTGATAAAATCGTCATAGTGGAGAGAGTTGATTGATCAAATAAAATAGATGGGCATGTTTGTTAACTTTGCATAGTACAGGGCATGGAAAAGAGGCCAAAACAACCCACCCAAACCCTTACAAGGCAACCCAAAACCCATTAAACATCCGCACCCAGGTGCTAACTACATTAAATCCCCCCTGCTCCACCCAAAACCCCAAGAAACATCCAGCATTAGCCTTTCAAAACTAGTTGAAAGTGTAAAAGGAGAAGGCTGCACTAATTCAAGACTAAATACTAATTGCAAAACGCCAAATTTCCCCATTAAACTTGCATTAAATTGGATGGAACAGCAGTAAAATCCTTCAGATAAGCATTGACAAAAGAAAACTCAATAGTTGCTAATATAGTGATGAAAACCCTCGAAGGAATATGGTATTCATAATCTCAATCGAAAGCATAGTAAATCACAAGCCGAAAACCAAGAGATTTATTCAGAGCTATATGGTATTCAATAAAATCCTGCAACATGTAGTTCCAAATCGCGATCCACGTAAAATCGAAAATTGGGTAAACTTACAGGAATCGATTGAAAATCTGTAAAGATCCTACAATTAAGTCCCCAACTAAAAAAATATAACATATTCATAAATCAACATAAATTTAATGAAATTAGAATATACACTCTAAAACATTAATACTCAAACAAACCCAGAATTTCTATGAATAAGTGCTAAGAAATAAGTATTAATTAACATAATAGTTCAATACTTCATACATTCCATATTTAAGCAACACACCATACGTCATACCACACTTTTCACACCGCACAAAATGAACCATAGTCACGCACACTAACGTACTAAGTTCCTCATTCATGTTTGATTCGTACACGATCACCCTACGGATGTAGTCATACTCATTGACTACTCAATCCTTTTGAAAACAACAAGTACAACAAACTACATCAAATCTTTAGGATAATTAAAATCTATTCTCATCGTCCATGCTTCTATCTCCCTATCTTCATCATACATTTCATCTCCAATTCTCTCGTTGTTGCCTCTATCTCCACCTTCGTCCTCATCCGCGACAATTCTTCTTCAATACCTATTAATTATAAAGCATGAATACACAATTAAGTATAACAAGATTTAAATAATCATACAAAGAAAATAATTACTTTGTTCTCTTCCTCATCCGGAATAAGATTGTTCATTGAGAGTTTTCAGTTCTCAAAAAGTTGCTTCATTATCTATTCATTAAGTACCTGACTTGTCATTCTCATTCGCATTCTCAATTCTCATCTCTCGGCAATTGGGACATGAGGATAGATGAGGCAAGGGATAAGGATGCAAATGGACATGAAAATGTGTTTGGTGAGAACTTTAGAACTCTATTAAATGGGACAGAGGGATGAGAATTGCAGAGTACATAATACTTACTTGAAGCGTAGAAGAACTGAAACTGTTGTAGTTTGGTTAGTTGAAGTTCAGAGCTTCTGATTAGCCTCCGCCTTCTTACTTCAATTTCTGGGATAGAGGAAGGTATGAATGAGACTATGAGTTAATTAGGGGAGAAGGAATTTCTGGGAAAGAGGATGACTTACTGACTTGAAGCAGGGGAGAAGGAATTCGTCGACTTGAAGTTTTGAAGTAGAGGATAAGGGGTTCCGTTGACTTGCAGCAGGGGATGGTGAGTTGTTGTTGCTGACCTTACTGACTTGAAGATGCTCGATGGTGAGGGAGGCCGACGGTGAAGGGACAACGGCGTAGGGACGCGATGAAGCTGGAGAAGAAGACGGCAAAACAGGGACGACGATAAGCTGGAGAAGGGACGAAGAGGAAGCGACGAATAATCGGACGTCGGTGACTTGCAGAGTTGCAGCCGAGGAGAGTAATCGGAAGACGAGGAAGCGACGAATAGAGTCGCCAACTCAAAGCGATGCCGACGACTTGCAGAGTTGCAGCCGAGGAGAAGCACCGCCGGCGAGAGGAATTAGGGAGATTTCTATCTGAGAAAGAGGAATTAGGGTTCAGCGAGTCGGGAAAGGGAAAATTGGGGAAAACGGGTTAGAGTCTCAGGTCGAACCAACAAAACCGAGCCAACCCATTAAGATTTCGGTCCAATTAGGAAAATTACAAAAATCGTCTAAAATCGTAGAAATCGTTGATTTTACGATTTTAACGATTTTTCGCTCGATTTCACCCGATTTTGAAGGCCCACGATTTTGTAGTGAAATCAGGATCGTTTCTCATAGGTAAGATCGTAAAATCGTACGATTTTACGATTAAAATCGCGATTTTAACTACACTGCCTGCAACTTATCCAAACCCAGAAGAGTAAGAAGAGAGAGCTGAAATTAGAACTTACAGGACGCAATTGAGAATGCCGAAAGATCCATCACAATTCACACCCTCAACTCAGAAACACCCTGCACCAACAAGAACAACCCATAAATCAAAAATCAATCTAAATCATTAACTGGAATGTAGAATAGAAATCAATCTCAAAGTTCAAACAACCCACCTCCCAAAATCCTATCTCTTGAATCAATTCCAGCAAACTAATGAAAGGGCTTGAACATCATCTTCTGAAATTAGGTCAGGAATCAGAATGGTTGAACTGGAGAAGGAGACTGGAGATGGACGGGGAGCAGTGGATGTATACCTAATCCTTTTCACCGGAGGAGAGGTTGATTGGAGAGTGGAGACGTGGGGGTGGAGTGGCCAGGAACAGAGGACTGGAGACGTTGGAGTCGGACTCTGTGTGGAGTTCCGTTTCCGTCAGAGCCTTGGAGCAGAGATGCGGTGGAGACGCTGCAGCGGAGGCCGAACCATTGGACTTGGACTGGAGCTGGAAGAGAAGAGAACGAAGAGAAGAGAAGGAAGAGAACGAAGAGAGAAGGAGAAGGAAGAGAATGGAGAGAAATTAGGTTAGATTGAATGAAATGAAATGAAGCATCCGTGGTCGTGAGAGTAGGGTGGCTGGGTGGGAGGGAATTAATGAAATCGGTCAGGTCGGTTAAAACGGTCAACTGACGGTTAATCGTGGTTTGACCGATAACCGACTTGATTGAATTATCCTAACACTGGCCGACCGAAAATCAAATCGGTTGACCGATGGTTAACCAAATTTGGTCGGTTAATTGGTTTTGCCCAATAACCTTAACCGTAATGCCAGTCCTAGTTAAAAAGGTGCATAAATAGCTGAAAATTTTGAAGGTGATGAAGAGAGTTATTATGAATAATGGGGGGACCCAAATATATAGAGAACTGAAAACTTTGAATGATTTGCATTTATTTGTTGACGACCCTAAACGATGTCGGATTGTTTTAGATTGGCACTATGTTATTTGTTTTAGATTGTTTTTAAAGTACAAAATCGAGTAGTTTTGTACTTTATGTTCTATGTTATTTGAATACATGTTGCTGGTTTGTAATTTGATGTCGCATTGATATTGTGGATTCAATTTTTTTACTAGGATAGCTTTGGAAGGAGATAAGGAGGTAATCAGAGTAAAATAAAGTGTTAAGTGCGTACCCAAGTCGAAAGGTTTACTATGCTCTGGATTGGGAGGCATCGATGTACATGGCATGCCACAAAGTGGGCCGCTGAATTAGCATATCCCTGGGAACCACAGTAGCTTCAACTCCAGACATGTCTCCAGGTATGCGCCAATGTCAGCAATTATCGTCCTACCATCATTCCACAAGTGATCTTGATTGGTCACCCTAGCTAGGACCTCTGTTGCATTGCCTTCAATATCTACTGCCGACCAACCTTGTTGGCGAGATAGGAGGTAGGCATCCCTGAAAGTCAAAAGTTCGAGAATGAAAAGGTTTAGGATAGTATATTTGTGTTTAACACATGGTTGAAACCCTTTACATAAATCGAAATTCAATTATTTTTCTCTCAATGTCACGTTATTAAGCACTTTCTTGTTCCAGGCCTTCCAAATCTCTCGGGTTTTGGAATTTTATAGCACTTTATTCTTGCTACTGTCAGTGGCAAAACGCATGAAAATGTCCAAAATAGACAGCTGTAACCTAAAACCAACGCATAACGAGCCAACCAGCCACTACAAATTTTTTTGTCTTCAGCTACTGCAAATTTACAACGGCATTAAAATGTTATAGCAAATAGTTGATGTTCGCTACGACAATCATTATTTCATATAATAATAATTTTTTTTCCAGGATATCTCCAGAAGAGATATCGTAGACCGTGAACCATCCTAGGAGCTAAAAAAAAGAAAAAAGAAAAGAGGAGGGTTGGAGGTGGGGGTGGAAATTTATCCACCAACTATTTAAATACCAAGTGGTATTAAGTCAATTAGACCTATAGAATTTGGGAGATAAGCTATTGAAGCTCAAGTTATTCAATCAGTAAAACAAATAAGTTAATAGTAGAGAAGAATAAAATAAAATAAAGTCAGTTATGGTTCTTTGAAGAATAAAAGATAAGTTTTTGTTGGATTGAACTTACCCAAATATTTTGATTTAATCCCTGACAAATTCCTTTGATTGTTTGATTGAAAATCATAATCGTTTGTCACTAATTGACGCACTCTTACAAAAAATTAAAACATGAACGGCCTATCAGCTGCAGTGATAATGATTATCCAATCGTGTTAATGAATAAGAAGAATGTTCAAAAGGAAAGGATTATTCTTATTGGCTTTGTCAGGAGCAAATTACGTAAAAGAAATAAATGGGGAGTGTTAGAGGGCCCCACTTGAAAACAAATAACATTGAAACCACATAGGTGATTTCTTTAACATTGACCGCTCATCATTTAATATGGGATAATGCTAACCAATTTTAAGCCTAAAATTTTGCCATCTATTAGTTTTTGATTTATTCAAAGCATAGAATCCGGTTCAACATTAAAGCCTCGCCGGGAAATCGCAACCGTCGCCGACAAGAAAACCCCTGTGGAGGAGGTAATCAGAGAGGACGAACAACCAGTAAAGAATAAAAAATTTCCCCTTTATTTTTGCGTAAAGTGTCAATCTCAATCATTTGAAAATGAAATCCCGTAAACTTTCCCCTAGATTGGCTCTATTCTCCTTCGCATGCATCACTGAACTCTTTCTACCCAAATCGAAACAACTGTTCTTCGAGAGAACAAGAAGAAACGAAGAAACGAAACAAAAATTCAAAATCCAGACTTTGACATGTGGTTCAAAAGAAAGACCGTGAGTGAATTCTCATCGAGGGTAAATGCACGATGGGGTAGTCTGAAATGAGCTCTCCTGTATGGCGAAAGAGTAAGAAACTCTTCAAATTTCTATCAATAACTTCCAAATGAACTCGGGAAGTAACTTACCTCTAGAATGAAAACTAGGATTAAGATCCTCTATACTCAATCTTCATAACCTACATAACATCTCATCGCAACACAATAAAATGATAATGAAACGTGAATTGCAAATTAGTTAAATTAGGACATTGTTTTTTATGAATGATATTTGACCAAATTGCAATTCACTTTTCATTATCATTTTTTTTTTAATGAATTTGAATGTATAACGGAAACAAGAAATCAAGTGAGGGTTAGCTGATGCTTACAAGGAAACATACACCAGCTCCCTTCAACAAACAAACACAGCAGCAGGGCAGACGCACAAGATGAAAAACCCAGAAGACAGCTGCGCTGGCTGCATGGCACATTTAATTGACCTCCATGTTTTGAAGAGACATATGAAGAATCGAATCTCATCTCACTATCATTATGCCACTAAATAATTACAAGATAAATTATGCAATATTTTCAAATAAAATTAATACCAATCCAAAACAATACGACATCGTTTAGGATCATCAAGAAATAAAATCAAATCCTTATGATTATTGGCATTGATCTTGAGTTGAGGTATTAACGGGAGATCAATCAACTTAAGTAACTCCAAAGACGAGAACTTTGAAATAAACTCGTTAAGCTCCTCGTTCGTTATTCTATCGGTACCTGAGATATGTAGTACTCTAACATTGATCGGTACCAACGATGGAACTCGAATTCTTCCCTTTAGCCAGTAGGGAAGATGTACATGCAGGATTTCGAGAGATTGCGCTCTCGTAATCTCGAAATCATCACAAAAAATGCTACTAGCTTTTAGGGCTTTCAGGTTCGGAAGGTCCCAAACCTGAATTACTCTTTTTACTCTTTCTATTTTGACCACTTTGCCGTTTGGGTCCTTTCATTCCAATTTTTGTCTTCGTAATGTTAATTGATGTGCATTTGGTGCACCAAGTTAGCTCCAATACTCATGTATTAATTTACTAAGCGCCTTCTAAGTTGAAATATATATATAATTAAATAGATTAAAATCGATGAACAAAATATGTGATTTTAAAACTCTTCGTATTTCACCATACTCTTCATGATATGTCCCCAAATTACCTCCCTGACCAACTCTTCGTTTCCTACATCCAATATCTCTCTTCGTCGGGTGCGGATGTGTCCAAATTTAATGTTACAAAGACAAAAATTGGAACGGAAGGGCCTAAACGACAAAGTGGTTGAAGTAAGAGGGGGTCAAAAGAACAATTTATATTCAAGGATAGTCAATTGTTTTAATTTCATGCGGGTAAGTTATTAAGTACTGAATTAATTATGAAGTATTGAGAGGGCCAAAGTGCTACTTGTTAAGTTGGCAAAGTAGAGAGGGTGATGTGACTCTAATTAGTGCATTTTAAGCTTATGAATGACCTATGAAATGCCCGTGTTTATTCGTGAAATGACATGACTTATATGCTTTTATTGAATTTTTGTGCAAAGTGTCATTTTGTTGTCCGGTTGCCACTTTGGAGCCAAATTCGTGGGCTATTGGAGTTGCCTCTGTGCATTTTCAGGTTATGGCATCAAAGTACGGATGACAAGGAGCGCATAGGAGCAAACGGGAGGTCATTTGGAGTCCGGACGAGGGAGATATGAGCCTTGCAAGATCGGGTTTTCTGCAGAGTGCAGGGTGCACGCCGTGCAGATGTGCACGCCGTGCAGGGGTGCACGCCGTGCATGTGCACGCCGTGCAGGGGTGCACGCCGTGCACTGTCCCCTGCACTATAAATACTCTTGTTTTTGGCCATTTTGAGGCATTCTATGATATCTCTTGAACCCCAAACACATATCCACGAACCCTCAAACCCTAGAACACGTTTTTGGAGCAATTTGAAGCCATTGGAGCTAGGATTGAAGCCAACAAACCTTGGGAGAAGTGCTTACAAGTGGAGAAGTGAAGATCATCTCAAGGATTCATCCATGGAGTTCTTGGTGACCATTCTTCCTTCTTTTCTCTTTACTCCCTTGGCCATGTGTGGCTGAGTTTCTAGGGTTCATCTTGGATGGGTAGATTAGTTGTGCTATGATAGAGGAATGATTGTATAGAACTTGCCATGATTGATCTTGGTTGTATGAGGATGATTCCTAGACTTGTTCTTAATGCCATTTTATGCCATGTTTGCTTGATTTGGTCCATTCATTGTGATTTGATGCATGAGAGTGCTTGGATTGCATAGATTGTAGGTCTAGGGATTGAAGTGAGTGTGTTCTAAGAGATTAGATCATTTTATTTCAACCATTTTCACTTGATTTCTCTTTGGGCATTTTATCG
Organism: Linum lewisii; assembly: GCA_034768395.1. Lineage (NCBI taxonomy): Eukaryota > Viridiplantae > Streptophyta > Magnoliopsida > Malpighiales > Linaceae > Linum > Linum lewisii. The sequence goes on from CM068298.1 coordinate 66,206,911, forward strand.
AACACTTGGTGTGCATGTGGATTTTCATTCAATTGAGTTTGAAAAGGCTTTTTGGTGAATCTCTTAGTGTTAGGGCATTGATATGAGAGTGTTGTGCCTAGCCTTGTGGTCATAGAGTCTTAAGAGAGGGTCTTGTGTCTTGGCATTCCATCAAACACTTAGAATGCATCCTTTTTTCACTTAGCTTGAGAGCGAGAGCCTAAGTTGAGTGGTATTGGGATAGGGATTAGGTGCTACGAGAGTGCATCGAGTCTATAAAAGTGAAATGCATGGTCATCCGAATGCAAACTCGATCTTGATTGACTTGTTTGTTCAATTAGTCATCTTGAGCATGATGAAACTACCCACCAAGAGAGCCCCTTTGTCTTTGATTTGAACCACCTTTCTATCTTGCTTAGTCTTTGTTAGTATTGCATTTCTTTGCCTTAGTTTTTAATTTCTATTTCAAACCAAAACTCCTTTCAAATGTCTAGACCGTCTATGAGAAGTGTGAGTATTGGTTTATGAGAGGACCCGTGGAATACGACCTTGGTAAAACCCGCTTTTATCAGAGGGCCAAAGTGCTACTTTCCCTAGCCTATATTCAAGGATAGTCAATTGTTTTAATTTCATGCGGGTAAGTTATGAACTATTGAATTAATTATGAAGTATCGAATTGATTTTAATTTTATAAAGTTTACACGTTTGAAAATGATAGAGGTAAATAGATTTCTCTCGTTTTGAGAGTGCTCCCTAACTTCTTTAGGGTTTTTTTAGTGGCGGCGGAGACTTTTGTTTTCTTCGAGATTCTTTTGAGACTGCTTTGGTGACTGTGCAATGAGTAATCGAGTGGAACGTGAGCTACAAAATGCTGACGATTGATGATGGCGATGATGGAGGCTTGGAGACTGGAGGGCTAGAGGAGGTCGCGGAGAGAGAGGAATATAAGCACTGCTTCGTGGGGATGTTCATGACATCGAAGGTCGTAAACCTAAACGCCATGCAGAACAAACTCGCGAGTATTTGGTGGCTAGGAATGGGGGTTACGGTGGAAGATCTGGGTAATAAGCTTCTTTTCCGATTTTACCATGAGAGGGATATTTCCGATTTTACCATGAGAGGGATATCCGATGGGTGATTGACAATGGACCCTGGTCATTTGATGATGCTCTTCTGGTTATGCATGCGTTGAGAGATGGAGAGGACCCTGCTGAAGTACTGCTGGACACAGCAAAATTTTGGATTCAGGTACATGACCTACCCCCACTATTTTGTTCGGAACCTGTGGGTAAGGCACTTGGAGGATTTTTTGGGGAGTTCTTGGAGTTTGATGATCGTCTAACCTACGGCCCTGAGACGCCATTTATGCGGATTAGGGTTCGATTTGCGGTAACCAACCCATTGAAGAAGGAGAGGAAGGTCCGCAAGCCTGGAGGGGAATGGTTGATGGCAAAATTCCGGTATGAAAAGTTACCAGCCTTTTGCTATGTGTGCAGCCGACTAGGTCACATTGAGAGGCATTACCCTATATGCTATCAGTTACCGACGGTATTAGGGAAACTCTCGGGTAATACACCTCTGGGATACGTGAGCCCCCATCAAATGTGAAGGCTCTCTTGGGCAACCTTGGTGTTGGTGGAGGGTTGGCAATAGGTGAGGAGAATATGGTGTGGCGGGATAATGATGGGGATGATATGGAGGGAGTGGAGGTTATGGAGGATAGAAAGAGGAGGAGGCAGATGGCAGCGGGAGAGGTTATGGGAGATTCAACTTAGGGGTACCATGTCCCAAAAAATGTGGTGCAGGCAGGCTCGGTACCCGAGACCTGCACATCGCAATGATTATCCTGAGTTGGAACTGCCGAGGGCTTGGCCAGCCTCGTGCGTTTCGGGTCGTAGGTGAGTTAGTTAAGACTCACCGGCCATATGTGGTGATTTTGATTGAGACTTTTTGTTCTAAGCAGCGAATGGAGGAGGTACGTAGATCAATTCAGTTTGAAGGATGCTTTGCGGTGGACGCGGAGGGTAATAGCGGTGGATTGGGGGTGTTATGGAGGGATAAGGATCAGTTGCGGATTGTTAATTTCTCACAAAATTTTGTTAATATGGAGGTGAGCGAGGAAGATGGAAGAAGCTTTCGCTTAACTGGCTTCTATGGATACCCTGAGAGACATAGAAGACAAGCTTCCTGGGATATGTTGCGTGGAATTAAGGTGGAAGAGCAATGGGTGTGCATCGGTGATTTCAATGATCTTTTACACCTGGATGAGAAGCGTGGTATTCATGCTCATCCATTGCCACTATTGAACGGCTTCCATGAGGCAGTTAACGACTGTGGCCTAGTGGATCTGCCACTTCTAGGTCACCCATTTACGTGGGAGAGGTTCCGAGGGAAGCCGAATCATGTGGAAGAGAGGTTGGATAAAGCTTTGGCGAATGACGAATGGTTTGGAGAGTTCTCGGATGCTAAGTTGATCAACCTAGTGGCGCCAATTTCGGACCACTCACCTTTGCTCTTGGAGACAATTGAGAGGAGGAGAACTCGGAGTACTAGGTCCTTCCGCTTCCAAAATAAATGGACCCAGGAGGCAGACTTTCGTGGCGTCTTGGAACGGGGATGGAGTAACGGTGCAGGATATGACTTAGAAACGAGGCTTGCCTCATGTGCGGTATAGCTTGACCAGTGGGGGAATGAGCTTGCTAGGACGTTTAGGAAGGACATTGTGGCTTCCCAAAGTGAGCTGGAGAAGCTTCGGCATGATTCTAGAGCCGAAAGAAGTGAGGAGTATAATAAATATCGGCAGGAACTCCTACTCTTGCTACATAAACAGGAAGCTCATTGGCGCCAACGTGCCAAACAATATTGGCTTAAGCATGGGGATCTTAATACAAGATACTTTCATGCGGTAGCAAATGGACGTAAGCAGCGCAAGAAGTTGAATGGGTTAAGGGGCGATGACGGGGTCTGGGCGGATACGGACTTGGGTATGGGAAGGATTGCGAAAGATTACTTTCAGCAGCTGTTTACAAAGGAACCCGGAGTCTAACATGCAGTGGTACGTGGGGTGAGCAGGAAGGTTAGTGACCGAGACAATAGAGAGTTAACGCGTCCCTTTACTCTTGAGGAATTCTGGGTTGCTCTCTTTGCCATGGACCCAAACAAATCTCCAGGTCCGGATGGGTTTAACCCGGGATTTTATCAAACCACGTGGCCTTTGTTAGGGGAGGAGTTATTTCGTAGCTGCCAAGGTTGGTTGGAGGATGGGCGGCTGCCGGATTCTATGCTTCTTACACATATCGTCTTGATCCCGAAGGTAGATAACCTGGTTAGTATGAAGGAGCTGTGACCGATTTCTTTATGTAGTGTTTTATATCGGATTATAGCTAAGGTACTAGCAAACCGGATACGGGGGGTTATACCTAAGCTTGTTTCGGTAGAACAATCGGCGTTTGTGAAGGGCAGGTCGATTATTGATAATGTCTTTGTTGCTTTTGAGACTTTGCATCACATGAAACGCTTGCAGAATGCTAGTTATGGCGAAATTGCGGTCAAAGTCGATATATCCAAGGCGTATGATCGGATTGCATGGGAATATTTGGAGGATATTCTGAGGAAAATGGGCTTCGATGCGAAGTGGGTGGGGTGGATGATGATGTGTGTGAAGTCGGTTCGGTATGAGGTTGTGGTTAATACGGAACGAGTAGGGCCGATTGAACCGGAGTGAGGACTGAGGCAAGGGTGTCCGTTATCACCCTTCCTCTTTATTCTATGTGCAGAGGGACTTACCGCTATGCTTAAGAAGTTGGAGGAGGAAGGAAAGCTAACGGGAACGAGAGGGGCGCACCACGCGTCTCGCACCTCCTTTTTGCTGACGATAACTTCTTCTTTTACAGGGCTAATGTTGCGAAGGTCCGGGAGCTAAAGCGTATTCTTAGTGCTTATGAACAAGCGTCGGGTCAGGCGATTAATCTCTCAAAATCGGGAGTTTATTGCAATGGGAACATACATGTGATGCTACAGGACGCTTTAAGGAAATCTTGGGCATTAGAGGAATGCTTGATACAGGAAGGTATTTGGGCCTACCTTCGATGGTTGGATGAAATAAGAGGCAGATCCTAGCTTATATCAAGGAGCATATTTGGCGTAAGATATTAAGCTGGAAATGACGCAACCTCTCGAAGGGTGGTAAAGAGGTACTCATTAAATCTGTTCTTCAAGCAATTTCAGCCTATTGCATGAATGCTTTTCTGTTACCCTCTACTTTAGCAGAAGAGATTCAGCGCATGATGTACATTTTTTGGTGGGGTACGAAGGGTAATGGCGGAGGTGGTATTGCATGGATGAGGCGGGAACGGTTGTATACGAGGAAGGAGCATGGTGGTATGGGGTTTTGAGACCTTTTGGGGTCAACTTGGCGATGCTTGGGAAACAAGGTTGGAGGTTTCTCTCTGATTCTGATGCTTTAGTTTCACGTGTGTTCAAAGCGAGATATTTCCCGAGAGGGGATTTTTTGACGCTGAAGAGGGTCAAACCCAAGACTAGTCTGGAAAAGCATTTGGGCGTCTCAAGTAGTAGTTAAGTGTGGAACTCGGTGGAAGGTTGTAAATGCTAATACTATTAATGTTTGGTCACCGCCGTGGTTGAGGGAGGATGAATCATTTTTTGTCACAACACCGATTGTGATGGGTATGGCGGAGGCAACAGCTCGGGACCTTATGATTCCTGGAATACCGGTGTGGGACGAGGAGCTTATTGAAGAGGTATTCAAGGACAGAGATGCTTCTATTATTCTCAATATGCCCATCTCCTACTTTCATAGAGAAGACTCTCGGGTGTGGCACTTCAGTAAAAATGGTAATTACACTGTGAAATCCGCCTATAGATTGACTATGGACAGATTGGAAAATCGCGGGTATGTTACTTAAATGATCACTAAACTTTGATCAAATAACCTGGTGGTCACTGTTCTTCAAAAAATTTCCTAGCACTCACACAACTTTGGCCGATTATCCTAGCAGTCACTGCCGTCTACGGACATCCAATTTTCCATCCATCTGAATACGTGATGGGTTGGTTCGACGGTGATGGGAAAGAGAAAGTGAAGGAGGAGCGAGGAGAAGGAGAAGGGAGAGAGGTTTCAGATCTGGTTTTTTGACCAGATCTGTTTTCGGTTAGATTGGGTAATTGGTTGAGCTCATGGGTTGAGTTTGGGTAGATAGGATCTGATGTGACACTTTAAATGATGTGACATTTGAGTTGGCAAGTCCACATAGGCGGATGGACGGAAAAATGGATGTCCGTAGCTAACAGTGACCTCTTGGATAATGAGTCAAAGTTTGGTTATGTCAATAGCAATTTTTTTGTTTAGTGACTTCCAGGTTATTTGGCCAAAGTTCGGTGACTATTTAAGTAACCAACCAAATATGAATCTGCTATATAAGGATACTTAAATTCTGTTTACATGGATTTTAAAGTAGAGGCAGAATTTATTTTGCCTTTATATCTAATTTTTTATGGTACAATAACTACCTTTATAGCTATTTCTTCATTTTGCCTTTACGTTGACTTAGAGGTCGATTCATTTTGTCTTTATAGCTAATTTTTTATGTAAAATACCAATACATTGTTACACGCAATCTTGTCCAAAACTACGTAAAAATTGCAATTCACAATACCCATGCGACATCAAATTACAAACCAGCAATATGTTCAAATAACATAGAACAAAACTACTCGATTTAGTGGGGTTGGTTACTTAAATGATCACCAAACTTTGACCAAATAACACGGTGGTCACTATTCTTCAAAAAATTTCCTAACACTCATACAACTTTGGCCGATTATCCTAGAGGTCACTGTTAGCTACGGACATCCATGGTTCCGTTAGTTTGCCTATGTGGAATCACCACATGGACTGCCACATAAGACAAGTCTGCCATGTCACTTTTTTGTTAACCCAAAACTGACCATTTAACCAACCGAAACCCAACCCAAATCTCAAACACCCACTCAACTACCAAACCAAATCTAATCTTCCTCTTCCTCCTTCTCTTTCCTCCTTCCTCTTTCCTCCTTCCTCTTTCTCCTCCTCTCCTTCACCACAACCACCGCCGACGGGATGCCGCCACCAACGGGATGCCGCCGCCGTCGGAATGCCACCGCCGTCGGAATGTCGCCGCCGTCAGGATGCCGCCACCACTGACGCCTTTCTCAGCTACTCTTCCTCCGCTAGCTTCCTTCTCTTTTGGCACCTCTGCTTCTTCACCACCATCAATGGTCGCGGTTGCGGGATCGGCACCGCTAGAGGCAGCGATTTCTTATGGGTTGTCTTATTCTGATGACTTCCCGGAATACACGACTCTCACCTTCACTTTGTTTGAAGCTACGTCGAATGCTGAAATGTTTTCAAACACAAGAAATTGGGGTTGGATACTTAAATGATCACTAAACTTTGACCAAATAACCCGAAGATCACTGAACTTCAAAAAATTTCTTAGCACTCACACAACTTTGGCCGATTATCCTAGCAGTCACTACCGTCTACGGACATCCAATTTTCCATACATTTGCATACATGGCGATGCCATCAAGACAGCCACATCATCTAAATTGCCACATCATCTAACCCAAACCTAAACACCCACCCTATTACCAAACCAAACCATCTAAACCAAATCAAATCGAACCACCGTTGGAATGCCTCACCCCCGCCGCCCCGCCGCGCCCTGCCGCCGCCGTAATGAAAAGGGATCACCACCAGTCCTCTTGCGGTTTCGGCGGCCGGAGAGACGACTCTGCTGCCTCTGCTTCAATGGCGGCTCCTCTGCCTCTGCTTCAATGGCGACTTTGACCAAATATCAAGACGACCCTGCTTCAATCTCAGGGCTATCCCTGGTGTTGCTGCTTTCCCGCAAGCTGAATCTGAGATTGATAACAGTAGGAAGCGGATGAAGACTTCTGCTGGCTCTTCTAATTCTGCTTCGTCTTCTTCATCGGCGATTACAGCAGGCTCTTCGTCGGTGGCGTTGACCGCCGAGCCGACTCGAACGGTGGTACTAATCGATTCGCAGGAGGCACGCTCACCACCGTCATCCACCACAACAGGAACAAATCCCCAAAGCCGGCAAATCTCCCTCCCGCAACCTCCGCTGCCGATTCAATCAGAGCCGTCTGCAACGTCACCCGCTATCCAAACCCTTGGTTCACCGCAATATTCTCGGCTATATATGGGTCCCAACCCCGCTTCCGATCCGGAATCCATCCTCAAGGTCTCAATCCAAGTCTCCTTGATTAGGGTTTCAGATCTCGTTTCCGTGCTCCGAAACTCATCCTCGAAGTCACAGGCGGTTGACGAAGCCGTAATGGATTAGTGCTGCGGTAATGGAGGAGAAGCCGTTGACGGAGGAGAGGATCGCCGACTTGAAGACGTGGATTAGTGTTGCGATGACCGATGAGGAGACTTGCCGACTTGATGATGATGCTTCTGTTCAGATCTGGCGAAGAAGAAGAAGGGAAGGCGGCGGGTGGGGCGGCGGCGGCGGGCGGCGGCGGCGGCGGAGCGGTGGTGGTGAGGCATTCCGACGGTGGTTCGGTTTGATTTGGTTTAGATGGTTTGGTTGGTAATTGGGTGGGTGTTTAAGTTTGGGTTTGGGGTTTGGATTAGATGATGTGGCAATTTAGATGATGTGGCTGTCTTGATGGCATCGCCACGTATGCAAATGGATGGAAAATTGGATGTCCGTAGACGGTAGTGACTGCTAGGATAATCGGCCAAAGTTGTGTGAGTGCTAAGAAATTTTTTGAAGAACAGTGACTACCGGGTTATTTGGTCAAAGTTTAGTGATCATTTAAGTAACCAACCCCAAGAAACTGCATTAGAACATCAAACTACGGCAACAGCTACAATGGCAAAAGAAGATGGGCGATTGTTGAGCGAGCAAACCTTTGACTTTCTTGTCAATCCACATCTCAACCAGCATGCCAGACCCAATCCCACAAGCTATACAAGCACCATAGAAGCCAATTGTAGAGGGCCACGACATCCGTGGAAGGAAATAGCTTTCAGGAATCTTCCTAATCCTTTTCGGAAGCCGCTTCTTCACAGCTTGTTTCATGCCAGCACTTGGGTCCTTTTGAAGCTCAGTACCTATTGCTTTCCAGTCCACCCCTTTCAATGGATCCTTGTGCTCTTCAGATACCATGACAACTTGAGAATGGAACTTAAAAGCAAGTTCAGAGCTGCACAGCAAAATGAAGAGACCTGAGACTTCTAATCGAACTATAAACAAACTTGTATTCACTGTTAAGATAGAACCACTCGACCATAACCCAAATGGTTCAAAATTAACATCCTCTGGAAACATGACTGAATGTATCAGTGTGACAGAGATAGGTAGATATCGAGGTGGTTGAAAATGAGTAGGAGGTTGATATATCTAACAGTGCAAGTTCTCTGAGAACAAACCATCACTGCCAAGTAGCTTCCCATAGTGATTGTGTGTTAATGGATTGAACTCATTTCAAGGAGTGATTAACTCTATACAGGCATACTAATCTATTATCCATGAATCATTGACACTGCAATTCATGGACCCATTTGTTTTCACATAGAAACAAAGAACTCTATTATGAACATGAAAATTGCAGACTGTACCCATATGAACAACAACACCAGAATTACCTCAACAAGAGCACGATTAGAGAGATTCGTGAATACAGAATAGCAATCAATCAACACATATCACGACTTGAAACCCTAGAAAAAAGAAAGCAACTTGATCAAACCCCAGATCACAAACCTTGGGGACGGCGGTCCGCTTCTCAGATCACAAACCTTGAATCGTGAATAGGAGAGGATAGATCGAAGGAGGAAGCAGCTGAGTATATGGTAGAGGAGTGAGGGATTTGAATACCTTGGAGGAACTGGAGGCGGCAGAGGCATCAGTGGAGGTGGCGGAGGAGAGTAGATCTGAGAAAGGCGTCAGCGACGGCGGCATCCGACGACGGCGGCATCCCGACGACGGCGGCATCCCGTCGGCGGTCTTATGTGGCAGTCCATGTGGTGAGTCCACATAGGCAAACTAACGGAATCATGGATGTCCGTAGCTAACAGTGAGCTCTAGAATAATTGGCCAAAGTTGTATGAGTGCTAGGAAATTTTTTGAAGAACAGTGACCATCGGGTTATTTGGTCAAAGTATGGTGATCATTTAAGTAACAACCCCGATTTAGTGCCAATTTAAAACAATCAGACATCGTTTAGGATCGTCAACAAATAAATGCAAATCATTCAAAGTTTTCACTTTTCTATATATTTGGGTCCCCCATTATTCATAATAACTCTTTTCATCACCTTCAATTTTCTGAGCTGTTTATGCAAACTCATACATTCAGCTCCACAATGGCGTTGTCCATAGCCTCTCATAAAATGATTGCATATATCCTGCCAAAACAAAACCCAATAAATAGTACCATATGCTGACTAGACTCAAATAATATCATATAATATTCAATCTAAATGTACGTTTTCATACCTTAAGATGTGAAATGTGCTCTTTTGGTACTTCATCTTCTGTTTCGGTGAAGGATAGAATTTTTGGGCGACAATGAAAAATTAAATTGATAATGAAGTTATATTTATCGTCGCACAAACTTAATAAACTTAAGGGAAGTTTCAGATGTTCGATAACTGGGGCGAATGCTTCATCTCCATAGCTACTAGTATAAGTAAAATCACGCTGCATAAACACTACAAATAATTAACAACTAACTAAACACATATTAGTTAACAATCAAATTAATACCTGATAATGGTGGAGCTCGAGAGTCAAGTGAAATCCGCTTAATTTGGAAAGAAACAACTTCAGCTCGTGCCAATCAATGTGGTTAACTATTCTACGATGGACCGAAACTCTAATAGCTGGTTTACAAGCCGCTCGTTCAATCTCAACCACTTTGGGATAATGTCTCACTAGATGATTATGAAAGTTGACATGTATTACCCGAAGCTTATGATTGTCAACATTAATCTTAACTCGAGGTATTAACGGGAGATCAATCAACATAACCGACTCCACATACGGGAAATTTGAGATAAACTTGCTAAGCTCTTCATTGTTTATATCACTAGTCCCTGAAATATGTAGTACTCTAACCTTGTTTGGTACCAAGGAAACTCGAAGACCCCCTCCCTCCAAAAGAGAAGACTTACATGCAGGATATCGAGAGGTAGCGCTCCATTAATCTCGAAATCTCGACAATAGAGTCCTGTAGTGTCTAGGGTTTTCAGGTTGGAAGGTCCTGAACCTGAAGCCTTTCAATTCTGTCTAGATCGGACAGTGTCAAAGACTGTAGAGTACTAGAGGCAGCTTGGATCATGTTGTTCAGAATTCCATCTCCTAATCCCCTTTCAAAGCTGAAAGGAAACCTTACTCTCTTAAGATACAGAATCCTGAGGAAGATTCCGAAGCTGAATGAGGAAGAACAACATTTGGGCAACGCGCAATTTCGCAACTCGACAACTTTAAGGTTGCGAAAGCTGTCCTCGTTGAATAGTCCTTCAGGAATAATGATTGGGCCGCAATAGTAGTCAATGCATTTAATACGAATCTCTTTCGTAGTAACCTTTTCCAGAAACCCTAACAGTTCATCCACGAAAGCTGGTTCCCAAGTCGAGTACCGCAGCGTAATCCTGACGGCTGTCACGTGTTGTATGTCGGAATACTTTACTCGAGTGGCGGCTAGGAATTTCTTCAGCTTCTTTTTGATCCCTGTTGTTGTTGTCCACTCGCGGGAGTCGAAGTCGATGATTGGGTATGATCTCCAGATGTGGGCCCATCTTTCCGACAGCATTGCGAGTTTGGCGGGTTCTTTGAGGATGGCAGGCGAGATAGGATGTCATGGATTACCACGTCGGGTAAGTTTGAGATTCTGTCTTCTTGCTGGTCGGCGGCGGCGGCTGTGGGGATGATTCCTCGTACCATCATTGATAAGGTAGGTGGTTAGGGTTAATACAAAAGCCTAAATCAATTTATAGTCCAAAAGAAACGGGTCAACTGCTACAAAGTCAACTTAATTCTAAGCTGACTCAGCAATCCCCTTGGGCCTTGGCTATATTTAAAAATACGTCAATGGGCCGAAACCCAGCCCATCTGACGGAATGGTATCTCGACTCTTGTGAATGAATTTTCGAGCCAGCTGGAATGCCACATTATGAAATATCTCATTCTATCCATCTCTCGAACAGAATGATATTTCGTGAACATTAATGTAAGTTGAGTGACATCTTATAGATGAAAAAAATTAGTGATTAAAGTGATTGATTTTAAAAAGTTTAGTGATATCTGATGTATTTAAGTCTCCATCCAAACTAAGGCCGAAACTTAAGGTCATGAAAGCATTCATCGACACATTAACATTTTATTCCAACAAAATACATTATTGTCATTATCATTTCGGTACGTGGAGCTTGGATTTCGTTGAGCAGTGACGATAATAATTGTCGAACTGGTGCTTAATAGGTGAGACAGAAGAAGTGGGTGAGTGAAAGTAATGAGTGGCCGTGCAATTCGGTGTTAAAGTGAGGGGCAAAATTGTCTGGAAAATATGATATGAATATCACTCGCTACATATTCTAGGGGAGTAGACACTACAAAAAAATGGACATTTAGCTACTGCAAAATTACAACGGCATGAAAATGCAGTAGCAAATAGTTAGTATTTGCTACGGCAATCACTATTTCATGTGGTAATTTGCAGTAGCAAATACTATTTGCCACACCACTATTTGCTACACCCAGCACCCCATAGCAAATAGTGGTGTGGCAAATAGTATTTGCTACTGCAAATTACTACATGAAATAGTGATTGCCGTAGCAAATACTAACTATTTGCTACTGAATTTTCATGCCGTTGTAATTTTGCAGTAGCTAAATGTCCATTTTTTTGTAGTGAGAATATCAATTCGAGCTCACCGTTATTCAAAAAAATAATAATTGGCCAAACACCAATATTCAAATAATTAACATTTTTCGACCAAACAACAATATTAAAAAAATCAACCATGTTCTACCAAACAGCAATATTCAAATCAAGTTTATTTGTGAAACTCTAATCTATCAACGAAAAAATAAAAAATCAAAGAAAATAGAAGGTGCAAACTCGAGGTATCAGGCGGATTTGAAGAAAATAGAAAAAAATTGGGTAAGTTTGGCAAGATGAGAAAAAATTGTGTTGGGACCCTTAAATCCGTCCAAATCCTTCCAGTTTCAACGGGAGTTAAGAAACCCGTCCGAAGGTGATTTGAGGGCCTGCCAGGAACTGAACCTCCCCGGATTTGGGTTACCTAAATATACAGGAAAACGTGAAATTTTCGGGAGAAATAAATTTCAACCAATTCCATACTCCAAAACTTGTACGGAAACGATCTTTAAGGTCATGAAAGCATTCATCTACACACTGAGTTTTCAGTTTGCTTCTTCTCTTTCTTTATGTTCATCTACCTCCTTGCTTCACCCATTGAGTTGGTGATTCGGAGATGTTGTGGTTTCCTCATATGGTCCCGGATGCATTTGGATGAGTTTGCGGCAGAGACGTTCTCCATTAAAGGTGTGGTGGCTTCTTCATCGTTTCCAGCGAGTTTTTCTTGTCTTCTCCGGCGGCTTTCCGGCGAGATGTTTGGGGCTGAAGGAGATGATTGAGGGTGGCGGCTGCTGACTTTTGGGGATTTGATGTATTAGGGTTTATAGTTTTCATTTGGCCTTAAGTTATTAAGTTCGTATGGGCTTCATGTACCTTATTATGTAGTCTTTCCTTGGGCCTTTGGGCCTAACTTTGGATACTTTAAGTTTATAATGAACTAGCCTTTGTCAAAAAAAAAAAAACACATAACATTTCCGAACATTTTATTCCAACAAAATACATTATTGTAATTATCACTATATAAATTCATAGTACAAACCATACAAATTCCATAATTCAAAACCCTCAAGCATTCACAATCTCCCCCTGCAACAACAAACAACCATCACAAATCAAACAAAATTTCACAAAAATTCAAAATTCAAAATTCAAAAAACAGAAAATTACTAAAGAATTACCATTGGGATGCAAGACATGGCCAGTGAAATAGGAAGACAGTTCCTCAGAAGCCAAGAACACAAAAGAGGTAGCAACCTCATAAGTCTTACCAAACCTGTTCATTGACACTGTACCTCCCAACTTGCTGATGATCTCATCGGGAACGAAGCAACCTGCAACGGTGTCCAGATCGGACCCGGTGCAACTGCATTGACCCGGATCCCTCTCTTCACGAGGCTTAACGCTAAGCTCCTCGTGAAAGTCACGATCGCACCCTTAGTGGCGCTGTAATCGATCAGCTCTTTGCTCCCTGTGTAGGCCACGACCGAAGCCGTGTTGATGATGCAGCTACCTTTCTTCATGTGCTTCAGGGATAGCCTCGCCATGAAAATGTATGCAAATATGTTTGTCCTGTTAATTTTAACTGTTGTTCTGGTTACTCATATGAAGTCATGTATATTGACATGGGTATCGAAGCGCAACTTTTGATGAAACATACACTGACATGTGGCACCACGTAGCAATATTTTAATGTGTTTAATGGGGATCTACTACTGATGTGTCTTTAATTAGTGCATTTTAAGCTTATGAATGACCTATGAAATACCCATGTTTATTCGTGAAATGACATGACTTATATGCTTTTATTGAAGTTTTGTGCAAAGTGTCATTTTGTTGTCCGGTTGCCACTTTGGAGCCAAATTCGTGGTCTATTGGTGTTGCCTCTGTGCATTTTCAGGTTATGGCATCAAAGTACGGATGACAAGGAGCGCATAGGAGCAAACGGGAGGTCATTTGGAGTCCGGACGAGGGAGATATGAGCCTTGCAAGATCGAGCTTTCTGCAGAGTGCAGGGGTGCACGCCGTGCAGATGTGCACGCCGTGCAGGGGTGCACGCCGTGCACTGTCCCCTGCACTATAAATACTCTTGTTTTTGGCCATTTTGAAGAAGAGAGGATCTCCCTTGAACCCCAAACACATACCCACGAACCCTCAAACCCTAGAACACATTTTGGAGCAATTTGAAGCCATTGGAGCTAGGATTGAAGCCAACAAACCTTGGGAGAAGTGCTTACAAGTGGAGAAGTGAAGATCATCTCAAGGATTCATCCATGGTGTTCTTGGTGACCATTCTTCCTTCTTTCTCTTTACTCCCTTGGCCATGTGTGGCTGAGTTTCTAGGGTTCATCTTGGATGGGTAGATTAGTTGTGCTATGATAGAGGGATGATTGTATAGAACTTGCCATGATTGATCTTGGTTGTATGAGGATGATTCCTAGACTTGTTCTTAATGCCATTTTATGCCATGTTTGCTTAATTTGGTCCATTCAATGTGATTTGATGCATGAGAGTGCTTGGATTGCATAGATTGTAGGTCTAGGGATTGAAGTGAGTGTGTTCTAAGAGATTAGATCATCTTATTTCAACCATTTTCACTTGATTTCTCTCTTGGGCATTTTATCGAACACTTGGTGTGCATGTGGATTTTCATTCAATTGAGTTTGAAAAGGCTTTTTGGTGAATCTCTTAGTGTTAGAGCATTGATATGAGAGTGTTGTGCCTAGCCTTGTGGTCATAGAGTCTTAAGAGAGGGTCTTGAGTCTTGGCATTTCATCAAACACTTAGAATGCATCCTTTTTCACTTAGCTTGAGAGCGAGAGCCTAAGTTGAGTGGTATTAGGATAGGGATTTGGTGCTACGAGAGTGCATTGAGTCTATAGAAGTGAAATGCATGGTCATCCACATGCAAACTCGATCTTGAATGGCTTGTTTGTTCAATTAGTCCTCTTGAGCATGATGACATTACCCACCAAGAGAACCCCCTTTGTCTTTGATTTGAGCCACCTTTCTCTCTTGCTTAATCTTTGTTAGTATTGCATTTCTTTGCCTTTGTTTCTGATTTTCTCGATCAAACCAAACCAATTTCAAATGTCTAGACCGTCTATGAGAAGTGTGAGTATTGGTTTATGAGAGGACCCCGTGGAATACGACCTTGGTAAAATCACATTTTATCAAGTTTTTGGCGCCATTGCCGGGGACTCTCTCATTCCTTTGAAAGCATTTAGTAGTAGACCGATCTATTCACTTCCTTCCAATTTAGTTTTTGCTTCCTTTTACTTGTTGTTTGGTTTTGTTATTCCGCATTGTCGTATTACTTGGGTGTATTTGTTGTGCTTGTTTGTAGGTATCTTGTATTAGTGCATGAGGCGACTCACTCGTCTTCAAGCACGACTTCAAGGTCTTGCGCAAGTGATTGAGCCACCAACCTTCTCTCCCTCTCATTTGGTTCATAGCTCCACACGCAACAACATGTCTCACCATGAAGATGAAGACAACCTTTCAGAGCATTCTCACTATACCAATGATGATGATCACTCACAAAGGGGTGCAAGACGTACCTTGGCGGATTATGCTCGTCCTACTCTTGAAGGGGCAGCCTCTAGCATTGTTCGAAGACCCGTCAATGCTAGGAACTTTGAGCTCAAGCCTAATATGATCCAAATGGTTCAAAATGGAGTGGTGTTCAATGGCATTGATGGTGAATGTCCATCTAGGCATCTCAAGGACTTCTTGGAGATATGTGACACGGTTAAGAATGACCAAGTTCACCCGGATTGTGTGAGACTCCGGCTCTTTCCTTTCTCACTCAAAGGTAGAGCTAAGTCATGGTTGGAGAATCAACCGAGTAGAGCTTTCACCACATGGGAGGGCCTAGCCGAAGCTTTCCTTGAAGAGTTCTTTCCTCCCTATATGACGGATGCAATCCGAGATCGTATCAACCACTTCACACAACACAACGGAGAGCTCTTCCATGAGACTTGGAATAGGTTCCAAGCCATTCTTCGGTCTTGTCCTCATCACAACTTCGCCGAATGGAGCTTGGCGGACATCTTTGCTAGGTCCCTTGATTTTGAGAATACAAGGATGATCAACCAAGCCGCCGGAGGTGACTTAAGGATGCTCACTCCCGAAGATGCTCTAGAACTCTTCGCGGAGATGGCCAACAAGACAAGGAGTTGGTCTCGACAACAACCTCCTAAGTCTAAGCATGGAAGTGACACGCACTATGATTCTCGGTCCGTAAGTGTTGATGCACCAAAGGAGTCGTCTAGCTATGGGAAGAAGCCTAAGTTACCGGGGCACCGAGATGAAGATGATCCAATGATCGCCCTCCTTATGTCTAAGATCGACGCCATGGCTTCACAAGTAAGCAATCTTAGTATGCCTAAGCATCCCTCTAAGGCTTCATCATCTCATTTGGGTAATCCACTGGTTGCCTCGGTGCTTTGTTGTGAGTGTTGTGGAGGCCAAGGCCATGATGCTAATGTTTGTCCTTCTACTACTTCCGAGCCTAACCAAGGTGAAAGCATTGAGGAAGTAAGCTTTGTGCAAGGCCAAGGGTTCTATGGAAACTTCAACCCTCAAGGAAATTACCAAGGTGGTAACTACAACCGTCCTTGGAACCAAGGAGGTAATTACAACAAGCCTAATCAAGGTGGATTCCAAGGTTATAGAGGGTATCAAGGCAATCAATGGACTCAAGGAAGTAACCTAAACCAAGGTAGCCAAGGGACTCAAGGAGGACCCCAAGGTCAAGGGCACCAAGGGGGAAATCAATGGAATCAAAGTGGACATCCAAGTCAAGGTTTCCAAGGTCCTACCCCACCGGGAATGTACAACCATAGAGGTGAAGGACCACCCGGGTTCAACAAGCCTCCTCAAAATAAGGAGGGTGGTTCTTCGATCTCTCAAGAAGACACCAATGCGGCAATGATCCAACTCATCAAGAATCAACAAGCTTCAATTGCCAATTTGGAGAACCAATTAGGACATATTTCTAAGGCACTCTCGGAGCGACCCTCGGGTACTTTACCCTCCAACACCGAGGTCAACCCCAAGGTTCCCGAGGAGCTTATGATGGTAACTTTGAGGAGTGGTAAGCAAGTACAAGATGCCATACCTAAGGTGGTAAGTGCTCAAGATGATGATTTGGTTATAGTTGAAGATGTTGACTCCGATGATGACACGGATAAGGTTGAAGTTAAAGATAGAGGAGCCAAGGCTAAAGAAGCTTCTAAGATGACCAATAAGGTTGGTTCTCAAGAGGCTACGGCGAGTGCTACTCCGGTCTCTCCTCCCGCACCGGTTGTACCTCCGTACAAGCCTAAGCCACCTTATCCTTCTCGCTTGAAGGCGGATTCCATGGAAAAGGACTTCAAAAGGTTTGTTGAGATTCTTGACAAGGTGCAATTTACAATGCCTTTTGGGGAAGCAATTACAAAGATGCCTCAATATGCAAAGTTCATGAAAGAGATCTTCACCCACAAACGCAAGCTTACGGATGTGACTTCGGCAAAGCTCAACGAACAATGCTCCGCCATTCTCTCTAAGAGGCCACCGGAAAAGCTTAAGGATCCAGGTAGCTTTACTATTCCTTGCACTATTGGTGAACATGCAATAAGTAGAGGCTTAGCCGATTTGGGTGCTAGTATCAATGTTATGCCATATTGCATGTTTAAGAAGTTAGGCCTAGGGAAACTAAAACCAACTCAAATGAATGTTCAATTAGCGGATAAATCTGTGACATCCCCTCGTGGTATTGTCGAAGATGTGTTGGTTAAGGTTGGTGCTTTTGAATTCCTTGTGGATTTTGTTATTCTAGATGCTATGGGTGGTACCGATGTGCCTTTGATTCTAGGACGACCTTTCTTAGCAACCTTTCGTGCTTTGATTGATGTCTACGGTGGTAAACTTACACTTAGGGTCGATAATGAATGCATGATCTTTGACCGTTCAAATGGCATGGAGTTTACTTTGTCTTATGCTAGTCACCATGATCCTAAGAATCCGCATGAGCTTACTTCGGCTACTAATAGCACTAACCTTGTCCGTCATAGTCTTGCGGAGTTGTTTGCTCTTAGTGATGCGCAGGAGAAAAAGGATGAAGTAAAGGAGGCACCACCTTTCGTGCTTCAAAAGACTCCACCTAAGGCTAAGAAGAAAGGTGTGGAGAAGCCACCCGAGAAGGGCAAGGAAGCCGCACCAATGGGTGAGACTATCAAGACTAAGAAGCCACCCGATGAGAGAATTCACTCCAAGTGGTTTGGCCCCTTCTCCATTGCTCACACTTCATCATCCGGGAAATCCGAGCTCACACCTCCCGAAGTCGGTAAGGTTCAATTCAAGTTCCG
The DNA here is from genome assembly GCA_034768395.1 of Linum lewisii. Taxonomy (NCBI): domain Eukaryota; kingdom Viridiplantae; phylum Streptophyta; class Magnoliopsida; order Malpighiales; family Linaceae; genus Linum; species Linum lewisii. The sequence goes on from CM068298.1 coordinate 66,225,158, forward strand.
TGTGCCATGCGAAGGTAATGACTTCGATTTCAAAGAGGTAATGAGTTGGGATGGTTTTACTTAGCTGGTCCGTGTGCTTCGTCGAGCTTAAGACGTTAACCAAGCGCTTCTCGGGAGGCAACCCGAGTGTTTTTCATGTCTTTTCTTCTTGATTTGATTGCATGATTGTGTGTTTTTGTGGTATTCAAGGTCCTTGAGTTGTTGTGGTGTCCTTTGTGGTCTCGTAGGTGTTGAAATTCTGAAGTTCGGGGTCCGTTTTGGGTTGATTTGACGGTGTTTTGGTCATTTTTCGTCGAGATAAAAATTTGATTTTAGGCTGAGGAGGTGCACGCCGTGCACCACTGCACGCCGTGCATGATGCACGCCGTGCACCGTGCACCACTGCACGCCGTGCATGTGCACGCCGTGCACGGTTTGGTGCACGGGCTGTCCAGGAGGTTCGAAAAAATTTTCAGCTCCGCGGTGCACGCCGTGCACCTGATTTTTCACCTTTACTTTATTTCGGTTTGGTCAGTGGTTGAGTCATCTGATTCTTGATTTTCTGGTTTGAGTCATTGTCCGGTTTGGTTTTGGTTCACCCAACTCACTTGACCCAGCTGATCCGACCCGACCCACTCACTCACCCCTGCCCCAACCCAAACCACTCCACCCACCCGACCCGGCTGACCCACCCAACTAAACCCAACCCCCCCTTATCCCTTCCCCCTCACCCCCGACCCCGACCCTCTCACTCTCTCTTTCACACAGCCGCCGACCACCCCCAGCCACACCCTCAACCCGGCCGCCGCCGCCGCCAGCGCACCCTTAACCCGGCCGCCGGCCTTCCTCAACCGCCCGACGCCGCCGCCAGCTTCCATCTGCCTGCCGACTCCCAGCCACCGCCAGCACTTCCATCCTTCCGATCCGCTGCCGAAGCTTCCCCAGCCGCCGCCGCCGCCACTCCTGCCCAGCCGCCAACAACTCCTGCCGCCGATCCCCATCCCGCCGCCGCCTCCAATCGACCGACCCAGCCCCTCTCTCTCACGTCTCTAACTCCTACCCGACCCCCAGCTCCAGCCGCCACTCAATTCCCCGTCTTTCTATTCCGCCCTGCCCCAATCTCAGGTTTCTTTTGGCTTGTATTTTCTGATTTGGTTGCTTGAGTTAGTTGGCGGTTGGTTGTGTGGTTTGATTGAATGTTGATATTGTCGGCTTGCTTTGATTTGTGGAGTTGGGCATTGATTTTGATTGTTAGGATTTTGATGTGAGGGGTGTGGTTTGGTTGCTTAGTTTAGGGTGTGGGATTTGCTTGGTTTCTTGTGAGCAGGTTTGGGGTTATGGCGTTGCTTGTGTCCATTGTTGAGCCGATTTTCGCTTTGTGAGATTGATTGATTGTTCTTGATTGGTGGCTGATTTGATTATTCTTGATTGGTGGATGGTTGCAAAGGATTAGTGGTGGCTTGATGGGGGCAGAATGTTGTTTTATCGTGATTTATTTGAATGGTGGAGTTAAGTGTGGTTGTTAGTGTTTGACTTGTGATCCTACTCCGTGCCTATCTTTGTGATGTGTCTTTTGTTTCTACAGGTTCTGAATTCGGGGACCGAATTCCATTCTTTGTGTGAGGAGGGGTGTGGTTAATCACCACTCATTGGTTTAATTTTTATGTATTCCTCCTTACATTGTGTGGACTTAGGCTTATATGTTCTTGATTCGTGTTTTTGATCCATGATGCATGCCTTTTGCTTAAGTTTGGATTTCAATGATTTGATTTTTTCTAGCATAGGTTGTTGCACTTGAACTTGATGATTTTGAAGTGTGCTCAATGTTTTGATCATGTGTTATGATTCGGCGCCTTGATAGGATTTGTCTTAGGAGTGTAGCCTTTTTGGTTGATTCTTTGTATGCACTTCTTTTGCAGGATGCCTCCCAAGGGTAAAGCAGCTTCTTCATCCTCCGCCCCAAGCGATCCAAGGCACCAGCTTCCAAGAAGCGGAAGGGACAGACTGGGGAGTCTTCTGCTCCTCCACCACGGTCGCCTTCGCCGCCTCCAGCTCCTCGTGGCGTCGACCCTCCTGAATCAGTGGTTCAGAGGATCTTCGACTTCGACCCCAGAGATCGGGCTTACAGTCGTTATCAGGTTATGGCGAGATGGCCCGTGGCGAGGCAGGGTAGATTTGATTTTGAAGGGTTGCAGAGTCATGCTGGTTGGTTGGATGCTTTGAAGACTTTGGCTGATGGAGCCTGTATTTGGCCGCTCTTGGAGGTTGACGAAAGGGCGTATGAGTGGCCTACAAAGGAGTTCCTGGGCACCCACGACCACCACCCCACTGAGAGCCACAAGATCACTCACCACTTCTCAGGACTTTGGATTTTTCCTTTCTTTTATTTCTGTTTATGACTGCATGTTTTGTTGTGTTTGACTTCTGCTTTTCTCTTTTCATTTCTGGCTTTGCACTTGTCATGTTGTTGGATCACGCATCTCATCCGTACTCTCATCTTGTCGACTATGGGTTGTGTTTGAGTGGTATGCCCTCCCTTGTTTTCTACAGGTACCCTGATTCAGGTCCTCGTCCTGAACAGGTTACTTGACCCGGGATTCCATCTCCGGCTTCTTTTCTTCACCGCGCGGTATATTCGTTCCACCTTATCCTCTCTCTCTCTTGATCATTGAGGACAATGCTCATGTTAGTCGTAGGGGAGTTTGAGTTTTGGTGTGATTATTTGTCGGTAGAAGTCTAAAGCTATGTTTTGATGTGTTGCATGATCTTAATTGAATGTCGAATTCCTCTATTGTAGAATCGTTCGGTTCTTGATTTTTAGTGTTTAATTGACTTCAAGCTTTCACAATGACGTTTAGACTGTCCTGCTTAGAACCTATAACCAGCATGTTAGCACTAATATCAAATGAGTCTGGGCCAGAACTGAGATTTTATCACTCTTGCATGTTGGTTGATTGGTTTGATACGTGTTTTTGTACCGCTCGATAACACCGGTCTAAGATGATGAAGGCAATCAGAATTTTCACCCTTTTCCATGTCTTTCTTTACCCTTTTTGATCCGTCGTGATTGTGGCTTGAGATTAGACGGAATCCAATTCGAAATCTTGTGTGGAAGTTGTAAGGGGCTAAGGATCAAGTGGCTAAATTGTGAAAAAAAAAATGCTCAAAAGAAAAGCTAGGCAAGCTCGGCACCTAAGTGAAGTGTCGGGTTGAGCACTAAGCAAAAGGGCAAAGGCTGTGAGCTAGGCAGGTTCAACACCTAAGTGAAGTGTTGAATCGAGCACTAGTATGCAGTAAGAAAAAAAGAAAGAAAAATGGAAATGAAAAGAAAAGAAAAGAAAGAAAAAGAGTTCTCAAATGTAGCCCTTGATCCTAGCCAGAGTTTTGTAAAGTGCGGATCTAGAAGCGGATGAAGTCGAGTCGATAGCCACATCATAGTCACTCACCACTTACGATCCATGTCCCGATTTCAAGTCCTTTTGATTAGAGTTGTGTGTTGTCGTGGTCGGTTTTGCGGTGTCCCAATCAACCACTACTTGAAGTGTGCAGAAATTAGTGAGGTTTAGACTTGTTTGGTTGATGTTCTTGCATGTGTAGGTTTAGTTTGTTCGTGGAACAGTTTAAGCTAAATTGTGATTGGTTGAATCTCAATGGACCGAACTTGTCATTTGTGAACTTGGATGTTTTCTAATTCATTTGCTTGAGGACAAGCAAAGCTTAGTCGTAGGGGAATTTGATGTGTCTTTAATTAGTGCATTTTAAGCTTATGAATGACCTATGAAATACCGTGTTTATTCGTGAAATGACATGACTTATATGCTTTTATTGAAGTTTTGTGCAAAGTGTCATTTTGTTGTCCGGTTGCCACTTTGAGCCAAATTCGTGGTCTATTGGTGTTGCCTCTGTGCATTTTCAGGTTATGGCATCAAAGTACGGATGACAAGGAGCGCATAGGAGCAAACGGGAGGTCATTTGGAGTCCGGACGAGGGAGATATGAGCCTTGCAAGATCGAGCTTTCTGCAGAGGGGTGCAGGGGTGCACGCCGTGCAGGGGTGCACGCCGTGCACTGTCCCTGCACTATAAATACTCTTGTTTTTGGCCATTTTGAAGAAGAGAGGATCTCCTTGAACCCCAAACACATACCACGAACCCTCAAACCCTAGAACACATTTTTGGAGCAATTTGAAGCCATTGGAGCTAGGATTGAAGCCAACAAACCTTGGGAGAAGTGCTTACAAGTGGAGAAGTGAAGATCATCTCAAGGATTCATCCATGGTGTTCTTGGTGACCATTCTTCCTTCTTTTCTCTTTACTCCCTTGGCCATGTGTGGCTGAGTTTCTAGGGTTCATCTTGGATGGGTAGATTAGTTGTGCTATGATAGAGGGATGATTGTATAGAACTTGCCATGATTGATCTTGGTTGTATGAGGATGATTCCTAGACTTGTTCTTAATGCCATTTTATGCCATGTTTGCTTAATTTGGTCCATTCAATGTGATTTGATGCATGAGAGTGCTTGGATTGCATAGATTGTAGGTCTAGGGATTGAAGTGAGTGTGTTCTAAGAGATTAGATCATCTTATTTCAACCATTTTCACTTGATTTCTCTCTTGGGCATTTTATCGAACACTTGGTGTGCATGTGGATTTTCATTCAATTGAGTTTGAAAAGGCTTTTTGGTGAATCTCTTAGTGTTAGAGCATTGATATGAGAGTGTTGTGCCTAGCCTTGTGGTCATAGAGTCTTAAGAGAGGGTCTTGAGTCTTGGCATTTCATCAAACACTTAGAATGCATCCTTTTTCACTTAGCTTGAGAGCGAGAGCCTAAGTTGAGTGGTATTAGGATAGGGATTTGGTGCTACGAGAGTGCATTGAGTCTATAGAAGTGAAATGCATGGTCATCCACATGCAAACTCGATCTTGAATGGCTTGTTTGTTCAATTAGTCTCTTGAGCATGATGACATTACCCACCAAGAGAACCCCCTTTGTCTTTGATTTGAGCCACCTTTCTCTCTTGCTTAATCTTTGTTAGTATTGCATTTCTTTGCCTTTGTTTCTGATTTTCTCGATCAAACCAAACCAATTTCAAATGTCTAGACCGTCTATGAGAAGTGTGAGTATTGGTTTATGAGAGGACCCCGTGGAATACGACCTTGGTAAAATCACATTTTACCAACTACCATTAGGACACCCCTTAGTGTCCTCATATTAGGACACCCCTTAGAACCGTAGGATTAGAAGGTAGATCTAATGGCTTAAATTAATCTGGACAAAATAGTAATTCGAAACCCCTATATATACTAAATCATATTAGGGTTTACAAACCCTAATTCTATTCTACATCTCTCCCTTCAAAAGCTCCAGCCGCTAGCCTCTAGCCTCGCCGCTGCCACCATGCTCTAGCCTCGCCGCCGCCGCCATCTCGCTGCCGCCATTCTCTAGCCTCGCCGCTGCCGCCATGCTCTAGCCTCGCCACCGCCGTCATGCTCTAGCCTAGCCGTCGCCACCATGCTTTAGCCTCGTCGCCGCCGCCATGCTCTAGCCTCGCCACCGCCGGATCTAGATCGCCGCACCCAGGCTCGCCGCCACCATCATCAACCGCCAGATCTAGATCGCCGCACCCAGGCTCACCGCCGCCATCATCAACCCCCATATCTAGATGGCCGCACCTAGGCTCGCCGACATCATCAACCGCCGGATCTAGATGGTCACACCCAGCCTCGCCGCCGCCATCATCAACCGCCGGATCTAGATGGCCGCACCCAGGCTCGCGCCGCCATCATCAACCGCCATCCTTTATTCCGTTCAGAGATCCGACAATCTAGATCTGGCCATCTAGATCCGGCCATCTACATCTTTGCTTCTTAGTTTCTGGTCATTGGTTATTTGTAGTGTTCCATATAGTTAATTATGGAACATGTTTGTAGTGTTCCATATAGTTAATTATGGAACATGTATTCGATATTATTGTTCTGTTTTCAATTTGATTCAAGGTTTTATGATTTTCTGTGTTTCGATTTGGTAATAAGGAACAAAATCGATTTTCAACACGTTCCATTACTTTTGAAATGGATCACTGTTCCGGAACAATAAAATAGGAACTGTTCCGAAATGATAAAAGAGGAACTGTTTCGAAACAATTTCCACAAAAAAAGTGTTAGAAACTAATCTAAAATAAAAACCACCGGAGATACACAACAAAAACGGCGAGCATAGAGAAGAAGATGAATAAGTAATTAAAAAAGATAATTAATTTAATCATAAATTAAATGGAGCAAAAAAAGGAGCAAAAAAATGAATAAAAAATCAGCAGTGTAACTACAAATCCGAAAATTAATAAACAATAATTAAAAATCTGCAATAAATAAAATATTGAAATTACCCTTATGTCCAATTAATATAGGTCTTCCGATCTTTAAGATGAAATCTACGGCTCTAAAAGGTGTCTCGTATGAGGACACTTTGGGGTGTCCTAACGGTAGGATTTCCCTGTTTAATGTATTAAACAAACAACCCACGTGGCACCCATGTCAGTGTATGTGTCATCAAAAGTTGCAATTAAGTCATTTAACTTTTAAAATTTTACAAACAAGGACAAACGGCGTTAATGATTCGAAAACTGAGCTAAATTTGGGATTTTAAAAAGTTTATACATTCTAATTATAATACGCTATATTTTGTATTTTTAAAATTTATTAAGTTCAAAGTTTTTGAAAAATTATATAGTTCGTGGATTTTTTTCTCTTAAAATTTGAATCTTTTTGTTAGATTTGTAAGTACAGTATAAATTTTACTATCTCGAAAACTATTTAAGTATCCGAATCTGAAACCATAGAAGATGAGAACTAGATATTAACTATCCAAACTCGAACTAAAATGTGATCAACTCTACCTGAATGTCTTCTCTAGCCTCTCCTCGGTTTATGTCCTCGATCGAGGTTGAGTAGTACTGAACCGCAGCATTGTTGACCAGGATGTCGATGGTCCCGTACTCTTTGATGAACTCGTCGACAACCCTTTGGCACTCTGATTCGTAACCCAGATCGGCAGATATTGTATGGGTCCTTGGCAGAAGGGACCTTGGATTCCTTGATAAGCTTGATGGCTTCATCCTTGTCTATGTCCTCTATTCCTTTGACGTAGGTGAAGGCTACAGTGGCTCCTTCCATGGCGAAGTGTAGACAGATGATCTTCCTATTCCTGAGTTCCTCCTTGTTACTAGTGCTATTTTCCCCTGCATGTCAGTTAATTTTTTGTAAATATTAAAAAATGTCCAAAAATAAAGATTATTTTTATTTTTTCATTTATAAATTTATTTTATATTTTTATGTTTTATGTGTTTGGTTTTTTAGTTAGCTGATTCACGAGTAAGTACGGACAAAAGTCGCTGATGTGGTAAGGCAATGGTCATTTTTTCCGGTCTGGATTTGGAATGAGGAATCGAGTAATTTCATTGCATTTTTGAATTCCTTATTTTCCGTTCTCTAGCTAATTGTCCGTCAAGTATCTCGGAATTGACTTTCGTCTTCCTCCAAATCCAGCTCCAAACAAAGATGAAATTCCTTTTGAATGGAAAGGATTTATAATTCCCTCCCAATTCCATATCATCAATAGACAGGAAAAACAAGGATTTAATTTCGGAGGAATTGTCAAATTCCTCCAACAACGAAATTTCATTGGATTTATTAGTTGTCCAAGCAATTTATTTTCATAGGGAAAACAACCCTGGAATTGAATTTCGCCTTCTCCAAAATCCAGCTCCAATACTAGAGCTGTCAAAGGGGTGCGGGCAGGGCGGGCCACAGGTCGGGTTCATCGGGTTCAAAAAACTTGTGCGCAAATTAATGCACACAATGTTTTAAACTCGCTAGATCGCTCTAGCGAGATCGTTACTTCCCAAGGGTCTTCCTTTCTCTATTACTCAGAACAGTGTGTCAAGCTATTCGGGTGTCGTTTTGGGTTTGAATTGGTTTAAGATCTAAGTAAACTAATTAAGCAATTTAAACAAGTAAACAGGCAAAGCAAATTGGGGTTTCAAAGATAGATAAGGCGGTTGTTCAGACTCGAATCCACGCTAGTTCGGTTTAGATGGATGAAATTATGTAAACGACGAAATTCAACAGACTAGACGACTCGGCAAATCCTTTTGTAATCTCTACTCCATGGTCAGGCCGTAGAGATTCAATTCTATCAAACCTACAAGCTCCTATGGTCAAGCTAACTTGCAAGAAATCAAGAACGATCAAGAACAGTGAAATCCACGAAATCATGCAAAGAGATTAGGTTCTGACAATCTATGGTCAAGCTATTGGAGAACTAACGACCTCCTAAACTCTAGAATGAAAAGCGTTCATGGTCAGACCCGCAATTCAAAGATAAACCCTGAAACTAACAATTGATCAAGTTGCCAGAATCAAAAAGCTTAAATTAGGGTTTAGGAGAAATCGCATCTAAGTCTGAAAGATCATCGATTAACATAAACGGGTTAGAAACCGAAGTCATCCATACAAAATCCTATCTAACGCTTCATCTAATCTAAACAACCCTAGAGGTTTAGCCAGACATCGTTACAGAAAAATCGCAAGAAACAAAGAAGAAGAAACCGGAGAAGAAGACATCTTATCCGAATAGACCTAATCTCGATCAATCCTTCAAACTCCTGAGTTAATCCTCGCTAATCCTCGCTCAATCGCGTCTCCAAAGCTCCGTCTTCACCTCGAGAGTGTCTGGTTCGTCAGAGAAAAGTAGAGAATTTGCAGAAAATGATAATGTCTCTTCTCTCCCTCGAATTGGGTTAAAAACCCCAATTTCGTCGAAGTGCTGAAAAATGGCCAAATGTGCGCCGGCGCACATCTTGAATATTCCGCCGAAACTTTTGAAAATAAATTGCAAAGTGCGCCTGGCACTTCGAAAAGTGCGCCGGCGCACATTTGCCTCTGAAAATCGCACTTTTCGATGCTGCTTCTTGCTCCGAACTTCTTTCGGCAATTCCAACCTCATTTGTGCTCCGAATTGATCCCCGTTTGAACCGCCAAGCTCGTAAGAAAAGTCTTCTACGATGTGAAATCCTGAAATCTCATCAAATAACTTGAAAACACGTCAAACGACCCAAAGAGGGCCAACGGGGAATCAAACATAATTTACAATAAAATCATTCAGTTCATCACAATTCAGGGTCAAACAAGAGGAATGTCGTTCAAATGTGGCGAGATAAATGCGGTAAATCTAACGTCATCAAATCACCCCACACTTAAACTTTTGTTTGTCCTCAAACAAATTGAATTTCTGAATCTCGCCCTAATTCACAAATGACAAGGTCAACTACACCAAAGTTCAATCTCTAACAATTTAACCAAGACTGTATCATTCAAAAAACGCAACCACGCATGAAAGAAAATCCACCAAAACAAATCCAAGTCTCACTATCATCTGCACACATCAGTGACAAGCACCAATCAAGCACGAATCCGACCTAACCGACCAGACTTCCTCGCACAGAGAATATAGTAATAGGGAACTCTCACACTCTGTGTTTTAGGGACGTGTTTTTAAACTCTCAATCACTTTCTTTACCGAATTATGTCATAGGCTTGCATTTCAACCACAAATCAACCACTGTTGACAACACGAGTAACTAGTCAAGAAGGTCTTCCCTGCAGGACTGTAACGATACTATAATACGAGGGCTAATGATGAATGGATGAAGGGGTAAATGATGATAAAGGTATGGTGCGGTGAGCAATCGACTAACCTCCCTCGAATCAAAAGTCTATGGATTCCTACTGTCTAACCAGACACAGGTGGAATAATGTACGCTCGTCCTATGACACCCTCAAGCAACTTACACTTCATTTATTTTTTTTTTTCTTTTTTTTTTTTTTTTTTTTTACTTTTGTTTCGTTCTTTTATGTAGGGAGAAGGAGTTTTAAACTAAAAAATCTAACATTGAACTTTATTTGAATCTTTTTTTTTAGTCAAAATTTTTTTAAGTTTGTGGGGGGGGTTTACATTTGGGAAACATACAGCAAAAAGGACCATGGTTTATGGCTAGAGGCAAGTCACTCAGACGATTTCCCGGTTAGGTAATCTCAGGCCACTCCCCAAAAGGGGTTTAAAACGGGGGTAAAAAAAAAAAGGGGAAATGCGTAAGTAAAAACGAACCGAAAGAATAGGCCAAGTCAAGGGTTTACCCCTTAAGGGGATTTATATGGGATGGCTTTGGTGAGGGTATCAATTTGGGGTTTCCCTTATTTTAGTCTGTTTTTCGTGGGGTCTAAAATAGGTATCATGAAAATTTGACGATTCAAAGTAAAAGAAAGCCCCCAAAAAAAGAAAAAAGTTGCAATTTAAGCGCAACGGATCAAAAGCTCCCAAAAGCTGTAGTCGGGTTCGAATTTTTTTTGGGGGCAATTCAAAGTGAAGTACAAAAAGTGTTTCTAAAGTCTGTTCTGGTGGATTCTTTAATTTCAATTAAACATGCTTGGTTAAAGGTTTAGCCAGGTGTAGTCAAAATGCGTTTTTAAAATTCTTAAAATCTTAGTTTTACGATCTCACCTATGAAAAAACGACCCTGATTTCACTACAAACGTGGGGCCTTCAAAATGGGTGAAAAATGAGAAAAAAAATCTTTTTAAAATGTAAAATCAACGTTTTTTACGGTTTTTTATGATTTTTGTAATTTTCCTGACTAGAAAAAATTTTTTTTAAAAAGGGGGGTTGGTTTTTTTTGGTTTCAATTTGAGAATCAAACCCCTTTTTCCCCAAATTTCCCTTTTTCCCCCAAAAAAAAACCTCGTTGAACCCTAATTCCCCCAAAATGAAATTTTCGTTCTTTCAACTATCGCGGGGTGCTTCCCCTTGATTTTTTTCCGTTTCTCACCGGCGGTGTTTCCCGGCTGAAGCCCCAAAAGTCGCTTTTGCGTCGCCCGATTTCCCCAATTTTTCCCCTTTGCCATTCGAAATATCCTTTTTTTAATTCTTTCCGGGCTTCGTCGGCCCGTTCTCTGTGTCGGGATTCTTCTCCAGTTTCGTCGTCGTCGGGCCCCCTTCCCCGGTCAAACTGGGGGATTTCCCTTTCCCCCTTCCCCCTCCTTCGCCGGCCCCCTCACCATCTGACCCTTCCCCTAATCGGACAAAAGGGTAGCAAATCATCTTCCTTCTCCATGCTTAAAGTCATTTAAGAAACCCTTCTTTGCCCTTTCCCGGTCGTTTCCCCTTTTCCCCTGCAAGCTCTATTATACCTCCCTTTCCCAAAAATTGATCATTTTTCCTTCCTTTTTTTCCGTTTTTGACTCATTTTTCCCTTTCCCTTTTCCCCGGGAAATTAAAGGGCAAGGAGGGGGAGGCTACATCAGAATTTAAAAACCTTAAATCAAAAAAACATAACATTCTTTTTCCCCATCTAGGGTTCACCTGCTTCAAGAAAATTACTCGGGTAGCTCCGAAACCCTAAACCCTTGTAATTTAGGGTTCTATGGTTCTCATTTCCTCCCAAAAAAAAGTATTTTAATTTTCCAAAGCCACCCCTGTAGCCCCCTTTTGGGGGCATTTTATTAACTTTTGGTTATAATTTTTGTTATAACCCACCCATTTTAATTTTATAAGGGGTGTATAATTTGGTTTTTTAAAAAAACCCTTATTAATTTATTAAAAAAGGGTTTTTATAATTTTTTTATTTGGGGACAAAAATTCTTACAAATTTAGACTCGTTTTTACGATTCCGATTTCATTAAGTTTTCGTTTTTACGTGGAATACGTTTTTAAAACTTCCGGTTCTGATAAGCGTTTTAAGTTCTTTGGGAAAAAGTTTTAAAACATTTAAGCAAAAGAAGTCAAGAAAGAACTGATTAAATCATGGAAGACATACCAAAATCAAAGCAAAGAACCCTCAAAAAAAAAAACATCCCCCCCCCACATTAAATTTTTTGGACATTGTCCTAAATTTTTTCCCCCCAAAGGGATTAGCAGGGAAAAAAAAAAGGGTTTGGGGGGGTACCGGGGAAATAGATCTTTAAGGTTGAAGAAAAGGGCATCAGGGGAAAGAAAGGGGAAGTCAGGGCCGGGAGCGGGGGGATAGCCGGGAACGGGAGGAACCTCAAAAAACTTTTTGAGCTTTAAAATTTAAAAATAGACTATGACCCAAAAAACCAAGATAGACTAAACTCAATAAAATAAAAAAAAAAATTTGGGGGCGATCAGCCAAGGTCCCACTTTTAAATTTCCTTTTTTTTCGGGAAATTTTTTTTTTTAAAATTTTTTTTAGGTTAAAAAGTGCCCCCGGGAGCCTTGGGAAAAGGCCCCGGGCATTTTTCCCCCAAAAATGGCACTTTTTGAGTTTTGGGGGGGGAGAGTTTGGAAAAAAAAATGAAAAGGCCCCGGAAACCTTCAAAACCCCCACTTTCCCCCCAAAAACGCATTTTTTGCCCGGTACCCCGGAAAAAATTTCAATTAAACCCATAAAAAAATTTCCCAAAAAAACCCGATTTTTTTAAAGCGACCAAAAAGGGAAATTTGGGGTTTCCCGGGACGGACCCAAACAAAATTTGACACCAAGACTTTTACCACGGATGGGATCAAAAATTTTAAAGGGACCCCAGACTGGGTTGCCCCCCGAGAAGCGTTTTTTTTTTACTTCTTTGAGTTTGACAAAACCCCGGGTTTCTAACGTTGCGGCATCCAGCTCAGAATTTTTTTAGGACTGGAAATCTGGGGTTTGAAAGAATACCTCCTTTCCCCTCTAAAACAAAATTTCTTCCCGTTTGCTTTGGAAAAAACCCGGGAACCCGCCCCCCGAAATTTCCTGTACCTCAAGGGCCCAAATGCCCCTTTGCCCAGGACAGTTGGGGGTTTGGTAGGAGTTTTTTCCCTTGGGCGGCGTTGGGTTTCTTGGGGGTTGTTCTTTTAAAAACTACCTGTTTTTGGATAAAAACCACGGCTCCCTTCCTGCAAAGAAAATTTTGAATAGGGGGGATCCTATCGGAAAAACCCCGTTTTTTATGAAGCTTTCCCCAAAAATTTACAAACAAATGGTTTCTTGGGTTAAGAGTGAACATTGGGGGACCCGGGGGGGGAATTTAAAATAAAAATAATTTTCCTTTTTTCCAAAAAGGTTTAACCCCCCAACCCCTTTGCACCCAATGACCCCCCCCCCAAGTGGCGGGAAAGGGGGCCCAAGGGAGGGGGGGAAATTTTTAAACACTCTCCATGCAATCAATAAAAAAAAATTTCAGTCAGGGAATTTAGCTATCTTGCACTCTAATTTAAACATTTTTAGCTTTTCCCCCTGGGACGTCTAACAGTTTGTTTCGGCTAGGTTGATTTTATTTTGGGGTAGGGGTTAGCGTGGGAAAGGCCTAGACGTTAAAAAAAAAGAGTAAAGGCATAAACGATGTTACCCCCAAAATCCGCAAAAACCCTTTTTTTAATTTTAAATATAAACCCAAATTTAAAAAAGGGGAAAAAAAAAACCCCTTTGGATCGGGTGCTTTGGCACCACTTTGGTTTGCTTCGGAAAAGGGACTCCCCAGCTTCATCGAGGGAAAATGAGGTATTCTCTATCTTGTATGCTTCGTTTTTTGAGAGGGGGTTCTTTGGAAGATATTGGGGCTTTGTCTTTCTTTTTCGGGAAATTTCCACTTCTCGCTCTTCCACCACAGCAGCAGCTTCTGCATTTTTTTTTTTTCTTTTTTTGGGGGGAGAATTTCCTTCATATGCCCCGAAAAATCCGGGTTTGCAAGAAGTTTTCCCTAAAGCCAACCCTTTCCCCTCTTTGGTTTTTAAATAGTCACCCGAGTCTTCCCCAAATTTTTCTTTGTTTAGCAAGGTTGTTCCAAGGGGGGTGCAGGAAAAAGGGGCTTTTGGTCGGGAAGGATCGTGGTGGGTAAACTTCTTTCCTTTGCTGTTCCCTTTTGACACAAAAATGCTCCAAAGGTTTTTCCCAAAACCCCTGTGCGTCCCGAAGAGAAATGCTCCACAGAATTCTTCCCCTTTTTTTTTTTCTTCCCCTACATTGTTAGATGAAGAGGAAAGGGGGTGTGCTAGGAAAAAGAAAAATAACTTCCTTTCTGCAAAAAAAAGTTGGGTTATTGCCTTTTACCCGATCTTCTAGTTCTTTAGGGAAGAGTTTTGGGGGTGTGTGAGATGTCCTTCTTGTTTGATTGGGTTTCAGCAAAAATCTTGTCCAACATGATCTCGGAATAGGTCTTGGACGCAGAATAGCTCGAACCACCGTTGTTGTTCTGATTCTGGTTCTGGTTCTGGTTCTGGTTGTTATTCCAGCCTCCTCTGTTCTGCCATTGGGAATTCTGATTTAGATTCCCATTATACCTTTGGTAACCCCCTTGATTTCCTCCCTGAAACTGATTCTGATTCTGATTCTGATTCTGATTCTGGTTATTGTTCCAGTTCCCTCTGCTCTGCCATTGGGAGTTTTGATTCTGGTAACCATTGGAATTTCTGAAATTGTTGTTCTGGTTCTGGTAATTCCCCTGGTTCTGTCCACCAACATAATCAACCTCCTCTTGTTGTTGGTCTGGGTTACCCTCAAACTTCCAATTACAACTCTCTGCTGTATGATCTGGACCACCACAGTTTGAACACGGGGCGGTGACTGCTGCTACAGTCTCTGGCGTAGAAGCAGAGGAAGGAGTGGTTCTAGAAAGCATCTTGAACCCTGGCGGTGGAGCTGTAGGAACACCCTGTGAAGGAGCTATCTTAGCCCTTTCCAGCTCATGTTTCAACCTCTGCACTTCCATCTCCAATTTTGAGTTATCCAACTCCAACTGACTTTGAACAAGGTTTACTGGTGCAGGAACTGTGGGAACAGGGTATTGGGCATCAGCAGAAAATCTCCTTTGCCCAGACTCCTGTCGTCCACCTTTAAGGGATTAGCTTGCATTAGAGACTTGATCCTCATGGCAAAGGCCTTGCAAGCAGCCAAAGCCGCGGCTGCGGTCATATCATCCAAGTCCGTATTCAGCTGTAAAGAGAAATCCTTCCTCTTCTCATAATCCAAGCCACGGAGGAATATAGAGAACTTGTTATAGTCATCCCATCCATGGTGAGGACAGGCTCGGAGAAGCCCTTGAAATCTTTGCCAAGCCTCATAGAAGTTCTCCTCCGGACCACTTGTGAAACCTGTTATTTGTGCCCTGAGTGCATCGGTTCTGGAAGGGGAGAAGAACTCTTCTAGGAACGCTTTAGCCAGACCATCCCACGTAGTGAAGTGATTCGCAGGATGATCATACAACCACAGTTCTGCTTGACCCTTCAGAGTGAAAGGAAAAAGCTGAAGCTTGACTGCAT
The DNA here is from genome assembly GCA_034768395.1 of Linum lewisii. Lineage (NCBI taxonomy): Eukaryota > Viridiplantae > Streptophyta > Magnoliopsida > Malpighiales > Linaceae > Linum > Linum lewisii. The sequence continues at coordinate 66,240,441 of CM068298.1, forward strand.
TATGATCCGCTTCATTGTTAGAGACTGTATGAGCCAGCCTCAAGAAGTTCCTCACATGAGCATTCGGGTCCTCATTAACACCTCCAGAGAAAGTGTTCCCGTTTGCTTGAATCATATTGATCAAGTGAGATGAAATGTGCAGATTCCGAGTTCCCGTGTTGGGAATCTGGATGCTCAAAGACGTCCCATCTATGGTTGGTCGGTCGTAATCCTTCAATGTCCTTTCCGCCGCCATAACTTCAATCTCAGGTGGGATAGGAGGATCTGTGGAAGGATCTATGAGAGGATCCGCAGTAACAATGGTAGATGGTGAAGGCGAAGATGTAGATGAAGATGTGAAAAGGTTCTTCCTTGTTTTAGGTGTCTTGGCGGGAGGAGGAGGTACCGGAGTAGTGCCGAAGTGAGTGTAGAAGACTCTACCCTTTTCAGCTATACGCTTACTAGCCCGTTTTTCCTCCGAACCTGCAATCTTGCCTGAAACAACAAAAACAAGGAATACCAAGTAGTATAAAAATGTGGGAGATAAGAAATGATAAAAGAGTGAATGAAAAGCTTAAACGCACAATGCCTTTCCTAGAAAAAGAAAAGGTCCCCGGCAACAACGCCAAAAACTTGGTGCGCAAATTAATGCACACAATGTTTTACTCGCTAGATCGCTCTAGCGAGATCGTTACTTCCCAAGGGTCTTCCTTTCTCTATTACTCAGAACAGTGTGTCAAGCTATTCGGGGTGTCGTTTTGGGTTTGAATTGGTTTAAGATCTAAGTAAACTAATTAAGCAATTTAAACAAGTAAACAGGCAAAGCAAATTGGGGTTTCAAAGATAGACTAAGGCGGTTGTTCAGACTCGAATCCACGCTAGTTCGGTTTAGATGGATGAAATTATGTAAACGACGAAATTCAACAGACTAGACGACTCGGCAAATCCTTTTGTAATCTCTACTCCATGGTCAGGCCGTAGAGATTCAATTCTATCAAACCTACAAGCTCCTATGGTCAAGCTAACTTGCAAGAAATCAAGAACGATCAAGAACAGTGAAATGCCACGAAATCATGCAAAGAGATTAGGTTCTGACAATCCTATGGTCAAGCTATTGGAGAACCTAACGACCTCCTAAACTCTAGAATGAAAAGCGTTCATGGTCAGACCCGCAATTCAAAGATAAACCCTGAAACTAACAATTGATCAAGTTGCCAGAATCAAAAAGCTTAAATTAGGGTTTAGGAGAAATCGCATCTAAGTCTGAAAGATCATCGATTAACATAAACGGGTTAGAAACCCGAAGTCATCCATACAAAATCCTATCTAACGCTTCATCTAATCTAAACAACCCTAGAGGTTTAGCCAGACATCGTTACAGAAGAAATCGCAGAAACAAAGAAGAAGAAAATCGGAGAAGAAGACATCTTACTCCGAATAGACCTAATCTCGATCAATCCTTCAAACTCCTGAGTTAATCCTCGCTAATCCTCGCTCAATCGCGTCTCCAAAGCTCCGTCTTCACCTCCGAGAGTGTCTGGTTCGTCAGAGAAAAGTAGAGAATTTGCAGAAAATGATATGTCTCTTCTCTCTCCTCGAAATTGGGTTAAAAACCCAATTTCCTCGAAGTGCTGAAAAATGGCCAAATGTGCGCCTGGCGGGGTCAAAAAGTGCGCGGGCGCGGCGCACATCTTGAATATTCCACCGAAACTTTTGAAAATAAATTGCAAAGTGCGCCTGGCACTTCGAAAAGTGCGCTGGCGCACATTTGCCTCTGAAAACCGCACTTTTCGATGCCGCTTCTTGCTCCGAACTTCTTTTGGCAATTCCAACCTCATTTGTGCTCCGAATTGATCCCCGTTTGAACCGCCAAGCTCGTAGAAAAGTCTTCTACGATGTGAAATCCTGAAATCTCATCAAAATAACTTGAAAACACGTCAAACGACCCAAAAGAGGGCCAACGGGGAATCAAACATAATTTACAATAAAATCATTCAAGTTCATCACAATTCAGGGTCAAACAAGAGGAATGTCGTTCAAATGTGGCGAGATAAATGCGGTAAATCTAACGTCATCATGAAGTCAGAAGTGAATGAAAATTTTATATCTTCAATAATGACATAATGTTGATATTTGAAGCACTGGATATTATGACAATCAGGTTATTCGGGTTGGGCGGGCTGGTTGCGGGTTGGACTGTTGACTTTTTGGTCAATCAGGCCACGGGTCGAGCTGGGCGGGTTTATTGGGTCGGGCCAGCATTTTGTCAGCTCTATCCAATACGAAGATGAAATTTGAAAGTAATTGATAATTCCCTTCCAATTTTGTATCGTCATTAGACAGGTAAACAAGGAATTTATTTTCGGAACAATTCCCAAATGTCCCAGCAGTCAAATTCCATTGGATTTACCCCAATCAATCCATTTCCATGTGGAAAACAACCCAACAATGTCAGTAATTATGAATGAGTCATATTGGTGAGTTATTATTTAACAAAATCTTGGATGAAAGTGTAAATCGAGCGTACCATAGTATAGTTAGCTTTTCGTAGTATAATGAGTGTTTGTCCAACTGAGAGGCAGATAATAGTATAAACAAACACATATACAATATATTTACCTGAGCATCAAAGAATTTTTTGTAGTATAGTAGAAAGTTAAGTGACCACATATGCAATTTGACAAACAATGAGGATTGGAACAACTTACAAGGAGCTTGTTAGAAGGGTTGTAGGGTTTAGGATTGAGTGGCTGAGGAAGAGGGTTCATCACATATTCTTTCCCCGGCTGCTGATCTTGATGCTGCGGCGGCGGATACTTCGAACCAGATGCCATCGTTTCCAACAACAACAGGGAATTGGAATTTTTTAGCACAATTTTAAAAAATATGTACCGTCAGTAGCCAAATGCGTAAAAATGTCCAGAAATAGCACAATATGACTAGCAGGCAGCGCTGCGCCAGCCAGATAGCGCTGCGCCACCCAGCCAGCGCAGCGCTACCCAGCAGGCGCAGCGCTGGCTGCCTAATCAGATTAGATACCGTCAAATCTCCGTTAGGGTTTCCTCAAACCCAGCCAGCAATGCGCTGGCTAGGTGGCGCAGCGCTGGCTAGGTGGCGCAGCGCTGCCTGGGTGTGAAGAAACCCTAAGGCCTCAATTTTCAGTATAAATACCCCCTCTATGATGCAGTTTTGGACCACTCACCTCCCTTGCCCTAAGCTTAGAATTTGAAGTAGGCAGCCGTCACCAAGCTTAGAATATGTCATTCTTCAACTCTGGCTCTAGGTCTCGGAAGAGTAAGCGTAAGTGAAATTCGTTTGGGTGCTTTGTACTTATCTCATTTTTGAGTTTAACGCATTAATCTTGTGTACTGTTGTTCTGTAGTGACAGATACTGAGAGGGTAATGCACAAGTTGAAGAAGCCGGTGGAGGAGGACTTGTTCGTTTATGAGGCCAGTGTGGTTAACTGCTGGTGTGACTTAAGGGCGACTAGATCCGTTCGACCGAGTGATCTGGAACGCTATTTTGGCTGCCCTCGTGAGAGAGAGGTAAAAAAAGGGTTCGAATTTAATTTTATTCATTTTCCTAGTTATCAAAACCCTCTACGTTTGATTTCTGATCTGTAGGAGAAGGGGTGTGGTTATTATGAAAAACTGGAGGTGCGGGAGGCCGTGGATGCTGCTATTAAGGAGAAGGACCAAATCATTCGGGCGAAGGACGAACTACTTGTTCGAGCGAATAGGGAGAAGGATGACATCGTTGAGGAGAAGGACAACATTATTCGAGAACTGAGGGAAGAAATTTCATGGTTGCACGTTTCAATCAATAGGTTGCTCAGGGAAGGGCCTCCCCCACCACCACCGGACCTTGTCCTTACAATTGACATCCATGTTGGGCCTAGTGTGTTTGTTATTTCTGTTGTTGTTGTTGTTGTTGCTGTTGTTGTGCTGTTGTTGTTGTCGTCGTTGTTCGCGTCATTATAAAAGTTAATAAAATGACTGGGTTGTAGTTGCAGCCTTTCTTCATTGTGTTGTCAAATTTCATTTGTTGTTATGACATAGTTGCAGTCTTTCTCAGTTGAAGGATTGACTAATAAAAGTAACTTCATAGTACAACTACAAAACATTAGGTTACATTGAAACTGAAACATGAAATTGACAACCACACATTTGAAATACAGATTACCAAACACAAACTACCAAACCCATAATACTAAAACATTTCATAGTGCAATTAACCGTTCCTTGTAGGGTTTGGATTTCTGCTGCTTCGCCTCGCACGTCGGCACGTCCTCCTATTGTGCCCTTCTTCATGGCATTAACTGCAGTGAGGCTCAATATCTTCAACCCAATCCATCTCGTTGCGTATGCGAGAATGTCGTGGTCGCCCCATCTCCCTGACCCTTCCTGGGTCAGGCATCAACTTAGGCCCTCCATGAGGCACCCAGTCGGCTTTCGAGCCGATAGGGAGGAAACTCCGTCCGTATATTTGTTTTACTGTTTCCAGCCTGTAATGGTCGTTGGCGTAGTATAAGGGATCTTGATTGGCGGCGTTACATGCGGCCACAGCATGTGAACAAGGCATCTTCCACTGTTGGAACTTGCCGCAGGAGCAATGACCGTCCCCCTCCTCGTAGTCCAAGCGAACTTCTTGCCTATTGTTTCCCTTCCCGTTGCTGCGATTTATCGCCGTCTGTATTTCGAATATGCCAACTTCGTAATCGAATTGCCTCACTGTGTGGGAAGTGGCCTTATTCACTCTTTTCTGCAGGCGCTTAAGACACTTCTTCGTCCAGATTTCACCGGCCGCCTGTTCTTCTCGAACCCTCTTTCGTCGATCTTCAAAATACGTTTGCAGCCTGTAGAAAGTGGATTCCACCAAAGCTGCAACAGGGAGAGCCCGGATTGACTTGAATGCCCCATTCACGCTCTCCGCCATGTTTGATGTCAATTGGTTCCATCGTGCCCCGTCGTGTTGAGCGTCTACGGCTCTTGACCAATATAATTGATCTTCAAGTGCCCATTTTTTATTTACGGGGTCGTCCCTTGCGAATCTTGTTGCCCCCTTTGTGAACTTTCTGAAGGACCGGCGTTTAGCTGCAGGTAAAAAAGAATGGATTACAAATGATATACGCTGAAATTGTTAAGTACTTGGTGGAGTGTCATGATACTGACCTAAATTCATAAGGCGGTTTTTCATTTTTGGGTTCTTGGCGGCTTTGTTGTAATTGCTTACATAGTGTCTGGCGCACCATCGCCAATGCCATCCAAATTGGATTTTCTCCATTGCACTCACGATGCCCACATGTCGGTCGGATATGACACATACTCCGCGTCTCTGTGTCACTCGTCGTTGTATGCAATCAAAGAACCATTCCCAAGTCTCCTTGCTCTCAACATCCACGATTGCGAAAGCCACAGTGAAGATGTTCTTATTACCATCGAACGAACTAGCCATGAGTAGTGTGTGCTTGTATTTTCCGGTCATGAAGGTACCGTCGACGATGAGCACAGGAGGACAATGTTTGAAACCTTCAATGGACGGGGCAAAACTCCAAAACACACGGTCGAATTGGATGATTGTATCTCCATCAACCGTTGTCCATTCTTTCGTGACGAATTCAACTTCCGTCCCATAGTTCCGATCTTGTATTGCCTTCATTAGGGTAGGTAACTCGTTGTATGATTCCTCCCAATTACCATATATCCGCTCCATGGCGCGCTGTTTGCCGTTCCATGCCTTCTTGTACGGAATTTGTCGTCCGTACATAGTATGTATCTCTGTCTGAAGAAGGTTGATACGAATATGGGGGCGTGCCTGGACAAAGGGCGTGACTGCATCGGCTATGACATCAACGTCCAGCTGGGTCGGACTGATGTTGTTCTGACTGCTCAAACACGTATGGGCCGGATTGAATTATTTTACGTCCACACATCGCTCTCATCTGTAGTTAGCCTTATCCTCCACGGGCATCCATTGCGTTGATATCCATGACATCGTTGCTCAAGCAACCATTTGCTAGACCGTGTCGTGCATAACATGCGGTTATTCCTGAGTGCATATTGCTTCAGACTAGTTTGAGCCACAAGCTTGCTTTCGAATTGTTGCCCAACCCCAAACCCTGGCCCATCAATGTGCCACCGTGGAACATTATGAACGCCGTACTCATTGTTGTTTGTAGTCATTAGGTCACCGATATCGTCTGGTAAATGTGTGAAATGGCTTGGGGGGTGTATTCTCTCGGTGGTTGCGCATTCACAAAGGGTTGAATTTCAATGTCTGGATCAGAGACATGTGCTGCGTCCTGCTCCGAGTTGATGTCGCTTTCTGATGAGTGTCCTTCTATCTCATTTCCTAAGTGCGCTACCGTACTTTCTTGCCTGCTATCGCCACGTACTTGTGTGTGATTGCTCTGACTGCTCTGACCACTATAACAGGCACTCGCTCCATCGCCCATGAATGTAGAGTCTCCTGGCCTGGCGTCCCACGGTGGTCTAACTCAAAGTATAGCTCTGCCACTCGGTAGTCCGATTGGGTTGCCATGATGTTGTAGATAACCTCTAACCCAGTAACGTCATTAAGAATGAGTGGGTACTGTGCCACAATTTGGTCATTCCCAAAAACTGGACATCGATACATGACAGTCCGCAACACCGCCGAAGATCCTACCCCCATCTTTCGCAAGAACACTGGACATGCCTGTTGTAGTGAAGGTTGCCTCGTCATTTTGAGGCGACATAATTTCCCCCCGCTGTAGCACACCCCACCGTGTTGGCCGTGTACTATTTCGCCATCCCATCGGAGCCAAAACGCGAAATTCATTTTCTATGGTTACAAGATATTGAGAGTTGTAGTAGGTTTCGAGTAGTTTGGAAGAGTTAGTCAGAAATTGTTTATGGACTGACGCCTCTATATAATGTAAGGAAGACAGAATTCAGTTAGTGGATGCCAGAATTGCAGAACAACTCCAACTTTTTTCACGCGTGATGTCAATTATACGTTACAAATTATTGTGTCGTCCATAAGTGGTTGACTTAATGAGGAGCTGCAGCTTTTTTCACGTGGGTTGGCAATTATTTCTATGTGAACAGAATTATTGCTACATGACCCATTTTTAGGGTGTTGTCAACTCATAAGATGAAATGTTGTGATCAATTATAAAGTCGAATACCATGAAACAAACGTCTACTCTGAAGTACTCTGAAATACGAAATACAATGAAATATACTCATAACATACTATAACTACTCATGACCCCTCCCATCACGACCCCTCCCCTCCCGACCCCCACCCTGTCGACCCCTACCCTCTCGACCCCTACGCCGACCCTGTCCCCTCCAATGTGCCCCAGCTCATGGCCTCCAGTAGCGCACATCCTCTGCGTAGGCTCTCGCCTCAGTCCATATCGATGCTGCCCGTCGGCGGGTGGAGTATCATCATCATCGAAAGATGCCTCATATGTCACTACGGGTGGTGTGACATACTGAGACCCGGATGGACCGGCGTACGATGAGGAAGGACCCCACTGAGACCCGGATGGAGGGGCGTAAGATGTATAGCCTCCAGTGGGGACTGTAGGAGTGGGGTATGGTGGGTCGGGTCCGGATGCTGTGTGTAATCCTGATGCTGTGTGTAGTCCTCCGGCTGGGTGTAGTCCTGACTCCCCATATAATCGAAAGTCGCGTCGCCTGTAGTGTCGAATGGATACTGCTCAGAGTATCGGGTCTGCTGGTGATGTGGATCCCACTGAGGCAATGTCGGCTCCCACAATCGCGGGACAGGGGGGACATCTACATGCTGTCGGACTCTACGTGTAGAAGGAATCCTGGCGGCTGGCGGGTCAGGCACTAGGTAGTCAGCATGTCGTGGATGGGTGGCCTGCCGGGGTGCCCTCCTAGACTCAGACGTCCTATGGATCCCGCCTGAAGCATGCATCATTGACCTCAGTGTAGCATGCATCTCCTGCTGCTCCTGAGGCGTGATATGTGACTGGCCAGTAGTCACGTATAGCCTCTCCATGTCATCAAGCTACAACACATAATTAGAATGGTTAAACATGTAACTAGAAGTAGTTGTAATAATTATGACAGAACCTACGTACCAAAGACTGGTCCACGGCACCTCGGCGAGAAACTGTACGTCTAGTGATGCCATGATATGAAATAAAGTCCACGGCACCACTATATGAAATAAAGTAGAAAGTTAGACAACTACGAAACCTAAACTGTAAGGGAAAAAACACGATCTTCTTGTTAGAATACAATACCACGAATGGAGTCCCATCGTCAAACAGCTGGCGGTACCCCCCAACAAGGATGTATCTGGTCTTCGCGTGATACCATTCTTTCCAGCTACAAAATTGCGGAATGAACCACGTCATTCATACAACTTGATAAGATGGAATAAACCATGAAAATGGAAGAATAAGTCGTAGCCCGAACCTAGTCATACGTGGAATGGGGGAGTGCGTCGGTGCAATCTGTCGACTCTTGTGGACTCGACGCGCAATGGACGTAAATCTCTCCAGGGCCCACGCCTGAACCAGTGCCATCCAACCTCCAATGTCACCTACGTGGTCGCGGGACGGGTTGCTCTCTATGCGGAAAGCACACCGGCCAAGCTCCCTATATAGCCATGAAAGTGCGGCAGCCCCCCAAGCGTACTCGCCTATCTGGCTCATGTCCTCGAGCAGTGGAAGGAAGAAGAGTGAGGCGTGTGATCCTGACCGATCAGCAAAGATGCAGCTGCCGAAGAAGTCCAGAATGTATGCGCGACAGTGCTGCTCGATAGTCTCCTGGTCGGCGTCATCCCTGATGGTGCCAAAGTGGTTACGCAACCACGACATCTTCACTCTGCCAGCAGACAGGTCAGCGGTAGATGGTTTCTTCCCCAGAAGCTGCTCAACGTAAATCTGCAGATCAGAATCCACAGTCGGAATGCGCCTCTGCGACTCCACAAGCACACCATCGATGCTCAGACCAGTGAGAAAGTACATGTCCTCGAGTGTTATGGTTGCCTCACCGTGGTACAAGTGAAAAGTGCTCGTCTCGGGACGCCATCTCTCGACCAATGCGGTGATCAGCTCAGAATCAGGGGTAAAATCCAAGCAGTCACGCAACTGACCTAGACCTATGGGGGCAAGGTATGCCTCGAACCTAGGATCGTACTTCACGATCTTCTTAGAGAAGCGACAATTAAGCGTCATATGTGGGTCCTAATAGTTGGGGAAAGAAGATGTAACAAAATTAATAACTAGTACTCAATTTCTGAGTGCACCCTAAACATTTAAATGTAATTAACATTCACATATAATTAACAATCAAATATAACTAACATTTACATATAACAAACATTTATACATAACTAACATTTCAAATTGAAGTAACATTTCAATTATTACTATATAGTAATATGAATTAGGACTTACATTATTTGTAATTATATCAATTAGTATTATAATTATTAATATTAGGTACTACTAATTATCATTAGTAGTGAATTACTAATTCTATTTAAAATTTTTAATATAATTACTATTATTTGTTACTTTTTAACTTTTTATACGTAACTAATATTCTTTACTAATATTCGGAACTAATATTCGTTACTAATTACTATTATTAGTAAATTTCTAAGGTACATAATGTTCGCTACTAATTAATATTAGTAGTCAACTAGTAGTTAATTTGTATTTGAACCTAATATTACAATATAATATTCAAATTTGCTCCTAATTTGTATTTGATCCTAATAGTACAATATAATATTATACTAATTAATACTAATTAATGTTCGCTCAAATTTGATCCTAATATTACAATATAAGTAATTAAATTATGAATATTATTAAAATAAATGCAACATTCAAACATAAATACCTTGTAAAAATAAATAACATTTCAAATGTACCAACCTGAGCTTCAAAAATTCCCGCCGCTCGTTGTCGGTCAGCATCACCCCATAAAATCGACGGGTCCTCGGGACTACCACTTCGTACCCCAACCGGCACCTCTCCAAACATGTAATCCATCTACAATTTAATATCCACAAGCAATGTTAAATACATATAAAATCGTAAAACACAATTTAATTACCATATAATTTATAGCATGATACCTTTTGAGGGAGGGTTCAGGCCTTCTTCAAACGAAATTTCCTCGCCGGACAATTGCTATGAACCTACAAATAAAATACGTCATTAGCGTACAATAATACTAACAAGAAATTTTTGACAAACACAAACAAACTATCAAAAATACCTTAGAGAGAATTGAGTTTCAGAAAGTATGAGAGGAGGTGTGAAGATGGTATGTGGGGGGTAGGGGGTATTTATACCAAAAAAAAAAACGGTAGTACTGATCCCAGGTAGCGCTGCGCCACCCAGCCAGCGCAGCGCTGCCTGGGATCAATACTACCGTTAGTTAACGGATACATTGTAACGGCTAGTGTGCCACATGGCGCAGCGCTGCAACGGCACAAATTTCACTTGACAGCCAGCGCTGCGCTGGCTGGGTGGCGCAGCGCTATCTGGCTGGCGCAGCGCTGCCTGCCAGTCATATTGTGCTATTTCTGGACATTTTTACGCATTTGGCTACTGACAGTACATATTTTTTAAAATTGTGCTAAAAAATTCCAATTCCCACAACAACAACAACAAAAGAAAACAATGCAGATTGATGGTAGGAGATCGAGGCACTTGTTTATATAGAGCATAGCACAGTGAATCAATGAATGAATGAGCAAATAATTGAATGGGGACCGGTGGGGAGATAGGCTTGGCCATTGCCATCAGGAAATCGGCTACCATCCGATATCTAGTTCATTTGGGCGGAGATTACTTATTAATTGGGTAAAATTGATAGGTATAGGCAGTGGCGTAGCCAGGATTTTGATTTAGGGGTGTCGATTAATGTCTTGACAAAATAAAATAAAATTATCTTAATAAACTGTAAATATAAAGTTCATATAATATAAAATTTTTGTTTACAATTACAACGAACCACGTCGCGATTTTTATTATTCCCACAAATATCTTTGAAAGGGAATGAATGGCCTCGAGGTTGACAAGGGCCTTTTTTAATATAAGCTCTCCTAATTTCGTCTTGTATGTTAGGATGAAAACTTGATAATCTTTGTCTTAGTCCTGGATTAGCTTGTAGCTAAATTCCATTGACAACAAATGAGGGAGACTTACTTGGATGCAATTCTGTAGCTTGAATCGCTATCGAAGATTGAGGTAATTGAGATGGCATCAACGTTGGTATAGCAGGAAGTTCTTTGCTTGCATCCAAATTAGATTCTTCGACAGTTCTGTGAGTTGTTTTTGCTTTCTTTGAATAGTATTTCTCCATCTATATGTTTAAACTAAAAAAAAAAAAACACAACCGGTCAAACAACAAATATATAATTATCATAGTCAGTAGAACTATAGAAGTTGAGCTGTATTACCTCTGAAGAATATTCAGAGTTTAGGATTAGAATTTTCCTCTTTCGACAAGCGACAACTACCTTCAATATGCAAGGGATTGAGTTCAGCCACTAATAATACAGTGACGGACAACAAAGATTCGATTGCATCAGATGGAAAGCAAGAAAGAGAAGAAAAATGTTTCAGTTTTATTGAAATAGTTGTTTGCAATTATAGAGTTGCAGAGGCTGTTTTTATTTTGAAATCGCATCTGTTTGGGTATTTGGGAAAGAAAAAGCAAGTGAAACGCCGGAATACCAATTTAGGGGTATTGTTGTTTATTTCTCTAAAATGCTACACATATATTGTTTGACACGTGTATACAGTAAGTTGGTGTTAGTTGAGTGGTAAAGTTGTCAGTTGGTAATTAATGGGTCTGGATGTCAGGTGTTCAAATCTTTGTGGAAGCAAGGAAGTTGGGTTTTTGGTGCAATTTTTTTTCCCAGGGGTCTTCCGCCACTGGGTATAGGCAAACACAATACGCAGTTAGAGCGGGTAATGGATGGAGATGGGTTTGAAGATATCTGCCCCATACCCAACTCGATGGGTACCCAGTATGAAATAATGTTGTATTAATAACCACAATATATTACTAGATTATCAGCGGCCCATTGGCCGATTTTTTGTGTTAGTAGTTTACCGGAAAATAATTTTTATTTAGATTACTTAGAAATGTGGTTGAATTTTTTCTACTTTTTATTTCTACAATATATACTTTTTTCTACTTTTTATTTCTACTTTTTAATATATAATCATTTAATTCATATGTTGGTAAAAAAATTATAAATTTGTTATCAATTGTTGGATATAATAAAAAAAACATTATAGTTATGCTTTCTTGTTGTTATGTTGAAAACACTGCAACTTTTCTTTGATTAAATAGTAAACTACTCCAATCATTAGGTGTGGCATTGTTGGTTGTTCACTTTGTCTCTTAACCATGAGGTTGAGAGTTTGATTCTTGTTCGTGAGAAAAGAATCAATAAATTTTGTTTGTCAGAACCGATATTTTTATCCAAAATACCCTCATTCCTAAAATGAAGGAGGAGCTCTAAAATCCTCAAAAAGCTGACGTGTCAACTGAAAAAATGGTATCTGCTTTAATGTATTAGTAGATAGATGCTTTCTTGTTGTTACGTTGAAAACACTGCAACTTTTCTTTGATTAAATAGTAAACTACTCCAATCATTAGGTGTGGATTGTTGGTTGTTCACTTTGTCTCTTAACCATGAGGTTGAGAGTTCGATTCTTGTTCGTGAGAAAAGAATCAATAAATTTTGTTTGTCAGAACCGATTTTTATCCAAATACCCTCATTCCTAAAATGAAGGAGGAGCTCTAAAATCCTCAAAAAGCTGACGTGTCAACTGAAAAAGATGATATCTGCTTTAATGTATTAGTAGATGCTTTCTTGTTGTTACGTTGAAAACACTGCAACTTTTCTTTGATTAAATAGTAAACTACTCCAATCATTAGGTGTGGCATTGTTGGTTGTTCACTTTGTCTCTTAACCATGAAGTTGAGAGTAAATCAGAATTTTGTTTGTCAGAACCGATTTTTATCCAAAATACCCTCATTCCTAAAATGAAGGAGGAGCTCTAAAATCCTCAAAAAGCTGACATGTCAACTGAAAAAAATGGTATCTGCTTTAATGTATTAGTAGATGCTTTCTTGTTGTTACGTTGAAAACACTGCAACTACTCCAATCATTAGGTGTGGCATTGTTGGTTGTTCACTTTGTCTCTTAACCATGAGGTTGAGAGTTCATTCTTGTTCGTGAGAAAAGAATCAATAAATTTTGTTTGTCAGAACCGATTTTTATCCAAAATACCCTCATTCCTAAAATGAAGGAGGAGCTCTAAAATCCTCAAAAAGCTGACGTGTCAACTGAAAAAAATATGGTATTTTATGATCTATTTAAAATTAGTCCATTTCTCAGTCATTTCTTCACTTAACTTATCGATCTAGTAGTTTGTTGTTTACTCTCAAAACTTTAATGCCCTCAAAATCGTACCCGTCTTGAAATTTTTCTTGCAATCTAGATGCAGAGAGATTTGGAGTTCACCCGATTGGTACGTAGCAGTCATTTCGGAGCAGGGATGATTTGGATTTTGTACCCGTTTAGTCTTATTCGGCAAATACGAGTTATACCCGTTTAATAAACGGGTGGACAGTGGTTATATGATATCCGGACCCGTCCGTATCCATTGCCAATCCTAATCGGCACGTGTTAATTGTAATGTAGATGGGGAAATGTAGGCAGCTAGAAATTTTGTGGAAGAGAATGGGTGAGATATCTACTAATACATTAAAGCAGATACCATTTTTTTCAGTTGACACGTCAGCTTTTTGAGGATTTTAGAGCTCCTCCTTCATTCTAGGAATGAGGGTATTTTGGATAAAAATCGGTTCTGACAAACAAAATTTTTTGATTCTTTTCTCACGAACAAGGATCGAACTCTCAACCTCATGGTTAAGAGACAAAGTGAACAACCAACAATGTCACACCTAATTATAGGAGTGTTTACTATTTAATCAAAAAAAAAGTTGCAGTGTTAAAAATAGAAATAAAAAGTAGAAAAAATTCAACCACACTTCTAAGTAATCTAAATAAAAATTATTTTTCGGTAAACTATTAACACAAAAAATCGGCCAATGGGCCGCTGATAATCTAGTAAATAAGTATATAGGAATAGGAGGTCGGTCATTTGCTGACGAAAAATAATAATGAGTAATTAATTACTATGGGCCAGCCAGCCAGGCCCATGCATTCATTCCTTCTCTCACGTCTCTTTGTTAGTGTTCATAACAGGCATTCATTAATATCTCTATATTCTTGAACTACATTTCAATCTCATCTCTTTAAGTTGGTGAACATTTAAGGATTTGTAAGATTTTGATAGTATGAGATCGTTAATAAACAATAAAAGATTCGTTCAAAACTTTCTCACAACAACGGATCAAGTTATTGGGATCCCAAAGACATTATTCAATGAGTTTTGATCTATCATTTGCGTCTTGGCGACCCTCTAGCCATCGTCAATTGGGTCTCTGGCGAACTTGTATCTGGTTATAGATCTCCAAACCACTCTTCGATTGTAGGTTATAGTCAAATATTTAACATGTCCTGAAACTATAAGGTGGATTACAAACTCGTCCTAAAGTTATAATTCGTTACAGAGTGGTCTTATTACTATGAAACTGGTTACAGGGTAGTACTAATGACGTCACCAGTGTACTTTTGAAGCCATATTTTCACGTTCACCATTGGCATGTTATCGAAAATATATTTAAAATTCATCTTAAACTGATTCAAATCTAAAATTATATCAATCCAACTCACTAGATTTAGGTTGAACCAAAGTTTATCAGGTAGATGAGTTTAGATTTAGATTTGAATCATATTGTTGAGTTTTAAATTATGTTACGGTGACATAGTGAAAATAGCTGAAAAAGTACACCGATGATGTGATTAGGACTACTATGTAATTTATTTTATAGTAATAGGATCATTTTGTAATGGATTAAAATTTTAGGACGAGTTTACAACTCATCTTATAATTTCGTGATGTTTTAAGTTTATAGTAATAGGATCATTTTGTAATGGATTAAAATTTATAGTAATAGGTTCATTTTGTAATGAATTAAAATTTTAGAACTAGTTTGTAGTTTACCCTATAGGATGTCTGCCAAAAAAAAACGTTCATTCTAAAATATAAAAAAATTGGCGAAAGTGGATGGATGGAAAAGTAGGTGACCATTTCATAAATAAACCAACTTGACTGGGTTGTCCAGTTTGGGAGGTTAACCAACCGACTCAAGGTGACTCAATTCAAAAACAAAAGTGGACATCCAAAAAAGTTCGATGACCAAAATGGTTATTTTCACTACTCGATTCGCCGGTCTGACCCGGTCCAATTTTTTCAGGCGAGCATGATCTAGAAAGGCCGAGAAACCTCCACCAAAGCCCACTCCACCCTATAATATCTCTTCCCCCTCCACCGCCACCGCTAATTAAAATCCCCGCCGGAAAACGAAAATTAAACCATCATGTTCTTCTTCTTCGCCGGAGGAGTGAGCCAGCAGGTGCGGCAGGTCCTGAAACAAAACGCCGGCAGGTGCATTAACTGCGGCTCCTCGACAGATCTGGTCGATTACGACAACGTCCTCAAGCTCTTCTTCGTTCCCGTCTGGCGGTGGCCAGGTAAGGAATCTCTGATGCACTGCAACGACTGCAACATCTTCTTCCCCAAGTCCTTTTCTCCACCTCCGCCGCCGCCGTCGATGATCGGCGAGAGTCTGAGGTGTCGATTCTGTGATCGTCCCGTGGAGGCTGAATTCAGGTTCTGTCCTTTTTGCGGCTCTGATCTGTGAGCAAGGATTTCTCGGAGCTGCCCGAATTTCAGATCTAGGGTTTCTACTGTCTGGATGGAGAAATCGATTGATTTTCCAGCTGGTCTGTTAATGCCACGTGTACGAGCTGTTGACTAGTTGGACTGCCGCGTGGCGGTTGGTTGAGGGCTTTTAATAATATTTACCAGCTAGGACTCTCTATATTTCTTCTTCGTTATCATTTATCTGTACCGACTTAGTTTCGCCACCTGTTATTGTTTGGCGCTTACGAATGACGTTGAGATAACTTAACGAATATAGTTAAATATATCAATGAAAGAATTATTTAGTGATTATGTAATTTAAATTTTATCCGTCGCATTAAAATGTCGCGGTAGAAATAAATTAACATAATCTAGGTTTCGAACTCGAACCTCTTAGAAAAAAGCTGGTACTTTACCATTGGGCTAACTGTGAGATTGTTAAAAGTGTACATGGTTTACCTTTAACTTTTCCAGACTTATAGATAGGCCAGTTCTACGTATTGAGCTTCACTCTCAAGCCCTTAGAAATAAAAAACACAAAAGTCTCAGTTCTCTCTCTATCAGAATGAATATCGCGATTGTGAACTAGAACCCTACTCCTTCATTTGCGGAATCGAAAGCATTCTCGATCACGTCCTCTCGATTCATCTTCGTCCTCCTCGATTCATCTTCGTCCGCCTCGATTCAGCTTCGTCCGCCTCGATTCATCTTAGTCCGCCGCGATTCATCTTCGTCTTCCTCAATGAACTCTTGATTCCTCTTCATCCTCGGGTAAGTTCTATTTATGGGGTTGTGGTTTTGATTATGTTCAGTTTTTGGGTTGTGGCTTGGGATGAGGTTTCTAGGTTAAGGCTTGGATGAGGTTTTCTGGGTTGTGGTTTTGGTTTCTTTGTCTTAAAGCATGCTATCTTATTCATAGCTGCCATGTTAGTTTGTTGTATCAGATAAGTGAAATGGCATCTTTAACATATGTTGGTTTGGTTTAGGAATGAGGATGATGATGGCACCATCTAGCATTGTTCTTGGTTGTTATCAGCCGCTGAGCTGAAGCTAATGTTTCTTTTTGTCCAGAAGTATTTGATTGTTTGATTTTTAATCTGTTGTGTCGTGTGCTTTACCTAAGTGAGTCAATCCTGCTCTTTCTCTGCAGGCCAAGAGAACCAAGAAGATTGGAATCGTCGGCAAATACGGTACTTTCTTATCTGCCTTCTCTGCAAATATGTTTACAGCAATTTACTGTCTATTTTGGTGCTGCAACAAATTGCAGTCCATAAAATCTGGCAATCCTCAATAAAATATGGACAACATGCTACTCTGGTTAACATTGAGAGAGTTAAAGAAAAATCAAATCAGAGCTATGGTCAGCAATAGTTGAGAGTTATGGTCAGCAAACAACATCAGTTGCTGCAAGAAGAAGCAGCAACAACAGCTTTGATTCAGTAGCTGTTAGTGTGACTGCTTACTGCTACTGTTTACAATTTGCATTTTGCCACTATGTCCTTTGCCTAATGTTATTGAATTAGAAATCAGAATATGCTTGTTACGTTTTTAGGTTCTTGTACTTGGTAATCTTTGAACTTGAAAAAGAAACTTACAATGTTTGTTGGCCGTAACTAGAATTATGACGTTTCTATTGATGATTTAAATAATTAGGTAAGCTTAATGAGCTGAGCTCGAAATGAGCATTAACGAGCCTAGCTCGAGAACAATTTTTTAGAGCTATCGGGCTCGGCTCGCTAAAGCTCTCGAGCTCGGCTCGTTAAAACTCATTTCGAGCCGAGCCCGAGCTGAGCTTGAGTCGAGCCCGAGCTCTAAAAAAAATTAACGACCCGAGCTCGAGCTCAAAACTTCGAGCTCGAAACGAGCTTGAGCCGAGCCCGAGCCAGTCATGCAGCTTATTGAGCCGAGTCCGAGCCAGGTCATAGCTCGGCTCGGCTCGGCTCATATACAGCCCTGATGATGGTATTAGCAGATGCTTTATGAAATAAGTCATTTTTTTCTTGCCTCTACTTCCTCCTTGTTAGTTTCTACCCTCTGTCATTTTGTTATTTTGTTCATATCTTCCAAAGGGGCAGTGGTTCAAGTGCAGGGGATGGGTTTCAGATTAGGTGGTCTTGCCTACTGGTTGGAGTTTTTGCTGCAATTGCAGCTGTGTCTCAGTTTCTATATCTTTCTTTTATATATATGGTAGAATGAATTTGATAAGTAATGAATATGGTTGCTGCAAATATGCTTCCCTTTGATGGACTCAGTGGCTGGAACAACTTTATGTTTGATCCAGGTTGAGGGATTTCGGCTTCTGGTCTCTTTTTGTGGTTTCTGTCTTTGGTTCTGCTCGGGATCAGTTTGTTGGCCCGTTTGTTTTCTTGTTCAAAGGCTGGTGGCTTTGTCCTCCAGTGCGCAGCTCCCTTTTCTGCTGATGGGAAGCTTTGTGGCAGCCTATTTTTTCTGTCGGCTGTATTTTGGTCTGGTCCTTGCTTTGCCTTTTGTTGGCCTAGCTGGAAGGCATGTGGCTGGTTGCTGTCTGTTTTGGCGACTATGTTCATATTTATATATATACGAGTATACGCATTCACATAAAACAAGTAATGAATATGGATAAAATGTCAAACCCAGGAATAGGTAGATCATGATAATGATGGACAGTCTACCTCTCTTTATAAAAACTGTTTAAAATATAAAACGAGGGTAATGTATTCAAAATGATACTAAGGCAATACGTGTTTCTTGTGGTCATTGAAAGAGGCTCATGCAATGAGGCCAATCAATCTTTAACAAGAAGAAATGTGGTGGTGGTGGAATGTGGTAACATGGATCCACGTCCATTATTAGTTATTTGAGTTTGACAATTTATTTGTTTGTTGATTAAACATTGTTTTCTTAGAAGATTTATTTTTTTGGAAATATCTATTTCTTAAAAGTCCAAAGTAATATCTATTTGTGGAAATATATCAGTTTAATCTGCTTCAGTACATATGTCTCCAACTTGGTATATATTGGTTTAATCAAGCTATAACAAGGTTTCCCTTCTCAAATAGAAAGCATTTCCTCACAAACACATAATATTGTGCTTGTACTGGGTGTGAATCATCATTGGACTCTTCAATTATAATTTGAGTGTGTATGTTCTTCTTGTATTTTGGTATCTTTCATTTTATGACAGATTAAATATATGATTGGTTTCGTCAAGTGAAGTGATGAACTTGTCACCTGTTTTGGAATCGCAGCTTCTTGAAGATTCTTGGAAAGTATAATTGTTGAAACCTGAAGGTTCTTGGAAAGTATTTGGCAACTACCACGTAAGTAATTTATTTTATAATACATTATGCCAAAAGCTTATAATTGTTTAATTATAATTAGAATTACAAGATTTTATTGATAGCTTCAACTCATACCTTAGCTCGCTTGAGAGCTAGAATTGACCTCAATTATTTGTCTATTGAAATTTGATTAGAAATAACTATTTAGATAATTTGATTTTGAATACCTTTAGTTTATCTGCATCGCATGTTAAGTGCGATTTATACTTACCACAGAATTTGCAAGCTTCCTTAGAAATATAAAATAATCAACTAACTTCTATTAGCCTATGTAATAGGATGGATAAATCATGGATGAATAAAAGACGATTCAGTGTAGAATATATTGAAGGAGTCAAGTCTTTCATGCATTTTGTTGAAGGGAATTGTGGTGTGAATGTGGGCGTCCATTGTCCATGCAACAATTGCTTGAATGTCTTGCAAAAATCTCAAGATGTGGTCCTTGAACATTTGATGCTTAATGGTATAAATGTGGGATACTTTTTTTTTTTGAAAATATGATTTCTATTCATAACCGAGTTAACCAAGTACAGGCAATCATAAAGGTTTATCCAAACAATTCAAGTAGTGAAGCCAGTTGTCCGGGATTAAGTTCTGTCTGGCTGCTTTGGCCAACCAATCCGCTTTGAAGTTGAGCGATCTTGGAGTGAACTCGATTGAGATCCACGGACATGTATGAAGGGTTTGACGGATAATAGCAATGTTTGAGGTGCAGTCCCATGGGGTCGCCTGGTCTTTTGTTAGTACGTTTACCAGAGTTTGGCAATCTGTGTAAATTCCGGTGGTGACCTGTCTAGAAGCTGCCAAAACCACTGCTTCCTTGATCGCTTGTGCCTCAGCTGCAATGGCTGATGAACAGAAGAAAGTACCACTCCTTCCATCGCAGACCTGACCTTGGTTGTTCGTCATAACAACACCAAAAGTCGCCTCCTGGGAGTCCTTCATGAAAGACCCATCACAGTGAATCACTAGATCGTGAGTTCTCGGCGGTGGTAAGGGTAACAAATGGGGTGGAGTAGAGTGGTTTGGGGAATGGTTGGTGCGATGCGCGGTTGGGCCAATCGGGGGGCCTTTTGATGTATGAGTGTTCAGCCAGATGTTGATGTCTGTAGTAATCCTTAGCAGGGTGGGGAAGGATGTTGGGGTTGTTCCATTGAAAATCAGCTCGTTCCTTGCTTTCCAAATATTCCAGGTTGTCGCCGCCATCCTCACAATAGAGGGCTTATCTGCATTCACAAAGCGGGGGAAAAGCCAATTAGCAAAGGAGGTACCCGAAGAGGGTAGAAATAGGGATGGGAGGGAGGAGTTCCAGACTTCCCTTGCATGTGAGCAGTCGAACAGGCAGTGCCATGATGATTCGGATGCTTTGTTGCAGATCAAGCAAACATCATTTGCCGCGCAATTTCTTCTGTTAAGATTGGTTCGGGTCGCCAGAACTCCCTTTGAGCATCTCCAGAGAAAAAACCTTATCTTTGGAGGCAGAGAGAGGTTCCAGAGCATTTCCAAACTTTGTCTCTACCGTCCGGGTGAGGGAGGGGTTGCCCCACTTTGTTCTCATTTCTCTTTGCATGGTAAGCTGAACGCACCGAGAACTCCCCTGAGTTGGAGAAACTCCATTTCCATTCGTCCCTTGTATCTTCAGGGCCTATTGGCACTACTTGGATGGCCCTTGAGTGTTCAGGGGAGAAGAACCTTTCTAACATCCTCACATCCCATCTTCGGGTACCCGGGATGAATCAGTCTGCCACAAAACGTCCCACACTACAAAAAACGTCCTATTTAACCGCGGCATAAATAACGTTTAACAGCGGCCCAAGCCGCTGTTAAAATATTTTAACCGCGGACTTTGGCCGCTGCTAAATTGGCCAATGCTAACCAAATTTAACAGCGGCAGGAAGTGGCCGCAGTTAAACAATAAAATTTATCAGCGGCCAAGCAGCCGCTGTTATATTGATGCAGTTTAACAGCGGCCAGTAAGCCGCTGTTAACATGATAGAGTTTAACAGCGGCTGTTAATTGTTTTTTACTGGCCAGAAATTTTTTTGCCCAACAATATATATATTTCTTATTTTTTATTCCGCCCGTTTCTAAATTCGACACATTGAAAATTTAGAATTGATAACAGTTTTGAACAAAACAAACAACTTCTTCATTACACACAACTAAACATCGTTGTTATACATAACACATTGTTTTAGCATAAATTCAAAGTGAAGAAGTACATTGTTTTTGTCCATTCTAACACTCTTATTCCTAATCGTCACTAGTTTGATTTTCATCATTCTCATCTTCATTATCATCAGCGACAGGGGGTAGCTGTAGGGGGTAGGAGCGCTTCCACTGCATCCTTCTTGACTTGCGAACATTCTTCGCATTTCCTCCAAGTCCGGAGATAAGCCAATGGATTTATTTAAGTGCTCCAGGACCTTCGCGCCAAATGCTGCCCAACTAGGGAGGGTTGGGTTGAATGATTCCTGAGACCCAGAAGAAGAAGAGGACCCACGATACACCTGCAACAAACAATTCGATACGAATTAATAAAAAAAACACCATGACCTATTTGTATCTAACACTAATCTCATACTCTTTAATCTACAAAATGAACAAACACTACTTACTAATTCACAAACTTTGAGAAACTAACATACTTACTAATTCACAAGTATATATTTTAACAGCGGCCACTTTGGTCGCTGTTAAACATCCGATGCTAAATAGCCAGTTTCTTGTAGTGCCAAGCACCCATTAAAAGGGGTTAAGAAACGGGGAGGGAAGGGATCCATGGGTCATAGTTAGCTTCCACCGTGCTCCCGTCCCCTATACTTTTCAGGGCCCCAAGGGAAACCAGATCCCTTGCTTTGAACAAGCTTGCCCAGATCCAAGAAGGGCGGGCACCTTTGCGGTCAGACATGAAGTTCCCCTTAGGGAAGTAGATACTTCTGAGGAGTCTAACCCATAGGGCATCTGGATTTTTCAGGATCTGCCAACCTTGTTTGGCAAGGAGAGCCAGGTTGAAGTCTGTAAAGTTCTTGAATCCGAGACCCCCGGTGGCTTTCGTGTCACACAATGTTTCCCCGTTGCACCAGTGAATTGACCGCTTGGTCGTGGAGCCGAACCAGAAAAAATTCCTCACTGTCCTGTCCACCTGTCCATCTTCTTTGTGAAAGTCGCTGATAGGTAGAAAACACTCATCATGTAAGTCGGGATTGCCTGGATAACTGCTTTGATGAGAGTCTCTTTTCCCGCATGGGAAAGGAGTCGCCCTTTCCAAGCTTGACCTTGCCTCTCCATTCGCTCAATGAGAAAAGAAAAAGTTTCCTTTCGTGATCTACCCCAATCCGTCGGGACCCCCAAATATTTCGAATGGCAGGCGAGTGAGGCAAATCCCACTGTGGAGGTGATATCAATTGTCAGTTGCATGGGCACATTTGCACTGGGAAAGATCGAAGACTTCTCTCGGTTGATCTCCTGGCCCGTGCATCTTCCATAATCGGATATGACATCCATTATGGTCTGAGCCTCATGCACTGATGCTTGTCCAAAGATGACAGTGTCTTCCGCAAAGAGGCAATGAGTGATAAGAGGTGACCCTTTACGGAGGCGGATACCGTGAATGGCCGAGGCCGCGACTTTTTTCTCGATGAGGAAAGAGAGCGCATTTGTCAAAACGATGAAAAGGAAGGGAGATAAGGGATCACCTTGGCGAATACCCCGTGTAAGGTTGAAGAAAGGTGTCGGTCTTCCATTGAAGAGGATCAAGAACCGGACTGATCTGATACACGCTCTGATCCAAGAAACCCAGCAGGTCGAAACCATAGGCTCTCAAAATATTCTCTAGGCAATCCCAGTCTACCAAGTCATACGCCTTCTTCATATCCAGTTTTAGCATCATGTCATTCCGTCGGCCAGTCGTTCTGATTTTGAATTGGTGCAACACCTCGTGCACAATTACAACATTGTCCTGGATCATCCTTCCACCTGTGAATGCTGCTTGCATCTCTGAAACCAGAGAAGGGACCCACTTTTTTAAACGGGTGGCTATGACCTTAGAAATAACCTTGTACTTGAAGTTACAACAGCTTATCGGTCGAAATTGCCCCATGCTAGAAGGATTGGTGACTTTTGGTATCATGATGATATGTGTATCATTCCATCCTTCCATCATTGTCTTTGTAGAGAAGAAGCCCAAAATATCTCTGCACAAGTCATCGCCCACAACTTCCCAGAATTTGCGAAAGAAATGCCCCGAGAAATCGTCAGGCCCTGGCGCCTTATCAGCTCCAAGTGAGAAAGACGCCACCCGAATCTCCTCTCTAGTGACCGGCAAACATAGCTCTAGATTCATAGCTGGAGAAAACAATTTTGGGAAGCCATCCAGGATATTTGGCTGAGCCGGGCTACTATGCGCCGTGAAAAGAGTATTAAAGAAATTAGTCGCTAACCCTTCCAGTTGGTGGGGGGAAGTGATCCAATTTCCATGTTCATCCTGGAGCTTAGAGATTCGATTTCCGTGTTCTCTAAATCGGACCGATGCATGGAAGAATTTCGAGTTGCGGTCTCCCAGTTGTAACCAATTGAGGTTTGCTCTTTGACTCCATTTTAATTCTTCATCCGCCCATAGTCTTTCAAGCTCCCATGTCAATCTTCGTTCTTCCTCTATGAATGCGATGGTGCGTGGCATCCCTTTGATTTCTTCCAATCTCCTCTTAATAAGGCCTTCTTGCATGTGCTCCTTCTTGTGGAGTAGCTTCGCCCAACCCTGAAGATTGGATCTGCAATTTTCCAGCCTCTCTCTGCAATTCCCATGGGACTTCCAACTATTTTTAATTATATCATAACATTCCTGATGACTGAGCCAGCGGTTGTCAAACCGAAAGGGGGCTCCTCCTCGATTGTTGCCATCATTCAGGTTGATGATTAGAGGGGTATGGTCAGATCCAATAGGGAGCTCATGTGTAACTGAAGTATTGTCGAAGGAACTTTGCCAAGCGGGATTGCATAAAGCTCTGTCCAATCTCTCTTTAATTTCCTTATTGCCTTCTTGCATATTGGACCAAGTGAAAGGGTCTCCGTTACATCCAAGGTCGGCAAGCTCATTACTATTCACGAAGTCCTTGAAGGGTTGCACCGAATCATAACGAAGAGGAGCACCTCCGAGTTTCTCTTCACTATTTAATATAGCGTTACAATCACCTACAAAGAGCCAAGGTTCACTACTACTAGATCTTAACCCACTACAAAAGTTCCAAAAGTTGCGCCTCTCAGCAATGGTGGAGGGTGCGTGGACAAAGGTTACATGACAACCTTCCTCAAAATCTATAAAAGCATCAATATGATTCTTACTATAGCTAATAATCATTACATTTAACTTTGCTTCCCACCATAGACATAAAAACCAGCAGTACCAACCGGTTCAACATAAAAACTATCCGCATAATTAAACCGAAGTCTCTTACTTTCAAAGAAATCCGACGATTGCTTCGTTTCCATGAAGAAGAGCACGGAGGGGCAAAATTTGTTGATCATCCGCTTGAGATGATTTCCGGTTAGAGGGAGCCCAGCCCCTTTAACGTTCCAACATAGTAGTCTCATGGATTCGGTGGTGGCATCCGGGTGGCCACCAACTCCTCAGCTTCCTTTTGATATCTTCTTCACTTCCTATATTCCTGGAAGGTTCTTTCTCCATGTCCTTCTGAGCATCTTTCAAGGCTCCCTTGCCTTTCCCTTTTCCCATTTTTGCAGGATTCTTTTTTCCACCAGTAATACCATACTCAAAAGATGGAGTAGCATTTCCAAATCCCAGCACCTTCTGTTGGAAAGGACTAGCAAAAAGACTAACATCGGATAAATCCGTCTTCCTCATTTTTGTCCGACTTACAATTTGTGGGCTGAAAGTGGCCTGGTGCAGAGGGCTCATTTGTTGGGCCATGTTCTCTGTGTTAGTTGGGTCTGTTGCTTCCATATTTCTGGATAGGCCCATTATCCCATCCGGCCCGAACCCTGGTGGATACTCAAGTCCACACGACCCAAGACTTGTACTCTGCTTCCCTGGAGACTTCCCCTCTCCTTCAAGTTCCTTCTGGAGGTTTCGCGGTGGGATTAGGTTGGCTGCTTTTTTTGCCACTTTGCTGTTGTAGGGTGCTGGTCCCGAGGGTGAAAAGAGGCTGTCAGTCGTTGGGGTGTATTGATGTGGCATGGAGCTGTTGAAGAAGTCACCTCTTGTGTCCGATAGATTAGATTTTGAATTAGCCGTTGGAGGTCAAAATCCGCTGGATAGAGGGAGGTCTTGGGGAGTGTGTCTAGATCCGTCGTCAGAGGTGAGAGATTGACCAGAGCTATCCGGACGAGGACTCCGCCGATGTGCTTCCCCGGACGGTGTTGCTTGACTCCCGTAGTGCGTTCCCTCGGGACTACACAGATATCCTCTACGTGGGTTGTTTGGATCAGAGAAGGGGGATCCTGGATCCTCTTGGCAGTTAAACTCCATATGTCCCAGCAACGAGCAGGCAGAGCACAACTCCCTGGCTTTCTCATAGACAAAGAGCACCTTGTCTCTGGAGTTTCCAGTCGGGATGAAGAAGGAATCGGGCAGAGGCTCTCGGAGGTCGATTTCCACCATCACTCTCACGAATCGGTTCCAGGTACCAGGTTGCAGACCAGCTCTATCGATATCTATGAACTTGAAGTAGTTGTTCGCCACTGTCTTCACATTTTCTACAGATTTGTACAAGGCAGGCAGATTGTGGATTTGAACCCATATATCCATTGTGTCGAAGGAGATGCTATCTGGGTTGCTTAGCTCGTCACACTTCTTCAGAGCTAGGAGATGATCAGCAATAACCCATGGCCGTTTGGACCACACGACATCTCGATTGGCTCCCGAGGTGAAGGTGAACACGTAGGTATTATCTCGCAGGAATTTGTAGTCTATGGCACCAGCTTCGCTCCAGGGCCTTCGGGTAGCTCCTTTTATGGTACTCATGGAAATGGCCTTGGTGGTGATCATTTTCCCACTAAGGAGAAGGACCCCTCTGCATTGTTGAAGTTTGGTATGGGGCTGAGCACTAAGGTTCTGTCTTGGTTTGAGAGGGAAAGATTGGTAGCTTGTGAGAGTAAGAAATGCATTTTGGCGATTTGGGTCTGGGTGCGAGTCTGAGCAGAGGGAATTTGTTTTCTACGAGATAATAGATCTAAGCTTGTTGAAGGAGGACTCCAAGGTTTAAATCCTTCTCTATCTCTGTCAATCGCCTTAACTCCACGGCAGGTAGGTGAGTTTAAGGTTGGTAAAGCTTTCAAAGCTTTCATGGTTCCTCTGCCACTCCGTCTCCCTAATCTCTTTTGTGGAACATAGCTTGGGAGGGGTGAGGTTCCGATTGGACGTGACCAGCTGGTAATACTCTGTATGTAGAGGGAATTCTGAGAAACATTAATGGCTTGTGCCTTCGTTGGGCTCGATAACGGGAAGGGATCAGTCAGGGGTCTCCTCCTCTTCTTCTTCCAAGGCTTGGCATTTATTGCGTCTATTGTCCATCTTTTACTCCCACCCTCCTTCTTTACAACTTTTCCACTGATTTGGTCAGCACGGGCAGCTGGCCCCTTACAAAGCCTCCGATTTGGGATTCTGGATCTGCTATCTTGTGTTGATCGTTTAAGATCATTACTGGTGGTGTGGGGGGCTTCCTTGAAGGAAGAGTAAAGCTCCACATGGGAGAAGAGAGTTTCCACTTGGGAAAGGTAGCTGTAATTGAGAGAGAATTCTAGTGAGAGAAACATGAGAGAAGTTTTTTTCCTCATTTAGCTTCAGAACGTATAAATGTGGGATACACAACATGGATATATCATGGCGAGACATCAACTATTGACATGGATGACATTGATATCAATGTCGATAATTTGGTAGATGAGGATGAAGAGGACAATCTTTTTGATCTATTGGATGAGCATCAAAATTTCATAAATAAAGAGAGATGCGACAATGACTCTACAAATGAAGGGTTTGTAGAGTACATGGAAATGTTAGGACAAGCTCATAATGACTTATATCATGGTTGTACCAAGTATTCACAACTTTCATTTATAGTGAAATTACTTCACTTGAAAGTGTACAACAAATGGAGTAATAAGTCATTTGACATGCTACTTAAGTTACTCAAAGATATTCTTCCTGAAGGTAACTTAGTTCCCAATTCTTATTACGAGACAAGAATGACGTTGCGTAGCCTTGGCTTGGGATATATCACAATTCATGCATGTCGTTATGATTGTGCATTATACTGGAAAGAAAACGAGCCTCTTGAAACTTGTCCAGTCTGCAAATCCTCTCGGTGGAAAATTAATGATGGTAAAGGAAAGAAGATACCTAAACCCGGCCCAAACCCGAAACCCAACCCGCGAACTCAAACAAACCGTTAGCGACATCAAGCACGAAGTCCACTACCAACTCGAGCACACTCGCCAGACTCGCCGCCGAGTTCAAGGAATCGCCAAACGCATCAACAAAATGCATGCCGAGGGCCTCAACAACGCAATCAACTTCACCACCGTCGTCGCCGTCCTGATCGCCACCGTCGCATTCGCCGCAATCTTCACCGTCCCCGGCCAGTACGCCGACGAGCCCAACGAGCTCCTCCCGGGGCAAACCCTAGGCGAGGCCAACATCGCGATGGCGAAGAGCGTTCCGTTCATCGTCTTCTTCCTCTTCGATTCGGCGCTGTTCATCTCTCTCGCGATGGTCGTCGTCCAGACGTCGGTGGTCGTGATTGAGAGTAAAGCGAAGAAGCAGATGATGGCGGTGATTACCAAGCTGATGTGGATTGCTTGCGTTTTGATTTCGGTAGCGTTCTTAGCGCTTTCGTTTGTTGTTGTGGGGGAGAAGGAGAGATGGTTGGCAGTTAGCGTGACGATTATTGGTACGTTTATTATGGTGACGACTTTGGGGACAATGTGTTATTGGGTTGTGAAGCATAGGATTGAGGCCTCGAATTTGAGGAGCATAAGGAGGAACTCGCTCGGGAGTCGGTCGAGGTCGTTTTCGGCATCGGTTATTTCGGATTCGGAGATTTTGACTAACGAGTATAAGAAGATGTACGCGATTTAGGGGGTTCTTTCTGAGTGGTTGTGTATATATTGGTGTGTCTGTATGTGGGCGGCGTCACGTGTACATGTAACTTATATACAAGATGGATTTGGACGAAATGAGGATCAAGATTTTTGGGGCCTGATGTGGGAGCGGCTGAGATTTGATGAGTTGGACTGTGAGGAGAATGTACGATGTTTAGAGGACTGAGGAGAGATTTGAAGTGGAGCAAGGGATTTGAGGGGAACTTGTGCATGTACTATGTACACATGTACACAGATTTTTTAACGATACAAGAATCAAGATTCTTTGTACTTGAACAAGAATGGTTGAAATGGAATGAATATTTTATAAACATAGATAGGTTATAAATGGAGATATAAAGATAGCAAACACGAGAAAAAAGGAAGATTATGTTTCTTCATAGGGGTTAAGTTTACCGTAAAGACTCCTCGAAGACAAGACAAAATCATGTGTGATGCATAATAGGCGACTATGTTACATGAACTTCGGACTGTCTCAAAGCGTCGTGAAGAAACACTTTTGTCTTGGAGGATTTTCGCAACAAGCGATCCCCAAAGAATAATCGTGACTTGGGCGCATTGGCGTAGCGAGGAATTCAGGTGGGATCCATGATAAAAAAAAATATCTAAATAACTAAAAGATAAGAGTTATGTCCAAGCATAGGCGGGGTCCTTGACTCTGCCTCTGCTTGGGTAGTTTGGAGGCTTCATCATCTATGCTGACTTGTAATGCATCACACCAGAGACACCAAGCACAAGCGCCGCGAAAAACAAGCAACTCTAAAATTATAAGATCAAATATAACCAATACAGAGTATAGCAGTGTACATCGCCCATAATATCATTTCACGAAATTCTCTGATAACTCATCTTGTCACATCACTAATGCACCATCAACGATGATCTTGAGACAAAGATTTATTGAAAAAGAGATGTAAGAGATGAAAAAAAAATCTACAATCCTATTCAGCAAACGCTGCCGTTTTTCGAATTGTTTTGGAATGTTTCTTTTGAAACGCTGCAGTTTTTCTTCCGCCATAGCCCCTCCCGTAGTTCATCCCTCAAGCAACGACCTCCGCCGATCTACCGACGGCGACGAAATCTTCCTCTCCGTCGTCCGCCGCAGCTTTGATTTCCGCCATTTCGTTTCTCTCTTCCTAAGGTACTGAAATCTCTCTACTTCTCTGCACCTCCTCTCTTGTTCGCGATTTCGCTTGAGCTTGTATCGATTAGAGTTTTTCGAATCGCTTGAGCTTGTGCAATCTATTGAACAAATTGTAATCGGATGATTGATTTCGTATTCATTGAACGCTGTAGATAGATTCGACTCTGTTTGGTTGAGGTTCGTGTTTAGGTATAATTTCATGGCGATTGAATCAGTACAGCTAATGATAAATTTGGTTTCTACATTAAAAAATTAGGTCATTACAGAAGCTACCAGAGATGTGGAGCTTAATCAGAGAGGTATGTGACAAAACACTCATGGTGGCTAAGGCAAACGGCATCCTCCATGTCACCAATTCATACATCTGCACATTAGCACTTGTAAGTTGCAAACTCCATCATAATTCATCATTCCCTTTTGAAACCTCACCATTGCTTAGCATTGAATCCGAATTTGATCTCTTTCTGTGCTCTGAGCTGATTTAAACCCTTTTGAAACCTCACCATTGCTTAGATTGAGCCCAAATTCCATCTCTTTCTGTGCTCTGAGCTGATTTGGACCCTTTTGAAACCTCAGCATTCCTTACCATGAACCTAAATTCGATCTCTTTCTGTGCTCTGAGCTGATTCTTGGCAGGCTTATGGACCCAGCATGATTCCAACCATCAACCTCACTGGAGACCTAGTCCTGGCCGAGAGAGTCTCCCCGCGAATCGGGAAGGTGAGTGTCGGTGATGTTGTTATAGTCCGATCGCCAGTGATTCCGAGGAGGGTTCTGACCAAGCGTGTCCTCGGCATGGAAGGAGATCGAGTAACTTACTTGCTCGATCCGCATAACGGGGATGAAGTTCATACCATTGTGGTAAATGTTAATCTTCTTCTGCTCTCTTCCTCAGTTAACTAACTTTCCTGTGATGCTAAATGCTAAGTGAAACTTCTGATGCTGGTTTAGGTTCCGAGGGGGCATGTATGGGTACAAGGAGATAACATCTACAACTCGAAAGATTCGAGGGATTTCGGTCCTGTTCCTTATGCCCTTGTTGAAGCTAAATTGTTCTGGAGGGTATTCATCTTTTCCTCTCTGCATATGTATCAAAAGTCTGAATCTTTAATACTTAATTCACTGGATTTGTTCATCTCTGCAAGAAATCAACAGATTTTTACATGATGCTAATGGTATATAAACCGCTTCCAACAACTCGAGTTATTGGGGTGCGACGGTTACGATGCTCATCTCCTTTTAGTGTTGATATTTGTTCTGATGTTCTGTTGGCCTTTAATGTGGGTTTTCTCAGGTGTGGCCTCCTAAAGATTTTGGTCCAGTGGGTGAAAAAAAGTGAAGAAATCACCATTGTCATGCTGGTATTTGAACCAGCAGAAGGAATCAGAAGAAAGCCATCTTCGGAGCTCGAATCAGCTTGCGAAGAGGGAAGATTGGTCGGATTCAGACTTGAGATTGGAAAGAGTTGGTTCTTCTGCCAATAATGTATATGATGAAAGATCTTGCCAATGTGTTCCAGAATGTAAAAACTCTGTTTGATAACAATCACTTGTTTGCTGCTCTCAATACTATGGCTTCTCGAGATCATCGTTATACCGTTGTACATAGACATGACTTGCATGAACACGAGCATGACCACGAATGAAATCAGTTCAGTAACATGATCGTTCGAATCAAGCGAAATCGAAGACATTTGTTGGCACCCGAGATACGACGAAAATTGCAGAAATAGAAGCTGTTATTGGTAATGAACATCAGTCTGGGATTGAAAAAAGATCAAGGAAGCGACTCCGCTGGGGATCGAACCCAGAGTCTCTGGTTTCGTAGACCAGCGCCTTATCCATTGGGCCACGGAGTCCTTGCTGTTATACCTTCTTGTTATTGCTTTAAATAAAACTAATTTATAATAGGGCTTCAACCAAAGGATGTCGTGTTTGATAGACAAAAGACTATGTTTTGTTTGCGATAAGTCAGAATATCTAGCGAGATGAGTATTTCTAAGATATTCTTATTTGTAAAAAAAATTTCTCTCTCATTATGAGGATAATTCGAGATGAGGATAGATTTATGTGGTTATACGAGTAATCCATTTCCCATCCCGAACAGGACAACCCATTTTACCCGTCTGGGACAGGACACGAGAATAGTTAAAAATAGGCACTAGTATACCCTTTGCTATGTACAAACTTCAACCCCTTTCATAGACTTTCATTTGAGGGGACACGTTAAGAAATGTTACCAATTATGAACCTCTCCCGACCCAACAACCCGAGTTTCCGAGATGCAACAGTTCTTCCAATGCTCAATTGTTATTTCAAAGCCAATACCATTACAGGTAACAAGTTACAAACAAAGTTACAATTTTGCATTCCTCAGTCTGTGTACAGAAAAGAAAGCTTACAAACACAAGAAACAACAAAATCAATAAGCAAAAAAAGAAAGAGAAATATCTTGATTCTCAAAGCTTAAAGATCCAAAGGGTTTCGGGGGGGGGGGGGGGGGGGAATCGGTACTAACCAATGAGACGGTATGAAGCTGGATTGACTCGAAACCGTCTAGCGCATAGGAGTAGAGCTGATGGACTTCCTTGGATGGCAGACTGCATCTCATGAAGAAAAATGCAGCTGTTCTGATGTTCAGGAGACGGCGGGTGAGACCTATGAAAACTGGAGTTGACTGCAAGGGAAATGGTTAAAATGGGAGAGAATCAATGAAACTATTAGGGAGAATGATTCTAACTTACGAGAGACGTTGCAGGTACTCCGATTTCTTCAACTACTTCGCGAGAGATGCTGTCGAACATCTCCTCGGAGACCTTCTTGTTGAGGTCCTAGTTTTTTATGACGTCTGCATCGGATGACGCTTCGATTTGTCCAGGCTGCATCGTTGTTGAAATGGTACAAAGAAGTTGTGCATTAGAACTGTTAATAACTAATTACCAATATGAACTTTCTCCCAACAACTCGAGTTATTGGAATGCAACGGTTTATGACAAGAACAAACACAAACTGAACAGGGAACGGTGAACTTATGCACTTAGTCATTTACCTTGGGATGGCCTCCAGGGAAAACAAAGTATCCGGGAAATTCTCCGACATTTTCGCTTCTTCTCAACACCACGATTTCGTTGTCTGCGGTTACTACAATGGCGCCATTCCCCAGTGGACTTGCGGTGTGTTGACACTGTATAACATCATCTACAGTGAGGGAAAACACTACAAATGATAAGGGACTGTGTCTGAATACCTTCGAATGTAAGTTCCAAACTTTTATGATGAAGATTATTCCTAATATGAATGAATACCTTCAGATTGTGCAAGGAAATTTTCCCACAAAGGATTCAAGTTCGTCCCGATAAAAGTCCTGCAGAACGTTGGTGACCGAATTACTTTGTGACTCTAAACAAGTTGATATAAAAACTATAGGTAAACATGAATCATTTATATGAAAAAACGAAAACTTCTGATAACTGAACTAACAAATGGAGGTCCATGAACGTAATTGCAAGGTTGATTTCATAGTTCATTGAACAACAACTGACCGATGAGGAGATGAACAAGATACAAAGAACTTCAGACTTGCAGTGTGCAAATGATAATCGGATTACACGTTTTGAAGGCATGAAATTTATGTCAATGCCCAAAAATAGTAGATAATATGTAACTTGATACAACAAAGGGAAGGAGGGAGCGAAAGAGAAACCGGTAATCTGTCAATCCGAGGTGGAGGCACGCATGAGAAGCGCCAGTAGCTCCACCACCGTTGGGAAGACTATATCCTCCATACTGTCAAAACAATCACAGCATGAACGTTACCGATCATCAGACCGGAAGTAAAAGTGTTCAACTTCTTCATGAGACTAGAGATCATCCATTCAGAGATGACGAATCAACACTTAACTTTACTCATCAATTCGATTGTTCATGGCTGCACTATGAATTCTACTTAGTGTTACCAGCTCTAAGTCAAGGCATCATAAAGTATCAGTTGATTGCTGTTCTAGTATATACTACTATGCTCTCGAAATTCGGCTTTCGATCACTATGGTAAAGCAGAATCTACAATCCTCTGATGCAATCTATGAAAGTTTAATCACTGAATTTGGTAAAGCAGAATCTACAATCCTCTGATGCAATCTATGAAAGTTTAATCACTGAATTTGCAGAGCAAAGATCAACATACCCGAAATTTCTTCCCATTGTATAACGATGAATTCCTCTGCACTCTTTCCTCCCATATCTATCACCAAATTGGAACAATCAGAAGATCATCACAAATGTATGAATCGTAAGGATCGCTCAACATGCAATCCTTAACCAAATGTAGCTACTCAAAACTTGACAACTAAGCGCACCTGAGCAATGGAGTCCTCCAATTCACTGTTCGGAAGCGCGACTCTGTCGTACGATCGATCGAAAACCACGGACAGCTTCCGATCCAAACAAAAAATCTCCCAAAATCAGAAATGAAATTCCGATTTCGAGCAATTTCTGAGAGCAATGTTGAGTTCGAAAGAATGGAAATGAAGAAGAACCTGAGATTGCAAGAGTCCCGAAGGGCAGGAGAGCAGAAGCTTGTATTCCGGTGGTGGTGCTTCTTCCATTGTTAAGAGAATGTAGGCAACCTGTTCGACGAAATTCCTCTGCGAGATCACGAATTCTCCAATATAGCATCCTTATTTGATTTCACAGCAGCTCGATCAAGCTGTTTGTTTCACGTTTCTCATCGGGACGAGTCCAGGAGTCGCGTCAGATGATAGCGAGTTCTTCGGGATGAATAAAAACACATTTGGGACCTAATTGGGAGAATTAAGTTAATTCATAATCTAATTAAGTTAATTATATTTAACTAATAATTTTTTATTATGAATAACTAATAAAATTTGATGCCAAGAGTTTTTATCAAATTAAAAATAGTGAAAAATTTATGATATCATATGGGGAATTAATTTATTTCAATAACTTGATTTGTTATCGTTTGTTTATAGTGCAACTGGTAATAAATCGATTACTGGAGCTACAATGGGTGGGCTAACCTAGACTATTGTCGAGGGTTTTTTTGTCCTAAAACGATGAAATCCTATGTAAAATATTTAAAATTGAATGTTTTACCTACTGGTTAACATTGAGGCTTGAAATTCTGCCTAGAGTTTTTGATCATCTTGATTCTGCTACTACTGGTTAACATTGAGGATTGAAATTCTGCCTAGAGTTTTCGATCATCTTGATTCTGCTATTACTACCACGTGTACCAAGGGTTCATGAGATTTCTTACTCGTGTCACATCCTTAGTAGCAGTCGACTGAAAAGACAAGATGGAAGAAAACGTGTTCGGGTCAGAGTCTTTCCTTTGAAGTTTAACCATAGTCTAACATGGTCGACTTGTTCAATTGGGTGGTAGTAATCACAAATAAGAAATTCGAGTGGTTCAGATAGGTTCGATAAGTAACATAATTCAATATCAACATCTGTTTATCGATCAAATTAAACGTAAAAAAATCTTTGATACCATGTCAATAATCGTTATTCGGTGGATCCAATCCAACACTTTGTGACTATTGGCCAACTCAATCATTGAATTTGGTGGCCATATATACAATTAATTATATAACATTAAATAGCAAAAGTTGAAGGGTTTGACTTCTCATGCATGGGCTAAGGTGAAATATTATAAGGTTATAAGGCACAATCACAAATATTTATTTCGTGAAAAAAAATAGTAAAGATATATATGATGTAAATTTTTCATCTATCATAGAGCGTTGCGTACATTTCTACAGTAACTTTGAAGTGGTATAAAGAGAACAAGATTGACATTGAACTTAACTATTACGCTCGCAACCAAAAAACACCATTAATGAATCACTCATCGATTTTATCTGTCTGATATCTCTAATTTTGCCTAGAATTTTTTGTTAACAGCTAAGATTGCATTCATCAAATTCGAGTCTAGACCCATCATAATAATATATAATATTAAAAATGATAATATATTATTAATTATTATAAATTTAATTATTGTGACATGATGGAATATCAAAAGTCTAGCAAGAGGCCCACTTGTAAAAGAAAGAAAAAAATAAAGCATGTATTCTTGTTGGGTGATGGGCTATTTGCTTCATGCAATAACTCCCTCCTTTCCACAACTTTATGTGCTCTTAGACCAACTCCAATCCTAAGGTCTTAAAACCCAAAATTTAAGACCTCAAAAAGTAAATAATAGTACTAAAAGTAAGTTTCCTTCCAATCATGAGGTCTTATAATTTGAAGTCTTATAATCAAGTTGTGCTTATAATTTATTTTAGAGTAGATATCTAGTTTATAAATTTATAACTTGATTGTCATTTATGCATACTCTACTGTAATTAATTAAAACGAACATTTCGATAAAAAAATAAAAAAAATTTGAACATTAATTTTTTAAACAAAATAAAATAACTTGGTTACAAATAACTTGAAAAAAGTGAATTTTTTTAAACTACCGGTACATCTACCAACCTTCAGCTACCACATGTTCAACTAATTTCTTCACCCACCATTCACATGTGAGATCTACCCACCAATTTTAGTTCCAAACATCTATAAATATGTTATTTGGTTGTTATTTGAAGTTATCACTTCCACATTAAAGAAGTGTATCTAGTCTCAACCTCTCTAAAATTTATAATGGCTGCTGCAATTCGAGGCATTCGTTGGAGTATAAACGAGGATGAAGCCTTATGCATGGCATGAATGGAAATTTCGCAGCTCGGGAGCTTTGATGATTGCCAAATACTAGATAGGTTTTGGGAACGTGTTCACACTAGATATTGTGAACTTTCAGAGATGGATCGTACGAAGGTGGCATTGCAAGCCCGATTCAAGATTATCAACCATAAATGTAATGTATGGAACGAATGTGTTCGGAAGGCAAATGCGGCTCCGGCGGGTGGATCTAATGTACTCGATCAAGCAAGACAAATATTTGAGTCGGAAAACGCAGGAAAATCATTTAAGTTTATTCATGCTTGGCATATCCTCCGTGAGCACATGGATTGGGAGTTGGCGTAAAGTACAATACAACGTGTCCCAATTATGTATTTGAATTACGTATTATCTATATTATGTATTTTAACGGTTAAGAAGTTTGCAATTGTTAAACCGCTGGATCGACCGAAATCCATCGATTATTAATCCAACCAACCGATTACCATTCCCACTACAACACTAAATTTTAGAATATATTTTATCATTTTCGTACTTCAAATCTATTGTCTAAGTTTAATTAAGTGGACAAAGTGACTTTATATCTATTGTCCAAGTTTAATTAAGTAGCTAAAATGAGTGTGATTGAAGAATGATTGCCTTGGTAGAAGGGAAATTAGTGGGGCCCACTTTTTAAGACCAAGGATGGAAAGGTCTTAAATATACAACTTTTCCATAAGATTTAAGTTTTTTTGGGTGAGATTATTTCATGATTGGAAGAGTTTTGGTCTTAAAAGTTTTAAAACCATGTGTGCTTTCAATGCTATATGTGTTATCTTTCTTTGTTGCAAAGATTTCGCGCCGATAGCAATATTCAATTCCTTCGTATGAAGTAGTAAACAGCTGGTAACAAGATGTACTCTATTCTCATGAATAAAGATCGAGTTCTTGATGTCATGGTTACGAGACAAGGTGATCAACTTATACTATAGTAATGCAATGTTCTCATTCTTGAAAGTGATTTAGGGGTCGTTTGGTGATGGGGAAATCCTGCAGAGTTCATTGAAAATCCTGTATTATGCGATGTACATTCTTGTTTGGTTACTTTCTGATAGAGTTGAGTTATTGTATTTTAGATACCCAGAGTTACGTTTATGATTGTCTCCATAATGTGTATTAAGAGAATTTCTACTTCTATTATAAAAATTCTAAACAGGATTATGGGTCCCAAATATATACACACACCAAAATTAACAAGATCCTCAAATTTTCAACAAATACGCTTTATACTATTCCTCTATTCTCATACTTATTCATTTCACACATCCAACCGGCCGAGCGAATTCCAAATGATCAGAGACACTAGATTGACAGACTATGAATTTCTATCGTCACCTTGCATGATTAGAAGCACTGAAAAACAGGGTCGAACGATACAATATACATTAACCATGCTTTAGACTCGAGATTAGACCGAACCGTGGTCCGAGAAAGGCCACTCGTTAATATGGTACTACACAAACTCATAAAATGAACTCTCAACTTTTATCCCATGATTCCATGCACATATACGTAAAACCTGCCACCTTTTATTACTTTATTATGTAATTATTAATTTTCATTATTAATTATAATTAACCCCACCCATTACATTAATCAAACCATAATCGTAAATTCGTGTTTATAATTTTACAAATGAGAAAATTAAACACAGTAAAAAAACAAAGAAACTTCAAAGTTAAAACCGTGTGGGCCCCTCTTCCGAAAAGAGCAGCAGTAAAAAACTTTTCACTTTTCACTTTTTACTTTTTACTGAGGTGGTGAGGCCAGGAAAGCGAATCAGGCATAACAAAAGTGGCGGGATCCTCATTCGTAATCCACCCGTACTTATCCATAAACGGTTAACCAACGACTCGGGCGGGTAACTCTCAATACAATCATCCCAAACCGTCGGACCCGAACCGAACCCGGACCCGGGACCCAGATCCCGAACCACCTCCCACAAGCAGCTGTTACACTTGAACCCTGCCCCGAAACTGATCATCAGAACCCGATCCCCTTTCTTCAACCTCCGCTTCGCCGCCATGTACGCCAGCACATACCACAAGCTGCTCGCCGACGTGTTCCCCCACCGGTGCAGATTCATCCTCGCCGGCTCCAGATCGTACTCGCTCAGCTCCAAGCTCTTCCCTATCCCGTCTATCACCGCCTTCCCTCCGGTATGGATGCAGAAATGCCCCACCCCTGTTTTGAAGTTGATCGGCGGCGGTGGCTTCGCCACCGCCGCCGCCTTCCCGCCGCGATTCGTGAATTTTCTGATGGAATAGAGAATTGTGAACCGCAGCAGCTCCCTGAGAGGGAGGATTTTTGGAGAGATCTCCTTTAGGTTATCGACGAACGCTCTCGTCGCGACCTTCGGGAGCGACTTCTCTAAATAAATCCCGGACGGCCGAGATCGTCTTCTTTCTGGAAGCAGCATCTGTAGGAATCGTCTCTCGCGCCATGGTGAGTTCGAACCAGAGTTTTGAGCTTGAACAGAGCACGATTCCTCAATTCGGGCTTGTTCGTCATCAGAATTGCGCTACCTCCGCATCGGAACAGGCAGTTTGCTAAGATCATCGATCTGTCATTCCCGGTGTACCAATTCGGCGATAAGGATTCAGATGTGACGACTAGAGCGAGCTTGTTTGGGTACGCACGCAAGGTGTTCGATACAATGCCAGTAGAAATCAAGCTAGCGGAACACCCCATTCCAGTGAGGTTAAACGACTTGACGTCGTCTCTCATCTTGTAGTGGTTGATGATGCCGAGGCTAGGGACGGAGATGTGGTGATCATCGAAACGTTGACGACGAGGATGTCGATCTCGGAAGGGTGGATTTTCGATCGGGTGAGGAGCTTATCGATTGTGTGGTGGAAGAACTCATCCATTTCGAGGAGTCCGTCTTGTAAAGACGGACTCTCCTAACAGAGGATATGAAGAAGAAAATCACATTTTCTTCTGCTATTGATGTGATTCGAACCATGACAACAAATTAAGAAGACGAGAGGACACGGCAGCGTTTAAGGATTTCCTTTGTTTGTTTGCTATATGACAGTTGTGTCTGATATTTTCTTTGTAACGGTTTCACTTCCGATTTTACTGTTTTATCCCTATGACTCAGCTCGCTTGTGACTGAGGATAAAACCTTGCTGCTATGGAATGAATCATCTTGCGCTTTCCAGATATTTCTTTTGTTATGGTATCAGAGCTTTCCATGGCAGCAGCAGAAATCACCTTTTCTTCCTTCCATCTTCCATTGCTTTCTTAGTCATTTTCAATGGCAAATGACACTAACAACAACTCTACGATACCACCCACCACCTCTTCCGCATATCCCCTCTCTGACCCATATTATCTGCACGGTAGTGAGCAACCAGCACAGCTGCTGGTGGCACACAAACTCACACCAACTACCTACGATGACTGGAGTTCTGCCATGGCGGATGCCCTTCTATCCAAGAACAAAATGGGATTTGTCGATGGAACAATCCCTGAGCCAGAGGTTACAGATGCACTATTCTGGCCCTGGACTCGTTGCAACACCATGGTTAAGAGCTGGATTCTGCAGTCCGTAGAAGATGTTATTGCACGAAGTGTCAGAGGTTTGAAAACCGCAGCAGAGGTATGGAAGAACTTAAAATTACGTTTTGCTCAAGGTGACTTGATTCGAATTTCTGAATTGCAAGAAGAACTTGC
Source organism: Linum lewisii (assembly GCA_034768395.1). NCBI lineage: Eukaryota > Viridiplantae > Streptophyta > Magnoliopsida > Malpighiales > Linaceae > Linum > Linum lewisii. The sequence continues at coordinate 66,280,264 of CM068298.1, forward strand.
AAAGTTGAAGCAAGGTTCTCGATCATTGTCTGAATATTATACCCATCTTATCACTTTGTGGGAGAGCAGAAGAATTATCAACCAATTCCATCTTGCCTCTGCACTGATAGCAGCAAGAAATCTTGTGATGCAATTGCAGTGGTCAAGGGTTACAGAGATACTAACTTTGTCATTCAGTTTCTTCGTGGCTTAAATGACAACTACTCAGTACCTAGATCTCAAGTTTTATTTACTGACCCATTACCATCTATGGATCAAGTGTTTTATAAAATGCATCAACATGAAAGACAGACTTATGGATCACGTACAAATCGAACAAAGACCTCAGATCCACTAGCTCTAGCTGTGCATAATCATGATTTTGCAGGATCTTCATCTAATCGAGAATGGTCCACTCCATCTAGCTATGCCTTTCGTGGTCGTGGACGTGGTAGAGGCTCTTATCCTCCTAGGCCACGCCCTTTATGTACTTATTGTAAGCTTATTGGTCACACGGAGGAACAATGCTTCTATAAGATCGGGTGGCCACCAGGAATGACCCCACGACCATTTCCACCAAGACCACAGTCATATCCAAGACCTACAGTAGCTGCTACAGAATCATCTTCACCTATTACACTTACTACGGAGCAATATGATGGTTATCTTGCATATATGAAAGCTACTACATCAGGTTCTAATGTTTCTGGTCATTCAGACAAGCCTTCAGCTGCAGCTTTTCATACACACGGCAAGTTTGTATTCACTCACTCTTGCCAAACTCGAAATGCAGTTGCTAATTCTATATGGATTCTGGATACTGGTGCAACAGATCATATAATCTGCTCAGCTGATTTGTTTGATGACTTTCAGCCTATTAGGAATGTTACTTTGACTCTTCCTACAGGTGATCAGGTGGCTGCCACACATGTTGGCACAGTGGTTTTCTCTGATTGCTTAAGATTGGAGCATGTGCTATTGGTTCCTAATTTTTCCTTTAATCTCATCTCAGTCAGTAAACTGACTTGCAGCAAGCGTATTGGACTCACTTTTATCTCTGATGTTTGCTGTATTCAGGACTCAGCTTCGGGGAGGATGATTGGTTAAGCTAGACTTCAGCATGGCTTGTATCACATGGATGGTCCTGAGGTTCCTCCTTTACCTTCCAGCCTTGTTGCAGCTCATACCAGTCAGTCATTTGATGTTTGGCATTTTCGATTAGGCCACGTTTCTCACCAGAAAATTCCTTTTCTTCAAAAATTCCATCCTCATATCACAGTAGATTGTTCTAGGCCCTGCGATGTCTGTCATTTTGCAAAGCAGAAGAGGTTGTCATTTCCTGTTAGTCAATCTATTTCTGCACATCCTTTTGAATTGTTACATAGTGACATTTGGGGTCCAGTTTCTCAGCCAACTTATGATGGTTTTAAATACTTCCTTTACTTAGTTGATGATTTCACAAGGATGACTTGGATCATTCTTCTTTCTGCAAAATCAGAAGCAAGACCAAAATTGCAAGCTTTTTGTTCCTTTGTCCAAACTCAATTTTCAGTACAAGTCAAAAGAATTCGTACTGATCAAGGACAAGAATTTAACATGACACAGTTTTATGATAGCCAAGGAATCATACATGAGTTATCCTGTGTTGAAACTCCACAACAAAACTCCAAAGTGGAGAGAAAACACCAACATATACTAGCTGTAGCTCGTGCCTTGAAATTTCAAGCTAATCTGCCCTTAGATTTCTGGGGAGATTGTGTCAAGCATGCTGTGTATCTCATCAATCGAATGCCAACTCCCATTTTAAACCATCAATCACCTTTTGAAGTCCTTCATTCTAAGCCTCCGAAATATGAGAATCTTAGAGTCTTTGGTTGTTTGTGTTTTGCATCAACATTACCAAGCACTAGAACCAAATTCTCTTCTAGAGCTAGAAAATGTGTCTTTCTAGGGTATTCTACAGGAATCAAAGGATATAAGTTATATGAATTAGACACACACAAAGTTTTTGTGTCAAGAGATGTCATTTTTCATGAATCTGTATTTCCCTTTGCTGCATCTCTGCAATCTCATGAACCTGATTTTGCAGCTTCTTTTCCACCTGCAACAACTTTTCATGATGATCAAACTGATCAAGAACCTCAATTTTCACCTTCCGAACCAAACCACAGTCCAATATTACCAACAAACGCATCTGAAATCACAGATTCAGATACACAATCTGAATCAAATATTGATCTTGATCACACTCCATCTTCATTATCAGATTCTAATCATACTCCTACACAAACCACAGATCATCCTCCAAGACCTATTAGACCTAGACATCCACCCAAATACCTTCAGGACTATCACTGTGATCTCCTACACAAGTCGAACTGCAATCAGTTGTCCACCCAAGTTGTTACTGCTACTGCAACATCAAGAGGTAAACATCCTATTTCCCAAGTGTTATCTTATGATTCTTTATCTATTCCACATAAACAGTTTGTTCTTAGCATTTCTTCAAAGCAAGAACCAGAAATATATGCTAAAGAATCCAAAGATCCTGAATGGGTGGTGGCCATGAATCAGGAACTTCAAGCACTTGAGAAAAACAATACTTGGAGTGTGGTTCGTCTTCCACCTGACAAACACGTCATAGGGTGTAAATGGGTTTACAGGATTAAATACAAGGCTGATGGTACAATAGAAAGATTCAAGGCACGTTTGGTTGCTAAAGGATATACTCAACAAGAAGGAGTAGATTTCCATGAAACTTTTGCTCCTGTTGTTAAAATGACCACTGTCAGATTGTTTCTTGCCATTGCAGCAGCTAGGAATTGGCATTTACATCAATTGGATATCAATAATGCATTCCTTCATGGTGATTTAAATGAGGAAGTTTATATGTCTTTGCCTCCAGGAAGTTCTACTGATTATGACTTTCCAAATCCAGCAGAAGTCCTTATATGGGTTGAAGCAGGCTTACCGGCAATGGTTCTCCAAACTTACAGACCATTTGCTTACTCAAGGTTATACTCAAAGTTTAGTTGATCACTCTCTATTTATGAAGTCCACAAACCACGTGTTTACTGCAGTGCTTATCTATGTTGATGATCTTATTATCGGAGGCAACGACATGACAGAGGTGACACATTTAAAGAAAAATCCGGATGATACTTTCAGTATCAAAGATCTTGGCCCCTTAAAATACTTTCTTGGGCTTGAGGTTGCTAGAAGTTCATCAGGTTTACACCTATCTCAAAGAAAATATGCTCTTGAGTTGTTAGCTGAAGCAGATTTTCTTGATTGCAAGCCAGTAAGGACTCCTATGGATTATAAAGCTACACTTTCTGCTACTGATGACACTACTCTTGTTGATGTTACCAAGTATAGACGTATGGTTGGTAAGCTCATATATCTTACTACCACACGTCCAGATATTGGTTATGCCACACAACAGGTCAGTCAGTATATGACAGCTCCTACGCAAGTTCATTTCAAGGCAGTGAATCGCATTCTGAGGTACATAAAAAATGCCCCCAGTGCTGGTTTGTTTTTTCCTTCAACATCAGATTTCACGCTCAAGGCTTTTAGTGATGCAGATTGGGGTTCTTGTCCCGACACACGTCGTTCTATTACTGGATATTGTATGTTTCTTGGGAACTCTCTCGTTTCTTGGAAGTCTAAGAAACAAACTACAGTTAGCAAAAGCTCTTGTGAAGCTGAGTACAGAGCCCTCGCTCATGCCACGTGTGAGGTTCAGTGGCTAATTCATCTTCTTAAAGACTTCCATGTTCCCCAACTTGCCTCTTTTCCATTGTATTGTGACAATCAATCGGCAATTTATATTGCTGAGAATCCCACTTTTCATGAAAGGACGAAGCATATTGAGCTTGATTGTCACTTGGTTCGTGAAAAGGTTCAAGCTAAGCTCGTTAAGATCCTTCATGTTTCTTCTCCTAATCAGCTTGCAGACATCTTCACTAAACCCCTTGCACCAGGTCCGTTTCATTCTCTCATTTCCAAGCTTGGTGTTCTATCTCTTTGCACACCAGCTTGTGGGGGGGGGGGGGTAACAGAGGATATGAAGAAGAAAATCACCTTTTCTTCTGCTATTGATGGGATTCGAACCATGACAACAAATTAAGAAGACGAGAGGACACGACAGCGTTTAAGGATTTCCTTCGTTTGTTTGCTATATGACAGCTGTGTCTGATATTTTCTTTGTAACGGTTTCACTTCCAATTTTACTGTTTTATCCCTATGACTCAGCTCGCTTGTGACTGAGGATAAAACCTTGCTGCTATGGAATGAATCATCTTGCGCTTTCCAGATATTTCTTTTGTTATTTCCTCACGGCCCTCGAAGACTAGTCGAGGGCCGTAGGTTTGCTCGCCTATGCCGGAGCTGACTATAGCTTTGAGGAGGAACTTGTACTCGTTGAGGCCTAAGTTAGGGTTGCGTTTGATGAGTTGGCCGCAGAACTCGGTGTCAAGTTTCCGTTCGTCGGAAGGTTGGTAGCATTCGTAGTCGAGGATGTAGCAGTGTTGATTGAGCTTATGGTGTAGCCATTTGTAAAGGAGGAAGATTGGGAAGAGGATTAGGGATGTGTATATCGCCATTGTTGTGTCCATTTTCTTTGAAGGTGGTGAGTTTTGTGTTTGTGAAGGGGAGACTTTATAGTTGAAATTTGGGGTATGAATTATGGTTCAAACTTTCATGGTTGACTTTTTTTAGATGATGAGTCATGGGGAGAATATTAGAGTGCTAAAGCCGCCTAGCGTGTAGATTCATTTAAACGTAGGATCGCCACGTTTGAATGAATCTACACGTAGGTGGCTTCAGCACCATTTTGGTGCTGAAGTTTCAGTACCGTAACCATGACCCATCGATTGTGTGTTAGGGTTAGGTTTTGGTTTTGGTGTGTATATGGGTGGATTAGTACGAAGGAAATGTGGTTATGTTCATGTAGGGGAATTTCATACTACTATGTGAGAATTTATGTACCAATACATGGGTCTAAGGTAGAATTTAGTATAGGTTTTGGTGTAAGAATTTTTGTACCGATATATGGGTCTAAGGCAAGATTTAGGGGAATTTCGAGCCACTGCGTGAGAATTTTTGTATCGACATGTGGGTTTTCGGAAAAATTTAGTGTAGGCTTTGGTGTATACATGAGTCTCGTTTGGTATGGAGAAAATGTGGTTGTGTTCTTGTAGGGGAATTTCGTAACAAACGAGAAAATGTGATTGTGTTTTTTTGTCTACCAATATACGTAACAAATGAGATAATTTAATATCCTCGAACAACCACCTATAAATTTGACCTCATTAAATAAAACCAGCCTATCTAGGTGAAATAGAATCATTTCAACCCAACAAATTCAACCAAAAAATCCCCGACCCATTACACTTGTTAGCTCAAAGATCATAACCATAGGGTACATGAGTTGGACAACATGTGAAAATCATTATTATTGATAATATTTTTTAATAGATATGTTTTCAAAATTATACCGGCGTAAACAAATCAACTGATTAGATCATGGATTACTCATTGACACGGTACGATATAATCTCGATATAATCACAACGTGATCTCTCACCTTCTGCTAAACGAGAGGACGGAAGCTTTGATGACATGATGTTTGAGAAAGATTAGTGGGTGCTCAATGGTGGCGGGGTATTAAGTTATGATTTATTGGTTAGTCGAGTTATGAGTTAATTAGATTATGAATTACTTGAGGTCGTGTGTTGGTTTTGGAATTGCTAAGTTTCGTGGTGGTGTACTTTTTTGATTGATTAAAAGTATGGGTTGGGATGGGGCGGGTATGGTGGATCATGAGCTGGGTTAATCGGGTCACGATTCATAGGTCAATTGGATGGTGAGTTTATCTGGTAACGAGTTCATCTTGTTTGTGGATTATCAGTTTTTGGGTTTGCCAAGATACATGAAGTTGAATCATCAATCGAATTACAAGTTTATTGGATCACGAGTTCATCAAACTACCAATCAAATTGTATATCATGAATCACTGCGTTCATCACTATTCGGCTTTGCCAAGTTATACATAGTCAAAGTTTGATCGATTTAGTGAAAGACCTTGTAGTCTGCTGGTACAGTATCGCAATATATTCTTCATCCAAACGAACCCTAAGACATCAAAATCATCGATTACGTGCATAAAAAGACATGCATGCTTAGCTAGCTATATACAAGTAGCTAATATTTTAATGCATAAATATACACAAATTGGGGTCCGGATCAGGGTCCAACCTTTTCTTGGGTTGGAATCTGGTCCAACCCATTCTCAGTCATTAGATCACTCTTTGACCTTTTGACCAATCCAATGGTCTAGATTGTTAGGGGTATCTAGGACTTTACACACATAATTTAATTATTATATTTAAATTAAATAATTAATATTTTTTCCAGGGGACAGCCGGTGACTCCGGCAGCCGGCCACCGTCGCCGGCGACTTTTCCGGCGAGCTTCATGCGCCTTTTTTTTTTTACTTTCAGTTTTTTTTTTTTAAACTAGGTAACACATTTTTTTCTGTTAACTAGTTAACAGTGTTTTTAACTGATAACTAGTTAACATGGTTTTTTAATGATAATTAGTTAACATCATTTTTTGTTTAATAACTTGTTACGAAATTTTAACCTGATAACTAGTTAACAATGTTTTTTTATTGATAACTAGTTAACATGATTTTGAAACTGATAACTAGTTAACATGATTTTTTTTTTATAATTAGATAACACCTTTTTTAAAATTAGTTAACTAGATAACACGTTTTTAAAAAATAGTTAACTAGTTAACATCATTTTTGTTGTTAACTAGTTAACAATGTTATCAAGTTGTTAACTAGTTAACAATCTGAGTTAACTAGTTATCACGATTCACCGTCGGCCACCATGGCGGCAGTCATACACGACGTGTACCCCATTTTGAGTTGTTTCGGTTTAAATCATGGTTGAGTCAATGGTTTTGATTTTGTTCGGTTTGATTTTGGGTTAACCACCACCCACTTAACAAAATAAAATAGCCTTTACAAAAAAAAAAATTAGCCTTGAACTGATCCTTGTGGATTGGCTATTTGAGAGTTTCTTTAGAAAGAAACTTTAGTTACAATATTTCATAGTTGTGAACTTGTGATTCTCATACTGGAAGTCTAGTATATAATATATAACGTGTAGCTAGGTAGGGGTTGATAATATGCTTACTGTGTGTGCCCCATGTCCATAACAGTTGGGAAACCATAAAGCTGCACGTGGCCGTACAGATAAAGGAAAATAGCACTTTACTCCCTTTACTTTTCCAACTTAACAAAATTTTTACCCTTCTTACTTTGATCACTTTATCGTTTAGGTTCTTCGTTCTAACTATCATCTTCTTAATATTAAATTTGGACACATCCGCTCACCGATGGAGAGAGATATCAGAGGTATTAGATAAAGAGTTGGGCAGAAAGGTCAATTTGGAAGGTATTGCGAAGAATATGGTGAAATATGAGAGTTAAAAAAATATTTAGTAAACTAATACATGGTTATTGAAGCTAATGTGGTGCACTGAATTCGTATTAGTTAACATTATGAGGATGAAAGTTAAAACAGAAGGACCTAAATAGTAAAAAATCAAAATAGGAAAAGTAAAAAGATCGAGTTATAGTATATGGAGCTATTTGTTAAATTGGCAAAGTAGAGAAATAAAGTGCTATTATCCCTTCAAATAAATAGGCTTTGGCAAAAATCTATACTCACCCGATACTCAACCGTGTTAGATGAAAAAAATTCGTTGACCGGATAATATTTACGGGCATGGGTGAGCTCGTATACCTAAATCACAAGATAATGATAGGAATGAATTTCATGGTAACCAACTCGTATCCAGTCTGATGAGTACCTGCTAGCAAAATATTATCGTATTATACTATATTTATATATGATTAAAAAAATTGGTGCATACATATATTTATGTTAATTTCAAGTATTTTCATAAAAAAAATTCAAGTATTTACTGATATTTATTTAAAGTATTTACTGAAATTCAAAATATTGAATAGGCCACCTACGTTACAATTCCAAATAAATATCTATTTTTAACTAGACATGGCAATATTGGACCCGACCCGTTGATCCAACCCGAACCCGCCCGAAAGTTTAGGGTTGGGTTTGCTATTTTGGGACCCGAACCCGAGATGACCCTAACCCGAAAACCCGACAATTTTTTGGGTGGGTTAGGGTCGGGTTTAGGGTCGACCCGTTGACCCGAAAAATCTTTATAGTACCTATAAATATTACTATTTTCAATGTCACTTATGTGCTAATTTAATATGTAGTCTTATTTTTTATTTATGATTTTCAATTTTATAATTTTTGTCATTTTGATTCTTTTATCATGTAAGTCATAAATCATAAATAACACATATCACAAATATTATACTCAACATATGTCATGTCGAATGTCACTAAAAATCATTGATGTCATTAATAACAACATTAATGGTTGTAAAATTTTCACAAAACCATAATATGGTATATATTTGATATGAAATTATGTTCCAAAACTACTTTTTAACACTTTTAACATCCTCGTGCATTATCTTACATCATCGGTTCAAGTGCATTGTGTATAACTTACACCATTAGTATGTGTGTTCTATACATGTTGTATAAGCTATGAACTATAATTTTATACATATTTCTACGTCTCACATTCATAATTTATTAGTTTAATTTGAGTCTATTTGTTTTAAATAAATTTGTGATGATGATGTTTAAATTTTTTTATGACCAAAGTGCTTGTAACCCGAAATGACCCGCAACCCGACCCGAAAGTTTAGGGTTAGGATCAATTTCAAATATGGCGACCCGTGACCTGAATGACCCAACCCGAAATAACCCGTAACCCGTAGTGACCCGCCCAAATCAACCCGACCCGCCCGATTTGCCAGGTCTATTTTTAACACGTCATTTCCGAAAAATATATATATATATATATATATATATATATATATTATATTATTATTAAATTCATTTTTCATCGCTGTTATTGTCAGAATTCAGAACCCCGAAAAAGAGTGAAATCAATATCCGCAAAACATCAGCCGACGTGCAAATGTAAAAACAATCCCCAAAGAATCCCAGCTCCGTTCTCCCCTCGTCGGCGGCAACTCACGTTTCCACCGGACCAGAACACCTAATGGCGAGAACAACAGCGGCGCAGAACCAAACCGATAACAAGGTGGGAGTTTTCTTCCTAGCAACTCTGCTTCTCTGGTCTTTATCAGTAGGGTTTGAGATCCTCTTCAACAAGCGGACCCAGCTCCTCTTCATCGTCGCCGGCGGGTTGTTCTTCCAATTAGCCAACTGGTTAATTCGGTCCTTGGTCTCTCGTGACCCGCTCTTCGTCAACACTTCCGTCTCCCTCCTCCATTCCTCCGTCACTTCCTCCGCAGGTTCTTATTCTTTAGTGCTTGTTTCCTGAATTGGGCTCATAGTTAGTACTGTAATTGATGGTGGGTTGCTTTGATATAGACTTGAAATCACTGTATTGGAGTCTCTGTTGCTGTTGAGAGCTTTAGGGATGCAGCTTGCTTCTATATATAGAGAGAATTAGAACTAAGAACAGAATTTCCATGCTAGCTGTTGTGTTACCCTAATTTTAGCATTTCCAGATGTGGCATTGGTAGTATTCAGCTACTGAAAGCTTACTGATGTCTAGAGTAGTTGTCAAGAGCTGCTTCAGCCTACGATCTGAAGTGATCAAAGTTAACATGTAACTAGTCATACCGATGAACCCTAAACTCTGAATTGCAACTCGATAAAGTCACAACTTGATTGACCATAACTCATAACTCGATTACCTCTGCCCATAACTTACCCCAACCCCCATATGACAGCACTAATGATGTCCAGCTCACAAAGCTTTACATCCTGTTATGCAGGAACACTTATCCCTGTGAAGTTTGTTCATACATCTATGGATATTGCTTTTACCATGCACAAGTGATAGTTCTTTGCTTCTTTGGCCAATGTCTATGCCAGAATTACCACTTCTGATGAAAAAAAACAAATTCATTTGATTATTGTTTTCAAACATGTAGGTTTTTGAGTGCGTCTATTTGTCCTTTTCTATTTTGTTTGATATACTTTGTCTTGTTTGGTACCCTCCAATACATTGTGTTTCTTTCTTTCTGATGTTCTCATGCTATTTGGATTCTTATTACTCTTGTTATGCTGTTTTCAGTGATATTGATTTTGGTGAAACGGATTTCGCACGACAGTGCGAATGGGATATTCGAGCACTCGGAACTCGTTGGAAGTGCATGGCAGTGGGGATACCCTGCTTTGTGTTTCTCGTCTGGTTACTTTGCATATGATCAGTTGGATATGCTGGTTTACAGACTGTATAGTGGAGTCTTTCCTTCTATCCTGGTGCACCACCTGGTTCTTCTCATGTGCTTCACTCTTGCTCTGTACCGAAATGTCACGATTAACTACCTCATTCTCACCCTAATCTGCGAGGTACGGTTCTTCCTTCCCTGTATCATGTCAGCTCTCCGTAAAGTCACCATCGATTGTGTCATTCGTTCTCTCTGATTAGGGTTCTGGCTGTCATCTTCTGTTCATCGATAGAATACATAGCTTGACATGAGGAAGCAATGTATGAACCATCTTTTGAACAAATTTTCAGCTGCATTCGGTCTTCCTACACGTGAGGAAACTGAGACGGATGGCTGGGATTCGCGACGCTAAAAGCACGATTGTGAAGGTGGAATGGATCCTGAACTGGCTGACATTCATATTCGCGAGAGTGGTGCCTCACATCCTAATTACAGGGAAGCTGATCAACGATGCATCAAAGTTCCGTAAGGGGATCGAGTTGCCAGTTGCGCTGTCTGGGATGGCTGGAATGAACATACTGAATGCTGGTCTGGGGATGGATCTCTTCAAAGCTTTTCGGAGAGAGCGAAATCCACAGACAAGTAGTCGTCGTCGCAACCACGATGAATGATCATGGGTGGAGGAGGTGCTTAAAGTTTATATTGCACACATCAGGTTTATAGATTCTTTTCTATCGTTGATTATTCTTTTCCTAGTGTTTGTACGTTTATAAACGAGTTCAAGAAACTTCATATTGTCAGTTCATGAAATATTGTATGTTGGTCTACAGACAGTTCAAAATGATTATCGCTTAGAAACAACTGGTTTGGCTAATTCAATTGAGTACTGATTTGGTGCAAAAAAGAAAGGTCCTACCGGGAGTCGAACCCAGGTCGCTGGATTCAAAGTCCAGAGTGCTAACCACTACACCATAGAAACTTGTTGCTTAATCAATGCTTGCTTATTGACTACACCAAACCGCTTCTTCTGACTGCTATTTTTTATTTTGGTATTCTATGACTATATTGTGTGTTGAATCTTAGATTCGATAATTAATTTCGTGATTACGTTTTTAATTCTTTTCTCTGTGAAAGTTGAGAATAAAAAATTGCAGTTCTCTCCCTAGGCTAGTGCACTAATCACTATCAACTTCTATAGTTGTTTTGTGCTAAGAGTTCATATTTTGCAATGGTTGGAGATATTACTTTTCATAAACAATTGATGATCCAAGTTGGTATTTCAAAGTTTTAGGAATACCAACAAATAGGTAAATATATAGGGAAGACGAATGAGTAAGAAGATCAATCAAGTTTAAGCGAAAGATGATGTTGAGACAAAATCTAATAGAATAGAGAAATAAAGTACAAGTGTTGGTCTCAATGTGATTGATTCTTTCACAAGTGAGAATCTATTTCCTAGAACGAGTGATAATACTTAAGACCAATGTAGTAGTAGTAGCCTTGTTCAAATTCTAGGCGTGATAGTAAGCAACTTGATCATTCAAGGAAGTACGTGCAAGGATGTGGTGTGTGCACAAGAACGAATGTGCATACCTTCAACAAGTGAGTCAAATGTTCAAATAGATAAGTCATATTATGGAAGTAAACAATTTTAAGAGAGGCAATAACTCAATTATCTGATAAATCCAAGATAGGATAGTTTAAAGATATAGTTAAACCGTTACATTTAATGATTGGACATAAAATTCTATAAAAATCAAAATGTAAACTCATTACCCAAAGGTGCAAAAGGTTGAATGAAATAGGGATTTCCAATAACAGTATTTTTTATTTTCAGTTAGTTGAATGATTGAACTATTGAACAAATGACTAAAATTTTGTACAAATCTATTTATTTTAACGAGTCATCAACAAGGGGTGGTGGCGCAGTTGGCTAGCGCGTAGGTCTCATAGCAATAGAGTGATCCTGAGGTCGAGAGTTCGAGCCTCTCTCACCCCATTATTTTTTCTTTTTGAATTTCAGCTAAGAGCAAACAAGCAGATGAGCACAGACCAAAAAGAATTGCACAATGTTGGATTTAAATGGAATTTAAACCACAAACTGAATTATACACTTTCTTCTCTCTACAACCAACATATATAAATCTCATTACACCTCTTTCTTCTTCTTTTACCTTTCCACCTAACACTAAAGCTCAAGCTGAATCCCATTCTTGCTCCTTGAGAAGAACTTTGCAAACCCATTTCGGTTCTTATCAGAACTCGAATGATGCATCGACGACACCACAGCTGACGAACTTGACGAAGATGATGATGGCGGCGATTGGTGATCGTGCTTACTAGGTGAAGGGTGTGAACCCGCCTCAGCGACTCTTGAAGAACTTGAATCAATTGCAGGAGAGTATGTCTGATTAGAATGTAACCTCCACAATTCCTCACCATCACTTACTCTAGCAGCAGCCGATGATGAAGAAGCTTCCGGTATGCTGTTCGTGTCCATCAAGAAGTCCTCGAGCGTCGCTAGAGATTTCAGCTGCTTCCCTAGAGACAGTATTGTCTTCTGGCATTCAGCAAGCTTCCCGGCTGCCAGAGCTATGTCCTCCTGTGGTTACACATAAACACAAAGCATAAAACTTTCTCATTTCGAGCTTGAACTATAAGAGATCAATGTATTATAACATAAAGTTTTGATTTTTAACCTGCTTGATCTTTGGCTCTCTCATTAATTGCTTGTGCTCAAATTCCTCCTTTTTCCTGGAAAGTTCTTCCTCCAGGTACAGATACTTGATGCTGAACTCGGCAGATGTAGCCTTTTCCTTCTGGAGTTCGGTTTCCAAGGTGGTAACCTGTGCTGACATCGTACGACATTCTGCTTCCAAGCCAATTAGTTGAGATTCGATGTCTTGCTTCGATTCTCTCGCCAATAACAGCTCGGTTTCGACTTCCTCCAACTTGAATTGGACTTCTCTCAGCAGACTTTCTGTCGCTTTATTCTCATCTCGACTTCTGGTTAGGGAAGTTTCCATCTGTGACTTCTCTGCCATCATTTCTTGTAATCTTCTTTCCACCTGTGCTTTCTCTTCTATCATTCTCTCAAGACTTGATTCCACTTCAGCCTTTTCTGATTTCATGTTCTCCAAACTACGTTCTAATTCGTGTTTTGCTTCTTGCAGTTCATTCACCTTGCTTTCCAGCTCAGCTGTATGACGAATAGCCGTCTCAAGCTCAACTCTCAATGACCTTTCTGCATCAGTAGACTGTTTCACCACTGCTCCCGATTCAACATGATTGCTTCGACTTTCAGTCTCGGCCATTGAAGCAAGTCTTTCCATTTCAAGGAAATCATCCATGAGATCAATCTCAACAGCTGATGCAGGTAGATTCCTGTTGCCAATTTTCCCGTCCTTAAACCGATCAAGTTCAGCAACCAGTGCGGATGTGTCAAAGTTGCTCGCTTTTCGGGTATCCAAATCAAATGCATTGAGCCTTTCCCCGCTATCTGAATGGCTATCCGTGAGAGACTCGAGATAAACTGAAGAAGCAGCTGAGGTTTTGATATGATCATAGAATGAGGTTGATGATCTACAAGCTACAGCCTTTAGCCTTCGGCACTCGGCTTCGAGCTTGGCCAACTTCTTTATGCTTTCCAAATGCTGCCTGCTAGCCATTTCAGCCGCTTGAGTACTCAAGTCCCTTTCAATCAGTCTGACTTCAAGTTCTTCGGATTGAGACAGAAGCTCATTCCTTAGTGATTCGTTCTCTTGTTCTAGATATTCGAGCTTGTTATACATATCTGGATCGACTCGAAGAGGGGACTCCGGCTTTGTAGCTTCTGCTTCTGTCTTGAGCTGAAAAATCTGCTTCTCGAGTTCAGATTTAATGGATTCCCATTCTTTATTTTTGCTTGCAACTGCCTCGTGTATCTTTGCTTCCTGGTCATCCCGTGCTTGTCTAAGCTGCCTAACACATTCCTTGAGGGCTCCATCGAGATGGCTTACTCGATCTTCGAGTTGAGATTTCTTTTGTGTTGCTGCTTCTAGCTGTACCTTGACAACCACTAATTCATTTTCAGCCTTTTCCCAGCCTGCATATTATTACCACCAGCTTCGTTACACGAACTTGAGAAGTTTAACAGACTATTCGAGGCAAGCAAGGGGACACATTCAAAGAAGTAATGGCGAATCAGAAGAATAACACCAAAATACCTGCAACAGCTTCTTCAGCAACTTTCGAGTGTTGCTTTACTAAATCGTCTTTCTGACTGACGTTCACAAGTGCAGCTGATAACTTCTCTGTCAAACATTTGATGGTTTCGTTAACTTCTTCATCTGCAGCCGAAGTTTTTGAGGTAACTTCAGGCGATTGACTGTCGTCGTTTGGAGATGCTTTTAATGCTTCCTGTTTCAACCAGAAGAGTGTTGAGTGACATAGAAAAACAGCACAAAGAAGGTATATCTTAGCAGTACTATCCATTTCGAGTGAACATCTTCTCACATTTTACGAATGAGGAGACGAGACACCAGTATCAAAGCCCGAAGCTCAACTAGTTAATCGAATCATATTGCTGATCTAAGTACTAAAGGAACAACTAGACTTCCTATTTCCTAAAAGCCTTAACCTTCAAGCCAGAGCACTAAACTGCATCATTATCACAAATGCGCAATCAATGGTGAAATTTTTCAAAGTCAGAGCACAAACTGGAAGGAAACACACAAACTAACACAGATGAAGCAACATACATCACTTTCGACACAAAATTGGTTAAAATAATAAGAACAAAAGAAGCTTTCTTAAAACTTCCAACCCACCTGATCATCAGAGAATCTCTCTGAATGTGAGGATATTGAACCAGAGCTCTCACTTTCTCCATTGCTCCTCTCAGAAGGCTTCTTCTTCCATAGCCATTTCCTCTTCTCCATTGCCTGCAACCAAAAACATTCCACAATTGTCTGAAAGAAGCAAAAGGCGGATTGAAAAAGAACATGAATTTCTTTCTATAATTGAGCAGAAAGATGATTGCTTGGCTTATCATATTTCACCAGCTTTGCTTCAAATCCAACCAACTAACCATCCAACACTAGCAGCAATAAAACCAGAACCAGCCTTTACTAAAGCAGGAGGAGGCATATGAAAAGCTTCAACAGTATGTGTGAAGCAAAACCCAAGTAAGAAAAGAAACAGTCTTTTTCAACACCAACAAACAACAAAAGAGCCCAAATTCCACTAATTCCTAAATGGAGAAACCCCCCTACAGTTAATCAAACAGTGTTGGCTGATTTCACCAGCACAGAAAAGCTGCAAGAAACCCAGAAATGGAGAAAAAACAAGAGATTCTAATTTCTAACCATTCCTCCTCCTAGCTCCAGAAGCTACAAGGCCAGATTTTTCATGAACCCAGTTGAGAGAAAAGGTGGAAATGTAAGGAGAAAAGGGCAGAACCCAGAAGAGAAATCAAAATCAAATTACCTTTTTTTGACTGTTGGAGACCAGGAGCAGTAACTCTGTATCGAATTTGTGTTCCGAATAGTAAATGCAGGAGAAGGGGAAATCAAACGGCGGAAGAGAAATCAAAGAAAGAGAGAGAGGAAGCAGGTCAATAATTAAGAAGGGGAAGCAGGGGGTTTTAGTTTTACAATGAAAATCAGGCTGGATGTCAGAAACTTGTCTCCGCCATTAATGACCCAAGCAACAACTAAACAAGAAGCAAGCTGCAACTAATTTTGGCTAATAATTCTGCAGTGTAAACAGAGAGAAGGTTTGTATTGTAGATAATGTGGGGGGTCTGTTTGGCTTTGGCCCTTTGATTCTGAGTCCCCACAAAAGCTCTTTTCTTCTTATTATAAGAGAGAAGCAGCATGTGAGTTCTGAACGTGACGAAACCAGCTCAGATAGAAAAAGAAAAAACCTCAATGCAATCCTTAAAGGAAGCAACTTTTCACCTTTTTTTAGAGGAGAGATTGCAACCCAGATGTTAAAAATCAAATTTCTTACTTGGGTTTTGGTTAATTCTTTTGAGTTCATTTCAAATTTGTAATGTTGATTAGAATATTTCTTGAATTTGTTAATTTTGATGGTGTGGCTTGTCTTCACATCTAGTGCTTGAAAGTTCAGAATTAGAAAATTTTCATAGAAAATAGCATAAATTTGAATATTTTCAAGATAATCAATAAAAGATACTATTATAATAAAGGCCTAATACCATTGTACATCATAAACTATTGGCTTATTACGAGTCTATACATATTCTTTTCCAAATTCCAAAAATGTCACGAAAATAGCATGTCGTCAAGTTCTGTTTGAATTCGTTAACTAACGTGGCATGTTTGCCTATGTGGCGCGTATATTCTGCATACGTGGATTGCTAGTAGTGGACATGTCACAAAATATGAACAATCATGCCTACGTGGCATATTTTACTAACAAACATTTACAACAATGCCACCGACTCACAGTGAGGTTATCAAAACCGGCGGGGAACTTTTCGGCGAAGCGATTCTTGCCGAGGTTGAGTCTACCAGGTCATTGAGTTCGAAGAAGAGCGGCAGAATCTAGCCGGAAAAGGAGATTCCTTAGAGGTACAAGTTCCGGAGGTGGGTACAGTAGTACATGAAACTAGATCTGAAGGAAGGCAAACTGTGAGGGAGTTAAGCCGAAGGCTGAATGTACGAAGCTCGGTAGTTGGAGCAGAGTCGCTCGGTCGATTTCGATTTCGAAGATGAGCTCCACGGTGGAGCAGAGGCGGAGTGGAGCCGCTTAATCGATTTTGATTTCGAGCCCCACAGTGGAGCAGAGGTGGAGCCGAGCCGCTCAGTCGATTTCGATTTCGAAGACAAGCCCCACGGTGGAGCAGAGGCGGAGCAGTCGCTCAATCGATTTTGAATACGAGCCGCACGGTGGAGTGGAGGCGGAGCACAGCCGGCGACGAGATCTAGGGTTGAAACTGGAAGAAGGGAGAGAGATTTAGCATACCTTCCCAATCCTTGCTCCCGTGGTACTCCCTCCACCGGGAAGCTAAACTGTTCCTCGGAGAAGACATCTCCTCCGCCGCCTTCATCTCCAGCCAGATCCGGGCCACATTAAGCCCCTCGAGTAAATATATGTCACCAACTGAGATGCGCTCGTACTTGGAGTTGCTACGGCGGTGGCTTGAGAATCCAGCTGCTGCTGGGAGTGTTATATCTACAGATTGGGCTTCACATCCATGGCGAGATTAACTTAATCGGAGACCCAGAAGAAATCACAGCTGAAATGGCGAGAGGAAGTTTGAATTGTTGATCGGTAGAGAAATGAGGGTTAGGGCTTTCACCCAAAATTGAAATTAAAATTGGTGGAGAAGAGGCGGGATGCAGGAGTGGAGATGAAAGGGAAGGCTATCGGCGACCATGGCCGGCCGGCGGAAGGAGGACATAGAGAAAGAGGGGTGACAGCGGTATTGTGTGGTGGCGGTTGGGGAAGAAGAGAGAGACATGGGGAAGAAGAAAGATAATTTAAAATAAAATAGTTAAAATGACGTGGCATCCATGTCACACGCCACATAACATTTTGGACACAGTCAGCTAACTTCGTTAGGCCACGTAGGATGATTTTCAGCGAAAACTAACGGCATGACATTTTGGTAAATGGGTGCAGAAGGTCATGACATAATTGAAATTCTGAAAAGGTTAAGTATAAACTCGTAATAAGCCAATAGTTTATGATGTACAATGGTATTAGGCCTATAATAAACAAAGTTATAACTAAAATCAAAGTTCTAAGCACATGTGACTAGAGGACCTAGGTGGACCATCTACCATATTTGTCCCTTCATCTAAAGAAGTTTACATAATCGTTTCGTAATCTTATACTCCTCTCGATCAATTGAAAAATGTGTAATATGGTTCTACCTGTAGCCACCACAATTATCATGGATGTAACACTTATAGGGAAGTTAACATTTGATAAGAAAAAAATGAGGGCATATGTCAAAGAAAGAACGCGCCATGACTAGAGAAAGCAATCTTCTAACCTCGTAATGGCCAAATGCTCAAGGGACGAAGTAAATCAATGTTCATATTCCCACGAGGACGCCTTTCAACAAGTTGTACTCAATTTTGTAACTTGGTCATACATGTAGCCACCACAATTATTAAGGAGGTAACACTTAAAGGCGAGTTAACACTCGACATAAGGAAAATATGCTCAAAATAAAGAAATCAGAGAACCTACTTTAAAGAAGCACATGTGAAACAAATGAAACACCACAACTAGAGAAAGCAAGCCTCTAACCTCATAACAACTCATTGCTCAAAAGACGAAGTAACATGTGTCAGGCATAGGAACACACACTAATTAAACCAACTAAACCAAGGTTCACATTCTGATGAGCACGTACATTACACCTTTCGATATGTCACACGAATAATATGGTGATATAGTTTCTCTTTCCAATCAATCGAATCATACTTAATTTTAGTTGCGTGACATATCGAAAAAATCCCCTTGTAATAGTTAGTCATCTACCTACCATTAAACTAATAAGATTTGAGTTTGAAATACAAAAGGTTGTACTAGTTCCCGCCAAGTTTCATTGTGGTACATGGGTTGCTGCTTTATGTATGAGAGCAAACAGTAGGTTGTAAGTGTACTATGGAGTTGAAAATCAAACTTATTATTATGTTAATGTCAGAAAATTGCAGCAAAGATTGATCAGTTTATGTCTCACTTTTTTGTGTAGTTTAGTTTGGGAACACTTCAAAAATAAATTTTTATTTTATTTTTTATTTATTTATGAATAACACTTCAATTTCAAATATATAAGGATGCTGACTGCTGAGTGGAAAATACGCTCTCCTCCTTTGAAATTGATGTCTTTGGATTTATTCGGCTTTGTCAGTTTGCTTCTGTATCTCTGCATGCGCAGCTTTTCAAATTTTGCTCATGTTTTAGAAAATACATGTATGTATGTATTGTAGTAAATGACTTATTTTTTTTTGTTAATTTTCTATCTAAAATTCATGTATTGTAATTCCCAAAATAAGCTCAAATACATGAATTTAGAATCTCACTTTTTAGGTGAGATTGTGGAGAATCCTCCATTCTTTATTTTTTATTTCATCATATGTCCTTATTATGTTTTATTTCTTTCTTGGTTGGTTAGTCTTTGAACCGTGATTCATCTCGGTTCGGTTTACTCGCATTATAAAACTGCTCGAACCATCCTATCTTGAGTTAAAATACAGATCGTACACGTACACATATCTGTCATATTTTTACAAATCGATCCTGGAACTTTAAAATGATGCGGACTGGTTAAGAAACTTTGAATTGTGTTACAATTCAGCCTTGCAGTCGGCGCGCAGCGACATATTCCAACCATTTTGCGACATCATCACTGACACGTCATTAAAATATTATATTTTATTAATTTTTTTTATGACGTGTCAGTGGCGACGTGGCATAATGGATGAAATAATGCTCTGGAGTACTGAATCGTAACATAATATTAAGAATTTGGTTGTAAATATATTTTTTTATAGAAATTAAATTGATCGGTTCGAGTACAGGGAGGATACTTTAATATTCATACCTTACAATACAACAGTTTTTTAGTTTACTCATACCCTTACAAACATTCAAACAACTCAAGTTTTATCATGTTAGACCGATTTGAATTTGGATGAATAACTTCAACAGGCTGTTGAAATTGTCATCTCTAATTGACTCTACTCAAAATGAACAACAATTTGTGATATGAACGATAAGTTGAATAATTATGAAAATTGAATTGATAATTTTGTTATATCAGTGAGTTTTTTGTATAAACATAATATTTAATAATGTAATCAAATTTTCAATAAATCAACTGCTATTAATTAAACCAAGTAGTCTATTCTCTCGCAGTCTCGTTTGTACAATTTGAATATTTCCAGGGACCAAAATTGACATTTTGACAAGTAGTCTATTTTTTCCATATCAATTTTCCCAGCTGTTGGATCTTCTTCTGTCTCTTGTTCCACAGATATCATATATGCTTAAACGACATCGTTCCGATAAGAATGAGGCCAAGACGACAGCAGTCTGATCTTTTTGTTTGTGGCCAAATTCAGTGGTTTCGAATGTTCATAAGGAAATTAAATTAAAATATTAATTTTGTGTAGGTAGCTGGTAAGTGGTTACTGTCCATAAATCAAATATGTTTTGAATAATTCAAATAGTGTTGTTAACTTGCTGTTGAAGAATGAACCATATGCAGATTCTATTATTCTATTAAATCGTCGCCGTGCATTATTGTCCACGGTGTTGATATAATAATTAATAATAGAATAGGAAAATATCAAACCCCCCCCCTCTATTTTGATAACTTAGCAGATAGCCCACTGCACTATAATTCTTTTTATCTCTCCTACGTCAGTCATTTTGTTTTTTGGTCCTTTCATCCCGACTTTCGTGTTCTTGACGTTAAATCTGAACATATTTGCGCGCGACATTAGCAACTGTTTCCATAGTTTAGTGAGTAAGCATTGTGGAGGTAAATTGGGGAAGTATCACGAAGAAAAAGGGTGAAATACAAAGATTTTTAAACCATTCGTTTTATCCTTGGTTTCATCCTATCCAATTATATTTCTAATTAAAAAATACTTAGTCAGCTAAAACGTTGCTATTTGAGCTGACGTGGTGTGTCAAATGCACATTTATTAACATTAAGAAGATAAAAATTGAAACGAAATTATCCAAACGGTAAAGTGGCTGAAGTTGAAGGAGTAAAAAGAGTAATTTATAGTATGTGGAGCTATTTGTTAAGTTGGAAAATTAGAGGGGGTAAACTGCTATTTTCTCTAATATAATTAAGTGGTTTTTTTGTCAATTTTTCTGCTAATTATTCGCTGGATTATTTTATAATTAATAAGAGTTTAGCATTAAAATTAATGTCGGTAATTTGGCATTTCGTGAGAACCGACGTTGACGAAGGTTCTGGCGGCACCTATATTAAATATTACCAAATTATTATGAATTTGTAATCAATCATTTTGGTCAATTATAAATGGAAAATTATATTGGCCGATTTGAGGATTTCTAAAGAAAAATAAGTGTATTGACACTAGATTATCAGCGGCCCATTGGCCGATTTTTTGTGTTAATAGTTTACCGGAAAATAATTTTTATTTAGATTACTTAGAAGTGTGGTTGAATTTTTTCTACTTTTTATTTCTACTTTTTAATATATACTTTTTTCTACTTTTTATTTCTACTTTTTAATATATAATCATTTAATTCATATGTTGGTAAAAAATTATAAATTTGTTATCAATTGTTGGGATATAATAAACAAAAGCATTATAGTTATGCTTTCTTGTTGTTACGTTGAAAACACTGCAACTTTTCTTTGATTAAACTACTCCAATCATTAGGTGTGGCATTGTTGGTTGTTCACTTTGTCTCTTAACCATGAGGTTGAGAGTTCGATCCTTGTTCGTGAGAAAAGAATCAAAAAATTTTGTTTGTCAGAACCGATTTTTATCCAAAATACCCTCATTCCTAGAATGAAGGAGGAGCTCTAAAATCCTCAAAAAGCTGACGTGTCAACTGAAAAAAATGGTATCTGCTTTAATGTATTAGTAGATGCTTTCTTGTTGTTACGTTGAAAACACTGCAACTTTTCTTTGATTAAATAGTAAACTCCTCCAATCATTAGGTGTGACATTGTTGGTTGTTCACTTTGTCTCTTAACCATGAGGTTGAGAGTTTATCCTTGTTCGTGAGAAAAGAATTAATAAATTTTGTTTGTCAGAACCGATTTTTATCCAAAATACTCTCATTCCTAAAATGAAGGAGGAACTCTAAAATCCTAAAAAAGCTGACGTGTCAACTGAAAAAAATGGTATCTGCTTTAATGTATTAGTAGATATAAAAAAAAGATAATAGGCGGGAGGCCCATGTACTATTGAAAGATAACAAACAGGCCCTCCTACTATTAATTATACCAAACAAGTCCCTCTACTTAGAGCATATAACAAACAAGCCCTTTCGTTACAAATGTGACAAACGGCGTTACTGAATCGTTGACACAATTGACACGTCATTGACACATAGGTTGTTAGAGCTTACACGTCATCTGATTCGAATGTCAGCAACCCTAAACGACTCCATTTTGACTCAGGGTTATTAGCAACAAATAATCCAAATAGTAAAAAACGGCGCCGTTTAGGGTTGCTGACATTCTAATCGGTTGACGTGTAAACTCTAACAACCTACGGGGTCAACTATGTCAACAATTCAGTAACACCGTTTGTCACATCTGTAACGGAAGGACTTGTTTGTTATATGTTCTAAGTAGAGGGGCTTGTTTGGTACAATTAATAGTAGGAGGGGCTGTTTGTTATCTTTCAATAGTACAGGGGCCTCCCGACCTATTATCCCTATAAAAAATTGAAAACTACTAAGAATTAATTTAAACTTTTCTAACAACTAAGAATGACAATAAAAATTAATTTAAACTTTTCTAACACCACGATTGATAATAGGATTAACATTACAAAATCATTCTAATATGTTAGACCGATCTAAAACTAGTGTCGAGCTCAATCTTTATTGCAATCCAACCTCATCTGAACCAACTCATAACACTTGCACTCTGTGTTTGACTTTTATCATTAGGTCATTTCAATAAATATTTACCGAGAAAAAAAGATTTTTAGTCAAAGTCTGGGTGACTATTATATGATAAATAATATTCCAATGTCATTGTACTTGGTCAGTTTTAAGTTGGGTTAATACACTTTTTTACTCCTCTACTATGCAAAGTTAACAAACATACCCTTTACTATTTTATAACCGATTTAACACCATCTACTTTGAAAAATTTAACAAATATGCCCATCTGTTTAATTTTTCATCTATTTTTCATTCGATGTGTTGATTGTACGTGCCACGTCATATTATTTGTACACCTTATCGCTGTTTGGAATGTTTCCAATAAAAAATTATTTAAATTAGAAAGAAAAATATAAAAGAATACCACAAACACCTCCGTACATAATAGTGATTATAATGTGTTATGCATTTATCTTTTCTTTTTAATTTAAATGTTTTCACCTGTGGACATCCCAATTAGCAATGTTGTGCACAAATAATATGATTTAACATGTAAATCAACTCATTAACCGAAAATAGATGAAAGATAAATGGAGGGCATATTTGTTAAACTTTTCAAAGTAGAGGGTGTTAAATCGGTTAGAAAATAGTAAAAGGGTATGTTTGTTAACTTTGCATAGTAGAGGGGCAAAAAGGTGTATTAACCCTTTTAAGTTCATTGAACCAACTTACTAAGAAACAAATTAGATAGACGATGAATTAAGTATCTTCTATTCAACGTTGTGATGAACTGTATAGAATTTAATTTAAACACTAAAAGTGAGTTAGAGATTTTCCAATAATAAAAAAAAGACTACTAAATCGTTGTGGGCTTGTGGGGTTTGGGCGGATCAATACAAGTTGGGCTCCTCTGGGTTTCCGGTTGGCCCAATAAGAATTCATGGATCTATCTTGGTCACTCGAAGCCCATTAAGACGGTTTCCAGAAGGCCCAAAACCAAACCCAACTTATCCATGATGGTAATTAAATGATTAATCAATAAATTTAGAGATACCATGGAGAAAATATAATAATGGAAAATTAAATAAATTATGTGCATAATTTTTTTTAAATAGATTTATATGAAAAGTTTAATTATTCATGGTTTATCTATATTTAGCATGAATAGCTTTACATGTAACATATTCATTACATGACGGTGTGAGTATGATGAATAAACCTCTAACATAGTTTATCATTGGAGATATTTTAAATACACGTGAGCGTTTTGAGTAATAATATCATTATTTTCAAATTGTATCGTATTGAATAAGATGAATCAGTTCTATTATAAATCAAACATTATGTTAGTCTATATATAAAATATCACATTGTTAGTACCAAGTTCAAACATCAGGAATAAACAGAATAATCCCAATAAATTATCATTTAAATTATATACTCTAAATCGATCGTTCTTGTCAATTCATGAACCCCAAAATTTCAAAATACCGATACAACATAAACATCAAAATACAAAATTTATACTCATCCGAGAAAAACCGTTACATTTCAATAACTACCTGACACACCAAAAGGCAAAAACAAAGGCTAACCTATCATTGAGAAGAGTAGTACACAAAAACAATAGAAAAAAAAGAGTGACGTGGTCATTCTATTTGCCCTTCATCAGATTACACAACCAAACCATATCCACAAAAAACAGAGCACTCTGTTTCTTAACCAACCAAACAAAACCCACATACAGTTCTGATAGAACAGAAACCAGAGAGCTCCAAAGCAAACTCTTCAACCAACAATGGCGCAAACAATGCTGCTCTCTTCATCCTTGGTTTCAACAACCACAGTCGGACATTCAAAGAGAGACCTTCACCTCCTAATCAACCCCACTTCTTCCATCTCCCGCCTTCCTTCACAACTTCCTTTATCTTCTTCTCGTTCGAGATCTCTCTCTGTGGTTGCTCTGTTCAAGTCCAAAACCAAAGCTGCTCCCAAGAAGGTATGATAACTCCATCAATGGAGTTTTTCATCTTGTCGGGTCTCTGTTTTTCGGCATGGATTGAAATGGGTTGTGTCAAGAATCATCTGCTCCAAGTGGGCTTTGAATCGATCTTATAGTGTTTACTAACAGGGGTTGAACTCTGTTTTTTGCAGGCTCCTCCGCCTCCGCCGAAAGTTGAGGATGGGATTTTCGGGACTTCCGGAGGGATCGGTTTCACTAAGCAGAATGAGCTCTTTGTTGGCCGAGTTGCCATGATTGGCTTTGCTGTTAGTCTCTTTCGATCTCTTCACTTTCTTATTATATTGCATTTCACACAGGGTGGAAATTCGGTCAGTCACGGTTAAATTGGACTGAATATGGTTGGTAATCGAGATCCTAATTGTAACAATCGTGAGATCGTGACCGATTTTTAAACCGTTTTGATTGAGAAAGTTATAATTCGTTGTGTCCTGACCCTGAAAACTGAATTCTGATTCGAAAAGAATCAGAATTCAGTTTATAGTTGAGAAATTTTTCTACCATTGTTTGAGTGCATGTAGACATAATTGTATGGTGCTTATAGACCATACAATGTGAATGAGCAGGCAGCTAGTCTACCGGGTCCATTGGGCTCGATCATGGACTTTGGCCCATATGCGGTCATGTGTGATTCATGACCGTTATGGGACAGAAGTTGCATATGAATGCATGAGTTAAACTAGCAGTTATGTTCCTTTGTTTTGCCGACACTATTAGACCTTGTTAGACAATTGCGGTTGTGACAGATTCAAGATGATTTGATGCAGTTAGTTCGGTCTCTATGCTCGTTGAGATTCACAGTGTTAGAGCTGGTTATAAATTTTTAGAGTCTCATCAATTTAGCCTTAGAAGTCGAAGACTTTCATTAAGTTTTTTTTCAAATTCGACTAAGTGCACCCACATACACAAAAATATCAGAGTTGAAAGAAACAAGAAAATGTCTGAGCCCAGATTCGAAGTGCCTGCGATTTGACATGCATGGAATTGTACATATTTGTGCAGGCATCTTTGTTGGGAGAAGCTGTAACAGGTAAAGGAATACTATCACAATTGAACCTGGAAACTGGAATCCCAATCTATGAAGCAGAGCCACTCCTCCTCTTCTTCATCCTCTTCACCCTCCTCGGAGCGATCGGTGCCTTAGGAGACAGAGGACGATTCGTCGACGAAGAGCCCACCGGCCTCGAAAAGGCCGTCATTGCCCCTGGGAAGGGGCTCAGGGGCGCTCTGGGGCTCCCAGAAGGAGGTAGTACATTTCGAGTTCAAATCTTGAAGTCAACAATATGAAAAAAGTTTGACTATACTAACATGTCATTTTAGGTCATTGACTTTTCCATTTTTGTCGTTAAAACCTCGATTTTGATCATGACTTGTCTTTTTTTTGTTACGGTGAACTAGGTCCATTGTTTGGATTCACGAAGGCGAATGAGTTGTTCGTGGGGAGACTGGCACAACTTGGGATTGCGTTCTCTCTAATCGGAGAAGTGATCACTGGTAAGGGAGCGTTGGCGCAACTCAACATCGAGACAGGGATCCCGATCAATGAGATCGAGCCGTTGGTGTTGTTCAATGTCCTGTTCTTCTTCATTGCTGCGTTGAATCCTGGCACTGGCAAGTTCGTCACTGATGACGAGGAGAAGTAGATTTGGAAAATTTTTTGGGTAAGGAAAGGGATGAAAAATAATGTACCACTTTGCAAGATCCCTTTAAATTGTGTGGTAGTATGTAATTTGACAAAAAAAAATGAAAATAGAGAAATAGGGAAACTTGTATTGTAAAACTTTTCACTGGTCAGTGTAATTTTAACTCTAATTAAGGGTTGATAATGGACATTGCAAGCAATGGTGTCTTCATATTAGTGCTCTAATATTACAAGTGATTAGGGCTGTAAAAATGATTTGGATACCATTGTAACTACTTAACCAATTTTGATAGTTTGGTTTGGTCAAATGCTTTATTTGGTTTGGTTTAGAACCAGTTCGAGTTTAGATGGGTTTGTTATAGATATATTTAGTCGGGCCCTGACACTAAGGATCGTTAGTCGGCCATTAATTGGTCAGGGGCCGAACTGGAAATAAGAGGGCCATGACCCCGATCACTATTTTCAGTTCGGCCCCCAATAATGAAATGTCTTTGTTGTAGTGTATGTCGAACCTTGTTTTTTCCAAATTAAGTTATGTCATGTGTAGGTTGCTTGTACAACTTAAATTTCTTGTTTGAGAACTTTTCCTTATGAACCTAACCCATATGTCCCTATACACTTGTTAGCTGCAAAATCAAAATTCTTAATTCGAACCTCATCAAATAATACAATCCGGATTCGGTGCTGTCAGCCTTTATTGTCCACAGCTATAGATGATTATCTGTCTGTTATTAGTGTGTTAGCCATTGTTTAGTTGTTATTCATGTATTACTGGTGCACTACTTTGTTCACAAATAACATAAAAATTGAAATCACAAAATAAATACACAAATAACACAAAAATTACCTATTCGTCGCGATAGATGAACAAGGTTATCGACACCTAAACCATTTCACAAATAATAACGATAATACTAATAAATTAAGTAAATTATCATAACGATATTTTTCCTAGTATCATCGAACTCAAAATCTTCGACCTCGAGATTATGCACTAAATTTGATTTCTACAAATAAGGCATCTTAGCAAATTAAATTACATAGAATTTTGTACCTTATAATATAAGATCATATACTATTTCTTCCTCCAACAAAAGATATTATAACATAAAAACCATAGGTTAAAATTGTAAAATCCCATAAATCATATCCACACAAAACCAACAACTTATATTATCCACACGAAAAATACTATACTTAATACAGACAAAAAACAAAACCATATACCAAACCAAACCAAATGGCCACACTAGCACTTCTCCTCCTCCCATTCCTCATCTCACTCCTCCTCCTCTACTTCCTCGCCGGCGGCGGCCGCACCACCTACGGCAGAGTCAGGAGGCTAATCTACCTCCTCCGCCACACCTCACAAGTTCACGACATCGTAACTCGAAGCCTCAAGTGTTGTGGTGGCACACTGCGGTACACTCACGTGGTTGTCACGAGTGATCCGAGGAATGTTCATCATGTGTTTAGTAAGTGCTACTTGAATTTCCCCAAGGGCCCCGAGTTTCAAGACATGCTCGAGGCCCTGGGGGAAGGTATATTCAACTCTGATGGGGAGGATGGTCTCTTGCAGCGTCGGGTTCTTCATTCTTTACTCAATTCTCCCGAGTTTGAGGATGTTCTCATGAGTACACTTTGTAGGAAGCTCGAATCGGGTTTGTTTCCTATTCTTGATAGGGTTGCACTGACGAGGACGGAGCTCGACTTGCAGGATGTGTTCAAGAGGTATGTACAATTTAGTCATGTAATTGGATCGTGTTAAATTGACTTGTATACTTATGATGTGTCGACGTTAACACGAAAAAATGTGCAAAGTAACAATATTAATCCAATCGAATTCAACATTTTATCATGTCCAAAGTTACAGAATGAATTAAGTATTTCACCATATTGATAATCATAATAACTGGTTTGTGGTAATTTTGTTACAGGTTCATGTTCGACAACATTTGTACCACGGTGCTCGGATTCGACCCGAATTACCTCACCGTCGACCTACTTCCCGACCTTCCCTACGCCAAGGCCTACGATGAAATGGAGGAGGCCGCGTTCTACCGCCACATCCTCCCGACATTCTGCTGGAAATTCCAGAGATGGATCGGAATCGGAGAGGAGAGAAAGCTGCGGAAAGCGTGGGACAAATTCGATCAATTCCTCTACGAAAGGATCAAACTCAAGCGAGACAGCTTCCTTAAATCAGATGTTCAAACTCAACAATTCGACTTGTTAACCGCTTTCATGTCCGCGGAAGGAGAAATCGGACGATTCGGAGAATCAGACAAGTTACTTAGAGACACAGCGTTCAATCTAATCGCCGCCGGTCGCGACACAGTCACCGTCACTCTGGTTTGGCTGCTCTGGCTCGTCGCTTCAAACCCTAAAACCGAAGCGAAAATCCTGGAAGAAATTTCCGCAATTCTCGGAGAGAATTGCGAGAATTGCGGAAACTGGAGGTTTTTCAGTGATGAGGAGTTGAGCAAGCTAGTGTACCTACACGGCGCGGTATGCGAGGCACTGCGGCTGTATCCTCCGGTGCCGTTCGAGCACAGGACGGCGGCGGAGGAGGAGACGCTGCCGAGCGGGCATCGAGTTAAGAAGAACGGGAGGATTCTGTTTTCGATATATTCGATGGGGAGGATGGAGGAGATTTGGGGGAAGATTGGATGGATTTCAAGCCGGAGAGATGGATGAATTCGGAAGGGACGAAGATTGTTCATGTTCCGTCGTACAAGTTCATGACGTTTGCAGCTGGACCTAGGTCTTGCTTGGGGAAGAAGATAGCTTTCGTGTATGCCAAGCAAGTGGCGAGTGCTTTGCTTTATAACTATAAGGTGGATTTGGTTGATGGGCTTTCTGTTGGGCCTGCTGTTTCTATTGTTCTGTTTATGAAGGACGGTTTGAAGGTTAGAGTGAGGAAGAGAGTTAATAAAATGTTGGGATAATAGGCGGAGAGAGGGCTCTATACTATTGAAAGATAATAAACAGGTTTTCCTATTATTAATTGTACCAAACCGGCTCCTCTACTTAGAACATATAACAAACAAGTCTTTTCGTTACAAATGTGACAAACGACGTTACTGAATTGTTGACACGTCGTTGACCCTTAGGTTGTTAGAGTTTACACGTAAGCCGAATGGAATGTCAGCAACCCTAAACAACGTCATTTTTTACTATTTGGATTATCTGTTGCTAATAACCCTGAGTTAAAACGGAGCCGTTTAGGGTTGCTGGCATTCCAATCGACTGACGTGTAAACTCTAACAACCTACGGGTCAGTACATGTCAACTGTGTCAGCAATTCAGTAACGTCGTTTGTCACATTTGTAACGAACGGACTTGTTTGTTATATGTTCTAAGTAGAGGAACCTGTTTGGTGCGTTAATAGTAAGAGGAGCTGTTTGTTATCCCTAAAATGTTTTAAGAGATAATAAGTTGGGAGTTCCTGTGAAAGATAACAGAAAAGCTCTTTTATAATTATTTGCGTAAAACATATCCCTCTACTTAGAACGCACACCAAATAAGTCATCTTACAACTATTTGCACAAAATACACTTCTCTACTTAGAACGCTTAATAAAGTAACCCTTCCGTTAGAATTTTGATAAACTCTGTTACAATTTTGCTGACACGTTATGCTGACTCAGCCCATAGGTTGTCAGATTTGACATGTCAACAAACTGAAACGACGTCGTTGAATTTTCATCCCCTATCATTTTTCTCGTAATCACCTGGCCTCCACCACAGACTCTCCAGTGCCAATCTCCAATCGGCAAAGCTAGATAATCCTATTAGCACATTTCTCTCGCAAACACCCGACCTCCACCACAGGCTCTCCAGTGCTGATTGGAGATCAGCAAAACTCGATAATCTATCCGCTAATAATGACCACAATCACAAGTCTCAATTCGATTACCATAGAGTTGATGTTTAGACTGGTATATACGAAAAAACATTTCAATATGGAGAATGATGAGATTGAACATATAGATAAACCTCTAAATTTCGATTAAAACAAACAGAGAGCCGAAGCCTACACTAGCAAACATGAACTTCTGTTCTAACAAAACCTACATAGGCTATAAATTATTATCAAAGACAACATGAGATTGGGGGAAATCTATAATCAACTAATTTTCGCTTTTGCCCAAAACTTATGTGTAAAGGAAAAGAGGAAAAAGAAGCAGAAGCGAAAGAGAGAATAGTCTAGAGCTCATCTTTAGCTCCTGCTTCATCCTTGGATGCTGCTGCTGCTGCTGGTGTAGTATCCTTGTTCTTCTCGATAAATTTGATGAGGTCTTCTTTAGTTCTGTCCCCGTCGTACTGAACCAAGTTCCCGTACGATGATCTGAAGAACAAGGTCGGGTATCCTTGTATGTCGAATTTGTCGCTGGGGACGTCGTTTGCAGTTGCATCCTGGAAAATGGGGTTAGATTGATTTTTAGTAGGGCTGTCAAAAGGTTGATCTGACTTGATCTGACTTAAAATCATCATTTTACGGTTCGGGGTTACATGTTGATCGAAATTTAAAAGGTATTTTAGAGAACTTACAATCTTTGCGATGACAACACTAGGATCCTTCTCGAAGGACACGGCAACTTGATCCAGAATTGGGGCCAATTGCTTGCAGTGTCCGCACCATGGAGCGTAAAACTCGAGAAGAACTGCCAACAACAGGACATTTTTCCAGAATAATGAGCAAAATGCTGATAACTGGCAATAGCATTAGCTTGAACCAAAAAAGAGCACCACCCAGTTTTCTACAGTAGTAAAATCAAGATCATGAGACCGTACCATTTTTCCCAGTCTTCAAAAATAGATCATGTAGGGTATCAGCAACAACTATTTTCGTGGGCTCGTTGTTAGTTTCAGGAATGGGCTCAGATTTCGTGTATGGTGAGACTTTTCCCTCCTGCATTTGAAAAAAACAGGTCATGAGTGCGAGTCCACGTAAGTAGAAAGCTCTTGATCGACATATCAGTAGCAGACATGCCAATTTTACCTTGTAATCCTTGAGCCAAGGAACGATATCGTCAACGTTCAAGTTTGGCTTCAAGTACTTTAGCCCATCACTGGTTTGTACAATAAGAAGGGGAACTTGTTCTTCTTTAATTCCAAAGAACTGTTTCAACAGAGACAAGAACATTACTGAAGTGTTACCAAATGAATTATGAAGGTAAATGGGATGTGGACGAAATGAAGAATTGTACAAACCTGGAAAGCTCCTTGACTAGCCTCGACATCACCAATCAAAAAGATCATACCTTGTCCCTTGGATTGTTCCGCGACTTCACGGTACTTGGACTTGAAAGAATCAGCAACTGCGTTGGTGAAGTTCACAAACAACATAGCCTGCAAAAGGGAAAACGGGTTTTCTTAGTACTTTCCATTAGGTAAAAATACAAGGGAAATATGGCAAATAAAACCAAAGCCGAAATTGTGCATTGTTTGACATGTACCTTAGGATCAGGACTGTTGAAGAATTTGATGACATATGGGTGATTGTTAGGGTCACTATTGAACACAGTCACAATGGGAATGCTAGACTCCTCAACGAACTTCTCCAGAGCATCGACATTAAAGTCCTGCGAGCAAAAATGAAGCATAAATCAACAGGAGACATTCACCCCAACAAGAAGGGAAACGGGTTAGTTGTCCACAATATTAGATTGCAACTACACTTCTCCATTATTCATCCCCACAAGCGAGAGATGAAATATTGGTTGATGTAAAATAATCCAAATTGCTTTGTTGAATTGGAACATACAACTACGATAAATAGATTTCATGCAAACTAAAGATTGTGAAATACCTTAGAGTCAACAAAGAGTTCATCAAATGGCTTGAACAGCCTAACCAATGGCCCAGACACTGATGATTCACCACGAGGAAGGAACTTGGCATTTGTAGTGTGACCAAATTCATAGTCAGACCGCAATTTCTCTGCCAAAGCCATGTAGTTTTCAAACTCCTTACCAGAGAGCTTTGGGAACACTCCAACCTGGGAAGAAACAAAAACAACACAGAAAATCATACATCCGCTATACACTTTTGTAAAGCACAACAAAACCAAGAAGCAAAAACCCATTCCTACTTACAATAACTATCTTAGAATCACCAACAAAAGTACTGGCTTGTTCCGCTGATTTTATCTCAGCTGAAGCAGGGCCACTCTGTTTCTTCAAGAAATCAACAATACCCTCAGCTTCACGAGGACCTTTATAATCCTGAACTGACTTCCCTCCTTTCCTCAAGATTTTCAGCGTCGGGAACCCCTTGATGTCATACTGAATGGCAAGGTTCCTGTTGGCGTCCTCGTTGGCATCAACTTTAGCCAACGCGATTGGCGGATCATGACTACTCAACACTGACGCAGCTTTCTCGTACTGCAAGAAAGAATTCATTTGGATCATTAGTCATCCAAATTCAAATCACTTCACGAATCAAGAAACAGTATCAAAATCATCTCTAAGAACAAATACCTCTGGAGCTAGACTCTTACAGTGGCCACACCTGCATCAAGCCAATATACGTCAAAAATTACGAACCATAACATCTCGCGATGAATCCATTACGATCGTCAAATTATTCAACAAGACCAAACATTAAATCAAATATCAATCACAGGAAACCAATAGCAACACGTAGCATAATTGTTTATCTCTCTGATCAAAACTCATTCTCCGATCCACTACGATCGTCAAAACAGGCTCCATCCAAATCTCAATTCACAAATATAACAAAACGGAATCGAAACAGCTGCCACTACATAATTAAACAATCGCATTCAAGTCAACATTGCCGGCGTCAGAAATCGACAACCGGATTATCCAATTTTTCACGGAGAAAATATCTAATTTATCAAACACGGCTACAGTAATTTAGACAGGAAGAACATATCTAGATCAATTATACAATCTGAACTGCAAATCATGAACGACATTGAATCCGATTGAGATCCATAAAATTCCCGAACAGGATATCACCAGATTCACACAAACA
The DNA here is from genome assembly GCA_034768395.1 of Linum lewisii. Classification (NCBI taxonomy): domain Eukaryota; kingdom Viridiplantae; phylum Streptophyta; class Magnoliopsida; order Malpighiales; family Linaceae; genus Linum; species Linum lewisii. The sequence continues at coordinate 66,313,812 of CM068298.1, forward strand.
AGAATCGAATCAAATGAAAAAGGATAAGAGATCGGCGAACCGAATTCAATTTAGCGTTACCAAGGAGCGTAGAACTCGACAACGATGAAATCATGCTTGGCAACAGTGTCAGTGAAATTGGAGTGATCGAGCGTGAGGACGAACTCATCAGCAGCTGAAACGGAGGCTGTGATCAGTGCGAAGACGACGAGGAAGGAGAAGATCGTAACTCTAGAAGCCATTTTTCGAAAGCTGTGGAAAAGTGAGTGAGTGAGTGAGTGAGTGAAATGAAACTGAAGCTCTCTTTTGTAGGAGAAAAGCGAGTAGGAAGGGAACGAGACAAACATGGCAAGTGAGAGAGAGAGAGAGAATCAGTCACGCACTGACGCACGTGACTGGAGGCTTTGCTTGGCTTGGATATTCCGCAAACGCGCGCGTGGATCACGAAGGCTACTCCTCTCACTTTGCGTCTTGTTTAGAGCTCTACACGTGGCGGGTTTTCATTGGGTCTATCTCGTCACATGTCTGCTTATGTGGTGAAAAATAATATTAAAACTCCTTTTACCAAAAATAAATATAGAAAACTCTTATCTTTTTAATTTTGTTGCTTGATTTTTGTAGTTATCATTTTCTTGTATGAAGTATATATGACGTGGTTTAATTTAGTTGGCTAATATATGATTTTTCCCTAAACACAGGAAATTTGGTTTGTTAATTGTTATTATTATAAGTTTTCTAAAAATATGCGGCTGACAGTTAAGGAATAAAGAATTTGGTTTGTTGATCAATATACAATTTTGGTTTTTCCCCTTTTAGGATTATTACAAAAATCATGTTTGTTTAGAAACTATGTTACTACTATATTTGTTAAGCTAAAGTCTTTTGGCATGTTGAGTAGGGTTGTCGGCTCAAGTCGATAATGAGTTGTTTGATATTCGATTCGATAGTAAATTACTTGAGGCCGAGTCATCCATGGTTCAGATTGTCGAGCTCGAGAGCTGGCTTGACTAATGGGTTTATTGAACATGGCTTGCAAGCTAGCTTATTTACGGCTCGTGAATTGCTCATGAGTAGAATCATGTAAATTTTAGATAAAAAATGTTAGAAACTTGTCAATTTTTTTGTCATAGAATGAGTAACCTAATTAACTGCATTACGAACAACTCAAACTCGAATTTGCAATTGACTATCCAATATACAAAGCACCTCAGCTACTATCGCATCACCATAGAGCACAAGACACCGTCTTCGACAGTAACTAGGTTCGCATCTCCTTCAACATTCACTTACAATCACTCACATGAAAGGCATAAACTTCACTAAAAACAAGCACTTCCAAAAACAAAAGGATCTAAAATGGAAGGATAAGTCCACAACGTAGAAAATCTTACTAGACGAGTCAGAAATCAGCATACCAACAACTACACCATCAATGTGTTAAGCAAGAGCACGATCACATTGAGGCAACAATATGGCACCGGGCGAGTGGCCAACAATATGGCACCGGGCGAACTCGCACAAATTTGTGAGTACTTGTTCTACCCTTACATGATGAACATCAGGATGCATTTTTTAGCAATAACAAATATAGGTACTCGTTTCAAACGAGACGATACCGTCGTCCCATTTTCCAGCCCTATCATTTTGCAGTATACTCTCTAGAACTGTAGTCTGTAATGACCTCCGTCTATATACTCATAGAATATGCAAGAAGTAGGTTGGTACAAACTCTCATAATAACAGTAGTATACACATGAAGCAGTAGTAGAGAGAAAAAAAAGCCCTTTTAGTTTCCGAAAAGATAAGTCAAAACTGCGAGAACAGAGATCACAATAATAATGTTGAGAAAGTAATTAGACTGTAAAGCCTTTTCTGGGCTCCCACCAATTGCTTCATACTCTGCACGCATCTTCTGCTTCATGTTGTCTGAAAACTCTCTCTGCAATTCCAAATAAGTAAAACACAAAACACACACACACAACTCATTGAATTTCTTTATTCCTCTGTTCTCCTTCTTTTACTCTTCCTCATGTTTTTAAGTAAAGGGTTTTCTTATAGCTTCTTCACTCATCCTCTATTATTATATGATTCCGTAGTAGTAGTAAACAACGTTACTTGTTTTTTTTCTTTCTTATTCCTGCACCAAATCATAGAAAGTGAAAATGAATGAACATTATTATGTTTGTATATGAGCTTACTGTAATTGAAGAATGTAAAACAGTGAGTGTATATATAAGCTTACTGAGATCGAACCGAAAATGTTAGTGATAAGAGGTTTAATAGTATCCCGGTTGAGCAAATTTTAGATATTAAATTAAAACAAGTTTGAATATAATAGGGAGAAATGTTACTTTGCCCCCTCTAATTTGACAAGTTAACAAACAACACCCTACACTACAAAATGATCGATTTACCCTCTCCTACTATAGCCAACCTAACAATCAATTTCTTCTATCCAAAATTTAACATGACTTCACAAAATTTTGGATGGAAGGGTTGATTGTTAGGTTGGCTATAGTAAGAGAGAGTAAATCAATCATTGCATAATCATTGCATAGTATAGGGGCTATTTGTTAACTTGGCAAAGTAGAGGAGAGCAAAATACCATTTTCCCGATGTAATATAAATATATCAAATCTCGAGGAGAGCAAAATACCATTTTCCCGATATAATATAAATATATCAAATACATAAGAATTTGTGGATTTCGATTCCTCTCCAACTAAAACAACTATGTTCATCACCACTTTACCGGCCGGTATGAGTGTGGTATGGCGGTTCAACCGTGCATACCAGCTGATTTCAGCATACTGCACCATGGGCAGTAAGTGATTTGACCGATTGAACCGGCCGGTTCGGTATTGCTTCTTATTCACTAATATTTGTTATGACAAGCGAAATCCAACCAACACAACGCCCAGCAGCTACGGAGGGGGGAAGACGCAGTGGATCTCTCAGGGTTCGAGTCTGCGTTCTACCATCTCCGGCCAGGCATTGAGAGGTACCGTTTTGTATATCTTTCATGTTTAAAAATAGTGTGTACTTTGACTAAACAGAACTGCATGAAACACTTTTACGAGTACGAGTAGGGTACGGATACTACCTTTCCATATGAGTAATTGGCGGCCACGAACTTCTCACCCTGAACGTCATCTAACACGATACCCTGCTCAAGAAAACTCGTCCATTTAGTGCATTGAAACTAGATGCATCAAGTCATTTGATTTCAGGAGGGTTGAACCTATTGTCCACATACCTCCGGAGGGTCGAACTTAGATCCAAGGTTGCTGAGCTTGGCATGTGCTTCAGCATAATCCTTGAAGAATGCATCTTGATCTTCAGCGTACTTCTCAGCATACACCTGTTGAAGTCACTGATGGTTATAGCTGACAGGGTTTATTCTTCAGCTCAGCTATCTACAATAACCGTGTTTTAGACCAAAAACACTGAAAATTAACCTTGAATGAAGGATCTTCGAAAATGGCAGCATCAGTTGGCAATACAAGTAGGTCTTCATCTATTTGTGCTTTGATGTCCTGCGTCATTAATCAGACATCATCTAAATTCCATGCTTCACAAAAAGGTGCTTAACTACAGCGCATATAATACATTCTGGATATAATACATTTTGGATTCATACGGTCATACCTTGAAATAAGAGTTATCGAACTTCAGCCATTCTGCTGTCCACGACTGTCCACCAGGTGCACCAGGCCCATCTTTCTGCCAGAGCAAGACCGAATGTAAATCTCTAAACCCATGTTTCTTAGCAGTGGCATACATACTGTGGTCAATAATTGCCAGCAGTTGCAATTGTATTCACTGATAACCGGTTCATGTCTAGACAGTCATGGAGGGTAAGATTAGGCAATCGTAATGAATCAATTGCACTAACAGCTCATGTAGCATCTCGATAAAAGTAATTCTATTGTCCTATGCGTTTACCAAGAACCAAGACTTATCAACAACTCTTATGGTTATTCTTGCCGCATTCATATCAGAACATACTAATTGCATACCGTATACTTTGTCTCTGGCTTTCCCCACCCACTGCGATCTGGTCTGGACCTCCCCAAGGTGTGTGCACCAGACAATGCAACTATTTCCTGTAAGGAGAATATAAAGGTCACGAAAAGTATCACAAGCAAGTTGAGAAGCCATCTACACCATATGCAAAACCATAAGCACCTTGTCATTAAGTCCCATTCTGTAGAACACCTTTCGTAAATGATCAGCAGGACTTGGAGGACCAGCATCTGAGAATAAAAAAAAAATTCAATTAATATGAAATAATTAAGCAAATGCCAGACTCCTTTTCCACGGATGATAAAGAAAACAAACGATGCAATCTAATAAATTAAACAGAACTTTTTGGGGGAAGAAACAGGCTGGATCATAGACAGATTAGACAGTCAAGCATCTGTCAGAAAGAGTCTACAGTGAATGATATAGCTAGTTATCTAAAGATAAACATTACTAAAACATGAGGTAGATAAGATTAAATCATCATATGGGGCAGCAAAGACGCATTTAAACACTTCGAAAGAAACTGTTAAGTCTCCAATCATATTACTGGAAGGGCCCAGTCTCCCAAATGTGACACAGAATCCTACTAACACTATCTGGAGAAAGACAAGACAGCAATTGGATGGTACACTGAAATCATGTAAATGACTTCTAACCCAAAAAGGAAAGGTGACACAAAAGGACAATTCACAAGGAGAACTAGAAAGCCATAGTCACCCAAACATGCTACAAGATCAACTGACGATCCTTATGGAACATTATCACCATAGTCACACAAGGCATTGGAGTAAGTTTAACTCAGTAACAGCAAGTTTAGTGCACTTACCAGGAAGTCTTCCCTCCTCTGGGCATTCCTCTGGAGCAGAGACCTCTACCCTTCCATATTTCATTGGGATTTTCGGACCTCCAGCTTCCTAAGATTAACAATAACTACAGTTTAGAATAAAACATTCAACTCGTTCTTCTTGCTTTGAGAAGCAATGGAGTTTCAATAATCAACAGATTAAGAGCAAATATCCCACCTCAATAGCAGTAGCACTAGCCAACTGGAACAAATCAGCATAGGTCACACCAGAATACTTCTCTTTGATAGGCTGAAGAAGGCTCAGAGCATTCACAAGCCCTGACATATGATCAAGCATTTCATCAACATATGAAGCGCAAGAAACCAAAACTAATAGCACGATTCTGCTCATAACCGACACAGCAAATCACAGTTTGAAAGAAGTTACCAGCGTTTGCAGCGTGCTTGAGCTCAATATCGAATCGAATACTTCCATTAGCTCCACCTCTCCTCGGAAACTCCTCGATGTCCTTGTTGTACGTCCCTGCATCATGCCATCCCAATCGAACCTACAGTGAAAACGCAGAGTAAGAACAACTACAAAAAAAAAAAATCGCAAGTGAATCAAATGAAAACAAAAACATAAGAAATCAGGTAACGAGCACCAGAATCGGATGACAGAACTTGGACTTAAGAATCTCCTTGATTTCCTCTCTCGCGCTCTTAAGCTGAGCAGGATCGGACGCAGCAGCGACCGCGCTCAACGGCCTCCTCTGCAGAGAAGAAGAGCATCATCAACACTTGCAGGAAACATACAAACAGGAAAAAATCAGATGAACACGAGCAAGGAAGTAAAAGGAGACCTGGTTGGAGAAGGCGCGAAGTGGAGGGAGAGGAGAGGATCGGAGGCATTTGAGAGGAGAGAAGGAGTAGGCGGAGGAAGAAGAAGTGGAGAGGTGGCGGAGGCGAACTCGAGCGGTGGTGGAGGAAGGGAGGAGGAGGCGACAGGAGGCGGCGGCGGCGGCGGTGCTGAGAGTTGAAGAAGCCATATGGAGTGGTGGTTGTGGTTTCAGCGGCGATTTGGATAGTTGCAGGTGAGATGGACAGTGAGCCATCTGGTTGGTTGGGTTGATTTTTTTTTTTTGGGTGGGCCTGTGATTTTTTTTTTGTTTGAAGTATGGTTTGGGATATCGGCTTGTGGCACACATGCGACCAGCTCTAATAACGGCGTTTGGTAGACGGGATTGGGCCATTTGGCTTTTATTTGAAAAATGAAACGGAGCTAGCCGCCTTGTTTTGACCACTAGTCGTTTGAATACGCGAGATACTCGCCTATATTATGGGTAAAAAACAACCACGGTCACCTAAGTTTGGGTTGTAACAATATGGTCACCTAACTTCGTTTTGTAACAGAAAACTTATCTATGTTAAATCATCATTACTTAGATATAATTTAAAGAGAAAATTGTACTTTGTCCCCCTCTACTTTGTCAAGTTAACAAACAACCCTCTATACTATGAAATGATCAATTAACCCACTCCTACTATAACCAACCTAACAAATATCTCCTTCCATCCAAATTTCCATCAAGTCATGACTCATCCATAATTAATGATAGTACATTGCCACATCATCGACTTTCATCCATATTTGTCAGTACCATTTTTCCTTTTAGTTTAGTTGAAGTGGATGAAAGTCGATGATGTGGTGATGTACTCTCAATAATTATGGATGAGTCATATTAGTGAGTCATCACTTAACGAAATTTTGGATGAAAGTTTGGATGGAAGCGGTTGTATGTTAGGTTGGTTATAGTAGGAAGGGATAAATTAATCATTTTATAGTATATGAGCTATTTGTTAACTTGGCGAAGTACCATTTTTCCTAATTTAAATAAGTAAATTGATCATGTTAATTATTGTCCAATTTTTACGAAAATAAGAACTAAACGTAAAACATTAGAGAGCACATTTCTCATCTCACCTCAATTTTCTGATCTATTAATCCAAATTAGCCGCTATATTAGATTATTTGTCCTATTTTTTCTGATTTGGACTTGAAAGTCGTTGGTGGTTCTATTTCTAATTTTCAATAATCTCCATTTCTAGTCACTTTAGTTTGGCATCATTACATGCCTAATTCCTTCACTTTAATTAATCAAATATTTTCCCTAGTACTTCAGAGCTCTAGCCCAAATGGGGAACCCTATGGCAAGTGTGCTGATCTCAACCTTGCAAGCCCAAGTAAGCCCATAATCTGCACCTTTAGTCCATTATAAATGGGCCTCCACCATTCAAAAAAATTACGGCCCAAATAGTATGAAAATCCATTCATTAAACTAGAATTCCAAACCATCTTGCCATACACCCAACATGAGCACATCCACATCGAAGAGACTGAAAATGTCATGTATATCAAATAATCAGGATTCATGATGTGATATCAAATGAAAAAAATAAAAATAAAAAATTAACTTACCTATTATATGTATAAATCCATTCAAATTAAGCTGAAATTTCGCAGTTCAATCTTGTCAGAACAATAGTAGCAACTATCACGGTATTTGAAGACTAAAATGTACATATTAAATTGATCAGGAATTTCAATGTTGACTATCAGGAGTGACAAAAAGATAAAATTATTATTTTAGTAAACATTGTTATATAATTTAACCGTGTCGTTTGTTACATACCTGTTCAAAACAAAGCTCTGAGATTTTTATTTGTCGTTAGGTTTAACCTAACTAAATTGCGATTATATTTCAATTTGACTATAAAATCAGACCATCACACGGTAATAGAACGATCAATGTACTATATTCAATTGATCATTTTGCAAATGTTGGCACTGGTTGCATCCAACCAACAGAGTATTTATGTATTTATAGTACAACCCTTATTGTTAACAATTATATTAACCGTGCTCTTTAAATGTGTAACACAATCGAGATTTTTATTGAAACAAGTTTAGATCTGTAACAACTTAAACTTTAAAATATAGACGAGTTTATATATTTTCCAAGATTTGGACTAAAAAAAAAAGACCACGCCCGAAAAAATTTCTCCATCGCATTCATCGTTTAGTCAATGGCATCGACAGTCATTAAACATCAAATCAAATCAAATCGACTCATAACTCAATCCACCTACCCTTTACCAATCTCCATAAAGCACTGATCATTACCCTGAGACCACCAAAAGCTCTCCCAATAATTTTGTATATAACAATACAACAAGAAAATGGAAGACGTAATACAGCTTACCAAACGAAGAACACAACTTATAGTCAACCGGCGCGTGTAAAGTTACGTGGACCTCAGCGAAAATAAAATACATTTAAAAGTGCTACAAATCCTAAACCCTAACTCGGCTGAACCGACCTCTTCGTTGTCCGTCTTCTCTCTTTCTCTTCGTCAACTCCTTCACAATGACGTCGACAGAGGAAACAACCAGTGACGTTGTCGTTATCGATCCAAGCCCCGACCAGCTCTATGTCAACGATCTTCTCACTGATCATAACTACGAGATTGGACATATATGTCCAATGCATTGCTTGCAAAGAACAATGTGAGTTTTGTTGATGGGAGGTTCCCTAGGCCGGCAACTAAGAAGGAAAAACTGAGTGAATGGATTCAGTGTGACACTATGTAGTTAAAGTTTTGAGGACACGCTATATAGTTAAAGGCTGGCTCAAAATCGCAATGAAAAGGAGGTGCGAAGTAACATTCGTTTTGCTTGCATGACTCGTGAAATATGAGCTCATTTTTTTATGAATGATGAACTTCCATTTAAAATTGAGCACAAACCAAAATATATAGAGGGAAACCAAAATAAACCCGCCACGTCGAAGGCCAAACCCCTTTGACGGGCCACAACACACGGCTGGAAATATGAGCTCATTTGGAGGAACGATTTGGCAAAGAGAATGCCCCTCTTGTTTACGAGATACAAAGTACAGTTGGAGAAGATGACTGACTCAACTTCTTAATGTTGGAAATCAGAATGCGATCCTCTCCCTAACTTAATCTATCATCAACCACTAAATCACTCTTACTCGAGTTAACAACTTTTCATCACTAAGCCACCATCACATTCGAATTACGATTTTAGGAGGGACACATTTCTTTGATTAGTTAACAAACATGAATACAAATCACTCTCACGAACGAGATAACCAAGAATGAATATATTAATATTGAGTTACATTGAACCGAGCTCGTTACCGATCCTAATCAAAATGATTAAACCATTACCCGAACCGGTTTCACCCACCACGTTTGTCACGACTCACAGGCGATGATGTCGACGCACGCTATCTTAATACACACGCCGCGCCAAATCCACTCGTCGATAGCAACAGAGAAAGAAAAACAGACTAATCCAATCTTCTGGCAACATCTCCATTATTTAATTCCAAATTATAATCCCCAAACAAACCAAAACTCCTCCTTAATTTATGTAGTTAAACCCGCAATCACCATAAACCGTCCCCCCCAAAATTCTCTCCAGACAATGGCGACGACGGCTGAGAAGGTGAACGCGACGGCGATGTTCGGCGACGTGGAGGCGCAGCAGTTAGTGAAGGAGCTGCGAGATGCGTACGGTTCAGGAACGACTCGGAGCTACGACTGGAGAGTGAGTCAGTTGAAGAGCATAGTGAGGATGTGCGACGAGAGCGAGAGAGACGTTGTTGAAGCTCTTCGCAAGGATCTCGCTAAGCCTGAACTCGAAGCAACTCTCTACGAGGTTTGATTTACTGTGATGAAAATCTGGAATAGGTGTTATGATTACATGCGTAGTATTGTATCGGTCTGTCGATTTTGGATTCTTATCTCCAAGCATTTGGCGTTGACTTCGTTTTGATTCTCAGTTCGCGGTTTGGTTGTTAGATTTGAACTCTGATTCATTGAGTAGGTTTACTATGAACTTTCAGTTAGATGAGGTTCGGCCATGAAGCTTGAGCTCTATGCTCGAAGCAACTGTCTGAGGTTTACTGTGATGAAATAATTGCTAATTTCATGCATATTCAATCTCTGAGCCTTTTTTGCTTCTATTTTTCAGTGCTAATTTAGTAATTTTTTGAATTGAGCGAATTAGGGTTCTTCTGAGATTTCAGTTAGAAAGACTTCTGTGGAGCTGACTAAATTTTTGATTGCTACATATAGAGAATAGAGAGGCGTATTTAATGAAGTGAGGGTTGGTAGTTGTTCTTGTTGTTGTCATTGGCCATAGATTGTGATTTTTATTGCAGAGCTACAGTTGCTTTCACTTCTTGTTTGTCCCCTCTTCTTAAATGCAAGTTGATTTCCCAGAGACCCTGCCTTTTGTAGTCATGGAATCGAAGTTTTGTTTTTCTTGCTCGTGGAGTTTAAGCTTAAGTGCTTCTGACACCTGCCTAGAAATGATTGAGAGACCTGAAATTAATTATATACCTACAACTCTCAACTACCAATGTTGTTTTAGCATGCTTCCAGTCATGCATTTTTTAAGCTGGTATTTAGTAGTTTGTTTTAAGTGAAGGCTTGCTTCCTTCAGTGTCCAAGTTTTGTGGACATTAATGAATGCATTAGTAAAATGAAGTTGAAGACTAGGTCTTCTGTGTTTTTGGGAGCTTATGATTCTGATGATGGGTGTAGAGATAGCTATCATGATGGATAGCCTTGTCCATGACAATGGGTCTATATCACATTAAGTTGATATGAAAGTTAGAAAAACGTGCTAAGTTCTAACCTTGAAAAATGAGATAGACTACTGAGCTAGCCGCTATAGGTGATATGTGAGGTTAATGTCAAGAGTTTGAAGTTCGCGTAGTAAGTCGGTGTCATATTGCATGTTAACTCATTATATCTGAACTGTTTAAGAAAAAGTGGTTGTTGGAAATGGTAAAGTTTGCTAATGCGTTATTTGTATCATTGTATGGCTATGCCTCATGCACTTAGAACCTTTCGACATCATACATGAAGATATGTGTTGGGTCATTGACAAACTATATAATGACTCGGTTGAGACTGATGTTTTCTTGTTACGAAAACTAGAGATCTAGAACCTGGCTGAGCCGAGATTCCTGTGTTTTGTACTGCTCTTTGAGCTTTTAATGAATCTATGAATCTTCTAGTTCTTATGTCTTTGTGAAAGTTGATTCGGGGTCGGTTTTTGCAGCTCGGTATGATAAAGACTGCATGTAAAGTAGCAATGAAGGAATTGAAGAATTGGATGAGGCCGGAGAAGGTAGCACAAATTTCAATTGGTTTCGCCTGTTTCTTTCTGTTCTGTTTTGATAATCATCACTTACTCATGCTTCTTGATTTACCGCAGGCGAAAACCTCACTGACTACTTTTCCTTCATCAGCTGAAGTTGTGTCCGAGCCATTTGGAGTTGTTCTGATAATTTCTGCATGGAACTACCCTTTCCGTATGTTGAATAACTTGCTCTTTCCAATCTCTTGGTATCGTATGTCAAAACCATTGAGCGATTTATGCTAAAATCTGTTCTGCAGTGCTGTCTATTGATCCTGTGATCGGAGCTATAGCAGCTGGGAATGCAGTAGTTTTGAAACCGTCAGAACTAGCTCCTGCCTCATCATCGTTGCTTGCAAAATTGTTTGCAAAGTATTTGGATAATTCTTCCATAAAGGTTGTAGAGGGTGCTGTTGCCGAAACCTCAGCTCTCCTAGAACAAAAGTGGGACAAAATCATGTATACAGGTTTGTACTTGCATTCTCTACTCAATTGTGTTTCAGTGCCATGGCTAGGTTAGTAGTTAAATAGCCAATTTTCATCCGTGTTCCCTAAATGACGTCATTACCGATTTGCGACAAAAAGGGGTGAACATTATATTTTCGTTTCTTGTTGCTGATGTGAAAACAAGTTGCTATAAGTATAGACATTGATACCCACAATTGTCACTCGCATTCTGTAAAGAATGAACCACTTAAGTATCTGCTCAGTTACTTTAGTATGTGGAGAAATGATCTGTAATTTGGCATTGTTGAAAACGTGGCATATCTTTGGTCCCGATGTTGTGGTTCTAAGATTATTCGCTTAAGACGGGCTCCTCATCATGTGAGAATTCGTTATAATTTTGTTGACTATAATGTCACGCCAACACCCACAGCTCTCTCTTGTACCGTGTACTATACTTGAACGAGCCTTAGAGTAAGTAATTGTTCACTATGCAGGCAGTAGCAGAGTTGGACGGATTGTGATGGCTGCCGCTGCGAAGCATTTAACACCTGTAATCATGGAGCTCGGGGGTAAATGTCCAGTGGTTGTCGATTCAGACATTAATTTACAGGTAAAACGTTTCTGACTCTTCTGGTGGGGTATTATCTCTGTTCCGTTCTGTTAACTTAAGCATCTAATATCTTCTCTATTGTTTGTGTTTCAACATAAAACTCTTTCCCGTTTAAAGGTTGCAGCTAGGCGGATAATTGTTGGCAAGTGGGGCAATAACAATGGACAAGCTTGCATATCCCTGATTACATTTTAACAACCAAAGATTTCGCGCCGAAGCTGGTAATTCTGCTTGCTATGTTACCATATCCTTGTCCTGCTTCCTTCGTCTTTGCGTCTTTTGAAGTGAATATCATTATCTACAGGTTGATGCTTTGAAGAAAGAACTCGATAGCTTTTACGGGAAGAATCAACTGGAGTCGAAGGACTTGTCCCGTATCGTGAACTCTAACCATTTCACTAGGATATCAAAGCTACTGGATGACGAGAAGGTTTCCGGTAAAATCGTCTATGGAGGCGAAAGAGATGAAGCAAATCTGTGAGTTAGTTCTTAAGAGCGTGTCCCACATTTTCTCAGATAATACCAGAGTATATAATCTTTGAATTTCATGTGTTGCTTAATGAATGCAAATGCTTTGCTTGTGTTCGACAACAGGAGAATCGCTCCTACCCTGTTGCTAGATGTTCCGAGGGATGCTTTGATAATGAATGAAGAGATATTCGGCCCCTTGCTCCCCATCCTCACGGTAAAGTAACATAAATTCGGAAACATAAATCGAGCGAGGCTGCAACTTTATGATCTTAAACATTCTAGCAACTTAACAGTCCTTTTGTTGTCGTAATCTTCCCGAATGTGTTTATGAACAGTTGAACGATGTCAACGAGAGTTTCAATGTGATAAACTCGGGAACCAAGCCGCTTGCAGCCTATATATTCACCAACAACAAGAAGCTGAAGGAGAAGTTTGTAATGTCGGTCTCCACAGGGGTATTGTCGTCAACGACACTACGATTCATGTACGTATTTGTTCTCCATACCCATACACAGTGCATGTTTTACAGTGACCAGATCGCATTTTGACTTCTCTTTTATTATTATTGTGAACAGTTAGCAGTTCATACTGTACCGTTTGGAGGCGTTGGCGAGAGTGGGATGGGGTCGTACCACGGGAAGTTCTCGTTCGATGCCTTCAGCCACAAGAAAGCAGTGGTGTATCGAAGTTTCATGGGCGATGCTTCGTTGAGGTACCCACCTTACACAAGCTCCAAACTCAGATTGATGAAAGCTTTTATGAGTGGTAGTTTCATCGAGATTCTACGTGCACTGTTTGGAGGCGGCTCTAAGCCTGAGCCTCCGTATAAGTCCGAGTAGGATTAGATCAATGTCGAGAGACCTTGTTCGATGTAAAATTAAACATTACAACCTCAATAATTATACAAACATTTTTCTATTCACGGTTCGAGTTTGATCGGTAAACTATGCTTATTTCTCTGATTTAGAAGGTACAATTGAAATGTTGCAAATCTGTTTTACTGTTACTACTTACTACTCTTGCCTTCGTTTCTTTGATTGTTGGCATGGAATAGAACAACATTCTAATGTTTTGTTATGTATAGATTGGTAGTTTAATGTCCGAGTCGTATGTTTCGACTGAATTGCTGAAAATCAGGTTTCTTGCGGTACAAGAAACATATCAGAATGTTAATTTGTATCAGAATGTTAATTGCTTGCGGTGCAAGAAACCTACTCTAAGCTAACAAGTCTTCTAGTTCATAATAACCCACAACGTTGAAACTATATTAGGATGCACATCAACAATACACATTTACAATCAAGAACAATCCTCTAAAATGTTAACAACTTTTGATCTCTGTTCTTCGGTCAACTCGACCGGAAACGCAACCAAGAACAAAACTCGTAGGTCACCTCTCTTGCCTTCTTCATCCTCGTTCGTTCTTGGCATCCCTTGGCCAGCAATGATCTTCTTGTAGCCGGGGTAAATGATGTCTTGGATCATAAGCTTCATGGTTTCACTTTTGGTGCTCATGAGAGGGATGGTGATGTCGCAACCCGTTCAGAGCCTGCACTAGCGGGATCTCTATCGTCAACTCCAAGTCGTCGCCTTCTCGTCGGAAAAACTGGTGTCCCTTCTCGACGATCACGAATGTCACATCTGCGGGTTGAGCTCCAAGTCTCTCGTTCCCCTTCTCTTCGAATGTTATCTTGTTCCTCTCCTCCATCCTGGCTTCACTTGTATTGATAGTTCCTCCTCCTCTTGTACTATTTGCCTGCATTAGACCAGTCCGGTCCGGTTAGGGTTCGACGACAATGATTTAAACCGAAACGTTATAAAATTCAATTGTTTAGCAATTAGAGGATTACCCTCTATCTGTAAGCACATCTCTAGTAACATTGACCTTCTTGGTGCAACCATAGCACAACTCCTCAAGTGTGCACTCCAGATTCTTCAGCACCGGTGGGGGCTTAACCTTCCGGCCAGTGGAATTCGAGAACATTATAAGAGTGCTCCTCTGGCTCGTGTTCCTCGAGAGCGGATTGTTAACAACACTGCGAGGAGTTGTGGTCGTAGTAGTAGTATTTGTACTCCTCTGGCTCACCTCTCTGGAGAGAGAGGTAGCATTTGTACTCCTCTGGCTCACCTCTCTGGAGAGAAAGGTAGCATTTGTACTCCTCTGGCTCACCTCTCTGGAGAGAGAGGTGGGCGATGCAGATGCTGTTGGAGGGCAGGAGAACGGATCGTGGTCACGATCGTTGCTAGTTTTACGGCTGCTGATGCATCTATGCATGAAGGAGGACAACGGGGAGGCGGACTTGGATTTAGGGGAAGATGTAGGGCTTATTCTGCTGACGATTCTCGAAAGAGGAGATGCTAGTGTTCGAAGGAAGTCGTCTTTCTCTTTGGATTTTTTCCTTGCTATGGGGTCTACTGGATTGTCTGTTGCTGTGTTGCATCCTCCATTTGTTGAATTCTCTGCTTCTTCAACCTGCAAATCATCAACAGAAAACAATTACAATCCACGCACCAAAAAATTGTCCAGGCAGGGGTCGTTTGTTTTTAGAATTGGTTAGTAGGAAAGAGATTTGGTTTGGTGCTTGTTGAACTTTGGGCGTCGTTTTCCGTCATGAAATTGAAATTGTGGCTGAATTGTCAATGTCAGTGGAATTTAATTTCGCTGGAATTTTCAATTCCATCATAATTCAGTACCCTGTTTTTCAGCTACTTTAACGAACTCAAATTGAGCTGCAAACGGAATTCAACTCTGCATTTGAGTTACTTTGTAAGGAAATTGCAATTCCTTTACATTTGGAACGTAATTCAATTCCATTTCGGAGGTTTCATTGGAATTGGACGGTCACTTATGTGCCAGAAAACAAGGAACTGGTTCAATTCCAAAGAAATTGGTGAATTCCATCTCCCAATTTCATGACGGAAAATGATGCACCAAGTTGTTGTAATCGGGGCGGATCAAATTAAAAACCATCATGAATTGAATTTAAACAAATTCAAAATTTATTTGGAAAACATTGAACAATAATTAGAAACACATACCCTCTGGGGTTCAACTCTATGGCTTTCATCACCATTCCACCACGAAGACGGTTCAGCCTCGTCGAACTCAGCCTTAGGAGAACAACGAGAAGAAGTATCCGTCGACGAAGAATGCGTAGTCATTGTCGGAGGATGTGACTGAGAAGGTGGCGACGAACTGCGACTATTCTTCGTCGAAGAATTAATATTGGTATCATTATTCTTAACATGACACCATTTCACGATAACAGAGCCGTAAATCCTCCAGAAATCCTTAGCTTTGAAGCACCTGCAGGTCTTCTCCTGCGTGAACCTAGTAGCATTCTTATTGTTAACATTGCTTCGGCCGTCGCAGCTTTGAGTTGCGACATCGGACAACGACGAGGACGAAGCATTGTTGCTCTCCGGATTATCGCGTTCTTCCACCATGATCATGGACGATTATGGAAAAATGGATGAACAGAAAAGCAGAGGATGGGAGAAATGAGAGATGTAAATAAACACCGAAATTCAAGGCTATGATTTGTTTGAAGGATAAAGATTTGTGGGTTGGTTAAGTGTTTGTTTGGTAGTTTCAATCTTTTATTAGCTAATTTCTTAATTTCTTTTGATGATATACATGTGAAAAAAACAATTGGGTAATATTACGTTCGGGTAAGAACAAATCAGTACCCGACGTTTAAAAATTAACTTTTGTGTAGAAGTATAACACGTCTATTCCAAATCCAACGTTCATCCAGTTTTTCCATCCAAAATATGATGTGGCAGTTGAGTTATCAAGCTTACTCAACAAAAAAAATAAAATATTGATATTAATTTATTTAAATTTTTTTTGTATCTTTCCGATTGAGATTGGTGGAGAAAAAAGTGGGAGAGAAAGAGGAAGAAAATTAAAAAATATTATTTTATTTTAAAATAATTAATATGAATATTTTAATAATTTTTCACTGAGTAAGCCGGATGACTCGGCTGCCATGTCATACTTTGGATGGAAAATTGGATGGAAATATAGTTTCACATGGACGTGTTATAAGGTTATAGAAAAGGTACACGAAAGTGATTTTTCAAACATTGGTTACTGATTTGTTAATACTCCAAACGTAAGGTACTGTTTGGGCTTATTAGCCTTTTTGGCTCAATTTCTTTAACGGTGGGAAGTTTGGGTGGGATTCGATTCGATTTTGATGGGCCCATTGAGGCGATGGACAAGATGAAAGGGCTCACCCATGTGCTTGACCCAAAAAAGTCGGCCCAAAACGATCATGACAAGTCAACAAGTAGAGTCTTGAGGTCAATTAGTCAAGCGATTGGGTGGAATCGCTTAGGGATGAATTGCCCGACACCCAGAAACCATAGCCGCCTAGAGTTCTCTCAATGATATTAAGACAACGTGGCACAGTCCAAACGACTACTAATTGAACGTTATTCCCATCACAATGTGACAAATTAACATCCATGCCTCATTATTCCTTACACTCATACTGATAAGCCAAAAAGCTCATTTAAAACTATAAACAGCTAGGATTTCACTCGTTGGAACTTAAAAAGATACACATGGCGTGATCTAAACGACTCGCCTCATACTAACGACTAAGGTCACCTAACAACAACAACCAATGAGAGGTAATCACCATTCACAGGTCCCAGGCTACAAATTTAACATTATTCTCATCACAGTAGACAAATTAACATTGACAAGGAAATATTTTCTCTTGTCACTACATTATATCACCTTGTCTTAGGATGGAAATATTCAAATTTGGGTCAAACGACTCATCTCTACAAAGCAAGACAAAACCTCATTGTTGGAATAATTACCACGAAAATCCATTAATGATTTAAATTTTCGGACGACAATTTGTAATTCTAGTCCCTCAACTCCACCACGAAACAATGGTAGATACAACGATCTCTCCATACTTCGATTCCGTCCTCTCTTAAGTCTGAATATAAAAAATCTTGTACATATAAAATTCAGTAATTCGATATATTATTGAGTAAAAAATTCCGTCACGGTAGTTCCAATCCTGGATCAGCTTCAGCTACCTTCATCCATCATGCCATGACTACTAGGTATGAAAAAATGGTAGGCAGAAATGCATGTGGCATCACTTGCATCATCTACCATGCATGTGTCTATGTACGCCTTAAAATGGTCATTTTGTTAGCCTGGTTTTCCTCCCCAACCTAAACAAAGTTGCATTCTTTTATTCAATGCTGAGGTGTTAACTTTATTGGTACTTAACGTTTGGACGAAATTTCATTTTGGTACACATCGTTTCAAAAATTTCATTTCAGTCATTAACGTTTCAGAAAATCTCGAAATGGTATTTTCGTCCAATTCCGTCCAAATTTTCTGTTAAGTGATGACGTGGCAGCTGAGTCCACATCCTAGTCAGCTAAAATATTAATAAAATAATAATTTTATTAATTTAATATTAAAAATTAAGTTTTTTATTAAAATAATTATTTTTTTAATTAAAAATTTTAAAAAAATGTTTTTTCCCAAAAAAATTCTCTCCTCCTATTCTCTCTCCTCTCACCTTGAAAATAGATATCTAAACGTTTTAGGGTTTCAGTAGTCAACGTTTCATCACTTTATCATTTTGGTAGTTTTTGTTTGTAGATCTAAGTTTTTTGGTACTTTGTGTTTGTAGATTATATTTTTTTTTGTATTTTTTTTTTTACCTCCGACCCTCCTTCTCTATTCCTCCCTTCTTTCCTATACTTCCTCCTCCCTCCGTCTCTCCTCTCTTCCTTCTCCCCTACGTTTCCTCATACCTTATCCATTCGTCTCTCCTCTGCTTTCTCCTACCTCCTCACTCAGCCTCTCCTGACCTCTTCCTCCTTCCCTCTGTCTTCCTCTGTCTGTCCTCCTTCCCCCTCAGAAACTTTTATCTGTGTTTTTTAGGAGGAGAAGGGGGAAGGGAGGAGAGAGGAAAGACAGAGGTGGAAGTAGAAGAAATGAGGAAAAGGGGAGAGGCGGGAAGAAGGGTAAGAGAAAGTAGAGGGGAGAAGAGAGAGAGGAGAGGTGAAGGGAGAAAGTAGGAAGAAGCATGAGGGGAGAAGGGAGAGAGGAGAGACGGAAGGAGGAGGAAGTAGAGGGGAGAGGAAGGAG
Organism: Linum lewisii; assembly: GCA_034768395.1. NCBI lineage: Eukaryota > Viridiplantae > Streptophyta > Magnoliopsida > Malpighiales > Linaceae > Linum > Linum lewisii. The sequence goes on from CM068298.1 coordinate 66,332,502, forward strand.
AGTTGGAGGTGGAAAAAGTACCAAAAATTTTAGATCTACAAACAAAAACTACCAAAATGAAAAAGTGGCGAAACGTTGAGTATTGAAACACTGAAACATTTAGATATGTATTTTTGAGGTGAGAGGAGAGAGAAGAGGAGGAGAGAAATTTTTTTGGGAAAAAATATTTTTTTAAAAATTTTCATTTAAAAATTAATTATTTTAATAAAAAATTAATTTTTAATATTAAAATAATAACATTCTTATTTTATTAATATTTTAGCTGACTGGGATGTGTGACTCAGCTGCCACGTCATCACTTAACAGAAAATTTGGATGGAGTTGGATGGAAATACCGTTTCGAGATTTTCTGAAACGTTAATGACTGAAATGAAATTTTTGAAACGATGTGTACCAAAATGAAATCCGCCCAAACATTAAGTACCAAAAAAGTTAACACCTCATTCAATGCTGCTCTTCTCCTTCATCTCCTTCCTTGCACCAAATTCTCAAATTCTCTCAACCTGCAGAAGATCTCTGATCATGGCGGCAATGGCGAGTCGACGAGTTCGAGTTCATGGGTTTTCAACTCTGTTGCATCCTCCACGCAGTTTCACTTCTGGGTTTGTTTATATACATACTCTGTTCATCTCCTCTTCCAACTATCTACTTTAGTAGCATTTTTCTTGTATGATTAGTTGCTTGAATTGACTAGCTAGAAGTGTTCATTAGTGACTCATCATGGTGATTCTGTTAGTAAATAACATAAGATGTTCTTCCAATAACTCGAGTTTATTGGGATGCAACGATTCATGACATGGTATATATATCAGAGCCTTTGACAAACAAGAGGTCAAGGTTTCGAATCCCGATAATCACCAATTCGTGTGTAAGGGCTTATTGATGCCTTTGTGGCCCCCAATCTGTTGAACAAGTCTTATCGAAACTGTGCAAACTTCAGGCTCCCTCGTGAACCATTTGTTTGAGGGGGTTGTGTTAGTAATTAACATAAGATTCATTCAGAATCCTCTCTCAACAACTACTCGAGTTATTGGGATGCAATGGTTCATGACAAATTCGGCCTAGCTCCCAACTCGTTTGAACCAGTGATCATATCGGTTCATTACTAGTATTGGACCGGTATGATCACTGGTTCACCTCATTACTAGCTGATTAATCTCGGTTTACAAAAATTTCTCAAAATTTGTGGACCCATCATTGGCTTATTCAACTCAGTCTAGCCTGACTCGACCATGTTCATAGGTTAAATTGATCAAAATTTTGATGACCCCACTTATGAATCGAATAATTTGAATATGGTTGAATGTGATTTGAGTTGTTTAGAGGTAAACGATTTGTAATTTAATCACCGAATACGCTCATGGTTAGTACAATCTGTCAAGAATCGTTATATTCCAATAACTCGAGTTGTTGGAAAAAAGTTCTGAATGAATCTTATATTGTTTACTGACAAAATCAAATTGACCTATGACCCAAGTGGCCAATCAACCTGCACTGAACAAAACCCACAACTCAAAATCGATGATCCAATCAACCTCACGAACCGATCAACTCAAACCGAACCCGAACCCAAACCCAATCAGCCATATATCCATCCAATAGTTGTTTATCAAATAACAGAGCTAAACTCTGTATTTCAGAAGAGGAAGAACTCAAACCATTACTATGGCGTACAAACAATCTGCTGCATCTGAATCTTTCACAAAGAAAGCACATTTATCTGCTGTAAGAAAGAAAAGACTCAAGCTTCCAACTACCAACAATCACTGTGATCAATATCACATGATGAGTGAGTTCTTAAGCCTTCCTGAAGGAGTGCAATCTGCTCTCAACGTCAAGTCTGCTGACAGCTTTCAAGTTCTTGACGATTCGACGTACAGATTAGTCCTCCCCAAAGTTCGACTCTTCAGCTTCGATGCTCGTCCAGTCATGGATTTACGCGTCACCACAACTGCGGACGAGTTTACCGTCGAGATGCTTTCTTTCAAGGTGAGTGTCTATGTTCTCAGACGTTCTTTCTTTAACAATTTCAATTGGTGGACCCGTACAAACTTCAATTCCTTTTCATGGGCTTTCTTTTGACAAAAAATATCAACAACCATACCGACTAAAAACTCACAACTTGATTGACCTGAATCGAGCCAACCTGTTTGACTAAAAAGTCAACAACCTTAACTTACGAATACGAAACCCATAATATCGATAACTCGAACCAGCCAGTCCAACCACTCTGTTTGACACTTCTACCATCAAGCCATCTTTAACATCTAAACCCTAAACAAGAAGTGATCAATCAATGCAGTTTCAAGGTGCAGAAGCCCTCGAAAGCGAAAACGACCATCTTAAAGGCTTAATGGAGAGCCGTATCATATGGTCCGAGTCATATCTCGAGCTCAAGATGCAACTCGACATAACAATGGAGGTCAGCTAGCTCTCTGTTAGGTACACTTATATAACTTCATTCTTAAGCAACCTTCCTAGCTAATTAACCTACATTGGTCTTTCCAGCTTGTGAAGTTGCCTTTCTCTTTGCTTCCTCCTGCTGCTGTTGAGATCCCTGGCAATCTGTGAGTACAATGTTCTTATCTCGATTCTTCCTCGTGCTCAAATACGCTCGTATCAATCCGATCTGAGACCCTTTTCAGGATAATGGAAGCTGTGGTGGATAATCTAACTAAGGAGCTACTGGAAAATGTGGTTGAAGACTATGAGATGTGGATGAGGAAGCAAGAGAAGCTTCGGAAAGGAGCATGATAACTTGCTAGAGAAGAAAGGGTTTGTGGTAGCTTGCGTGAGAAGTAATGTTTGTAATAAGTTGCAAGTACTAGTCAAGTTGATGGCAATGTGTCTAAGTCAGGGTGAGTATGCACGTCATCAAAATATCGGTGTATGGTAGGTTGCATGAAGGTTTGGTATTTTAGTGAGGTTTATGAGACGAGTAATGTTGTTAATTGCATTATACTATAGCCAACTTAACAAATAGTTTTTTTTTTCCGTTAATATCTTCATTAGTTTTTTGTTAGAAATTGCTTATTCAGCTCGACACGTTAACTAGAAATTCACATGGCTTTCGAGTCATCATTTAAAGATATTTTTCTGTATAAGGGATAATTTTTTTAATTGATTTAGGAAAAATTGTATTTTCCTCCCATTACTTTGTCAAGTAAACAAATAGTCACTATACTAAAAATATTTATTTTACTCTCTCCTACTTAAGTCAATTTGATGATTAGTTATGGTTTACTTAAATCAGTTTGAATCTGGTCTCGGCACTTATTAGAGATATTAAAATAGCGCGGCCTTGGGAATCCGCAACTTGGTTGGGAAGGAATTTTAGAACCACGTGGCCTTTGACTATTGATGATGAATAAAAGAGATATATTTTAAGACAAAAAAATTAGTGTAGGATTTTGTAGGGAATCTCATCCTCTTATGCTATAAACCACAATCTATTAAGAAAATATAAGATAAAAAAATTGTTCGTATCTATTTGTGTTAAGAAAAACATTTTATTTGTGAAATCCCGATTAATGTAGCCGGTCAAATTTAAAGGCTGCGCTGGGAAGGAATTAATGAGTTTCCAAAATTAAAAGGGAAATTGAAGAAGTGTAATCTTCCACGGACGAGAGAACTAAGATCACCTAGACTAAAGCAGAAGGGGGAGGGAAGGTGCGGGGTTGGGGGTAAAAAAAATACATACCTCGAAAAGTTGAGCTTGCATAATTATGTGTTGACAAAGTAAAAGGAAAAAGCCAGGATAGTGAGGAACTGAACACGCAAATTGTGTGAGATTTAACCAACCACTACGAAAAGGGAGCATTAAAAGTGCATGTCTAGCCGAGCTGCCATGTTGGCCGCCTCCCGCTTAACTGCAAAGCATCGAATGGAAGGATTCTGATTCAATAAAGCCTTACATTCTTGAATGATAACCCGTGCTCGATGATGCACACACTTTTTATCCAAGATAATGATTGGTGATCATTGTTGCATCGATCTTCTTCAATATTCATGTTCAACATTGACCTGACAATATACATCAACGTAATGCTTCCCGGGCAACCAGAGCCTCAACAGTGAAAGGATCCGCAAAGTGTGTAAACGTACGACCTCCGACAAAAAGAATAGTCCTCGCTCCATCTCGTAAAATAAATCCAGTCCCAATCTGTTTGACGGATTTGCAATTGAAATGAACATGATTTTACTGATGAAACGAATAGCAAATTAACGAACATTATGTGGCATATTCTCCAGCCCTAATCGAACAACATTTTCTCCCCTGCATAATGCATGTGGCATCCATCTGCAATGCATGTGGCATCCATCTGCAATGCATGTGGCATCCATCTGCAATGCATGTGCATCATGCATGTACCCCTTAAAATGGTCATTTAGCTAGCTTCCATAGAAAGAAGAAGAAAGAATTTTTCTCAACCAAATTGGTTCTCCATATATCCTTCAATCTTTCTTTCTTTCTTTCTTTCTTACACCAAATTGTCAATTTCTCTGAACCAGAAGCTAACATTTCTGATCATGGCTGCAATATTGGCAAGTGCAGGGGTTGATGGGTTATTTTCAAGGACTACTGCTCTAGCCTTTACACCACATTTCACTTCTGGGTTTGTATATACTAACTACTCTGTTTTATTAATTTCATCTTCCAACTATATATCTACATCAACCAAAGCAATGTACTTGACTTGTTTGGTTACTGAATCAAACCGTTTTCGGGCTTTATGCAACTCCATCGGTTAGTCGACCTAATGAGTATTGTCACCCCAATTGATCTGTAACTCGACCATCCCTTGACTTTCTTTGTCCGATTAACTCAACCTAATCTAGCTTGACCAACTCTATGCATGTATGACCCAGATTAACTAAACATCAACAACTCATAACTCAATAAACACGCGCAATGGCAATAGATCTTCGCTATACAAACTTGCAACTCGAGTAAATCTATGACCCAATCAAACCCCACAAACCGATCAACTCAACCCCAACCCGAACCCAACCCAATCAGCCACATATTCAATAATTGCTTATCTAATAACAGAGCAAACTCTGTATTTCAGAAGAGGAAGAACTCAAACCATTACCATGGCGTACAAACAATCTGCTGCATCTGAATCTTACATAAAGAAAGCACATTTATCTGCTGTAAGAAAGAAAAGACTGAACCTTCCAACTACCTACAATCACTGTGATCAATATCCATGATGAGTGAGTTCTTAAGCCTTCCTCAAGGAGTGCAATCTGCTCTCAACGTCAAGTCTGCTGACAGCTTTCAAGTGCTTGACGATTCGACGTACAGATTAATCCTCCCCAAAGTTCGACTCTTGAGCTTCGATGCTCGTCCAGTCATGGATTTACGCGTCACCACAACAGCGCACGACTTTGTCGTCGAGATGCTTTCTTTCAGGGTGAGTGTCTCTGTTCTCGTCATTTCTTACCTTGTAATCGGATTAACCGATTTAAAAGTATATAGCGAAAGGTTCAGTGCCCCCACTAAAAGTCAACAACCCATAACTTGATTGACCAAAATATCCTCAATCTATTTGACTAAAAAGTCAACAACCATAATTAACCTGCTAAAACTCATAACTTCATTAACTCGAACCGGCCTGTTTGACAGCTCTATCATTAACCCATCTTTAACATCTAAACCCTAAACAAGAAGTGATCAATTAATGCAGTTTCAAGGTGCAAAGGCCCTCGAACGCGAAAACAACCATCTCAAAGGCTTAATGGTGTTCCGTATCTTATGGTTCGAGTCCTTTCTCGAGCTCAAGGTGCAAATCGACATAACAGTAGAGGTCGATCGATCAGCTCTCTCTGTTAGGTACTCTTATCTTCATTCAGCTAATTAACCTATTGATCTTTCCAGATGGTGAAGCTGCCTCTCTCTTTGATGCCTCCTGCTGCTATTGAAATCCCTGTCAATCTGTAAGTATGTTGTTCTTATCTCGATTCCTCGTGCTTAAATACGCTTGTATTAGTCCGATATCTAAGGCACTATTCGTCGAAAAACGCAGGATAATGGAAGTTGTGGTGGACAATCTGACTAAAGAGCTACTACAGAATGTGGTTGAAGACTATGAGTTGTGGATGAGGAAGCAAGAGATGCTTCGGTAACTTGCGAGAGAAGAAAGGGTTTGTTGTAGCTTAATGGGTCTCGTAAATGCTACGTGGAGCGTCGGCCCATACTTTTTTAGAGGCTAGAAATATCATGGTGACTTCAGTATTAAGGACACGACACACCTACTCGACCAACATACTTTTTTTAGAGACTATAAATATCATGATAGATTATACGCTTATCGAAGTTATACATTTCGATTGGTCATCCCTGATATACGTCTCTATCTCTCATACATTCTCATACAACTTATTCCCTATGTACACTCACACACCTTCGACCGGTTCTCTCTGATACGCCTACCAAGGAACTGACTTCCTAGGCCAATATCGGGGATTATCAGCCTACACCCACTCATCGACCCATTCTAACCATCTATTCGTCCACCAACCAACTAGGCGGAACAACACACTAATGTAAACATATCCCTTTGCAACCTGTTTGTAACTATATCGGCGTCATTTTCGCCATAGAATTTAAATTATAGCGGCCACCATATTTTAATTCCTTGTTTGGTTGATGGAATTGGGTTTCAATTCCTTAACCACTGGGATTTGGCCCGAATAATTGCACTACAATTATCAGTTGGCCTGGAATTCTCATACCCAATTTCATCAACCAAACCACCCCTAAATCACTTTGGAAGGGAATTGCAATTTCTTCCCATTTGAAAAATGAAATTCAATTCCGATTCAGGGGCTGAACTAACGAGTTCATTTAATTTCGGCAAATTGGTCAATTTCTTTATCTCTCAATTTCATGAATGGCCCTAAATTTTATCACAAATATTTGAAATTTTCTTGAAAATATGAAATTAATAACTATCATTCTTATATCTACAAATCTACAAATCTACAAATATATATAAGCATTTTAGCCTTTTTTCCTATTGCCACCTAGGATTCTCCATACCTCTCCTTAATTGTAGGAAATTGGCCAATCAATGAATTTTATATGATTTAAATTTATTAAAAATATTTTTTTTAATAAATGTGATAATTTTTCAGTAACTACGAGACTCGAACCCACAACCTCAAGGATAAAAGTATGTGCTTTACCAACTAAGCTAGACAAATTAATTTATAATTACATCAAAACATTAAAGCACATTGCTCATATGTATTTTACTGTACAAATTGTAGCACATTTCACCTTAATGGTTAGCACATTCATTAGTTTTATGATAACCAATAGTTTATTGTAGAAATACACTACCAAGTTGAATAGATAGTAGAGTGAATGAAATTATGATAATAATTTATTCATATAGTTTATTATGAGATGATACTTTTTTTAAATGGGCTCTGTGTTGTTTAATAATCGGGCTCGATGCTCTGTGTAGAATAATTAAATCATTATATTGGATAATGTATTTGCTCACATGAATTTTTAATAGACATTCAGGATAACTAAGCCATTGATTAATTCCCTTTAAAAAAGTCATTGATTAATGGTCAATGATCGATTTGCATAAAGCTTAAAAATTTATGAATATTTAAGAGAAGTATTTTTCAGTTAATATATCTATTGAGCTACAAAAAACTAAAGAAATAAAGTTGTACCTCAGTAACATCAATGGTGAGTGCAGTTATGAGTGTATACGAGTATGAGTTATAAGATCGTAAGTGAAACGGGTTACATGCCATTATGTATTAACAAATTCAGAGTATCGATCGAGTTGTGTTCAGTTTGAATTGGGCGTATTCATTAAACATACATGAATTCATATAATATGATCCTTATTTTCAAATTGTTTTAAGTTTTAAAGGGTCAATTGAACTTTCATTTTTCATTATGTTTAACTATTCTTCAGTTTTTTATAGTGATTGTTTATTTAGTCTCCACTTTATTTGTTTGCATATGCTTTGAGAGAATTGCAATTTTATCTTCCATTTTGTATTGAACTGAATTTTGTTGGTAAATTATTTGAAGGACTCAAAGTTTGGTAAGTCATTAATTAATTTGATTAAGCTGCATAAATTATTAAAATTAATGGATATTTAAGAGAATTATTTTCTAATTAATATATTTATAATATAGAGAAAACTAAAGAAATAAGATTCTACCTTAGTAAGATCAATGGTGAGTGAGGTCATGAGTGTATAAGAGTACGAGTCATGGGATCGTAAGTAAAATGAGTTACATGACATTAACTATTACAAAATTGAGAGTATTGATCGAGTTGAGTCAGTTAAAATTGGGCATATTCATTAAACCTAAATATATTCATATAACATGATTCATATTTTAAAATTCTTTTAATATCTAACTGGCCAATTGATGTTTCATTTTTCATTATGTTCAACTATTCCAAAAAATAATTTCTTTTACGATGATTGATTCTTTAGTCTTGACTTTATTTGTTTGCAAATATTTCGCGAGAGTTGCAATTTTGTTTTTCATTTTTATTGAATTGAATTTTTTTGGCAAATTATTTTGAAGTACTCAAAATTTGGAAAGTCGTTAATTAATTTGATCAGAGATCAAGCTACATAAAACATAAAAAAATCATGAACATTTAAAAGAATTTTTTTCAATTAATATATTTAATAATATAGAGAAAACTGAAGAAAAAGGTTGTATCTTAGTAAGATCAATGGTGAGTGAGATCATGATGAAAGAGTATGAGTCATGGGATCGTAAGTAAAATGGGGTTACGTGTCATTAATTATCAACAAATTTAAAGTATTGATCGAGTTGATTAGTTTGAATTAGACATATTCATTAAACCTAATACATTCATATAACATGATCCTTATTTCCAAATTATTTTAAGTTTTAACAGGCTAATTGAGGTTCCAATTTTGTGTATGTTTAACTATTCCTCAAAAAAATTATAGTGATGATTTCTTTAGCCTCGACTATTATTTGCAAATATTTTGAGAAAATTGCATTTTTCCATTTGTCTTAAATAGACTGTTGTTGGAGAGCATTTGAATTAATATTTGGTTTAGAGGACTTCACTAATTCGAAAAGTTTGTTTGAATAAAAAGTAAAATTTTAATGTATTTTTTCCTTTTCAATGATCATAAATGAACCTATTTAATTTTAGTGTGTAATTAAAATTAATTATTGTCTCAAAATATCTTATGATTAATCACAATATTCAAATTAAATAGTATATTTTTTGGTGTGTATAAAGAATCATCTAGCTAATATATGAGTATTTAAAATTAGGGAGATATAATTTAAAACTCTCTCTTTAATAATATGATATTAAACTATCATATTATTTTTGTTTCTTCTTATTTTAAATTATTCAACAAATTAAATTATTAATAAATAAAACTCCAAATAGTTTGTAAACATAATAAATTTTAGGAAAAAATAAAATTCTTCATTTTAATTAGTTTAATTGAAATTATTAAAGTATAGTTTAAAATAAAATGTGTGACTCACTTTTTAATTTAGTTTATTTCTATATTTTCTACTTTAAACTGTTTAATTTCTCACTATGTAATATGTTAACTAATTTGACCCACTGAGTGTTCGTTTAATCATTCAATTCAATTTTTTTTTGTTAATTTACACAATTTATTAAAAATAATATTAAATCTATCATTATAAAATAATATTTTTTACTAATTATACTTCAAAAAAATATAACATATTGGCCAACGGGCCGAAACAATGCTAGTAATGTAATAGTAGTTTTGGCGTGTATAGATCACGTGTGAGCACACACTACGGCTAAACAGTAGCCCCACACGAAAGTACTGTGCAAAATCCTACGTAGGAAAAAAAAAACTACTTATCAAATACGTACGTTACAAATTCGTACATGAAGACAAACCGATTAATCATTTAATTTCTTCAATTTTTTATTTCAGTATTTAATATTTATAATTCAATCAAAATTGTACTGGATCAATCTAAAATGAACACGTGTCATCAAACGAATAAACTAATATTTATTATTGTGTAACAATTCATATAAAACTAGATTGAATTCGCTAAAATTCATCGAGTTTGAGGCAACCTCCTCAAAACCGTATGCATACTAAGCACAAATACGAGGTACTAACAACACACCAAAATAAGTGCCAACAAAATTATCCTTTCCGATTACGGATGTGAAAATACTAATGGGTTGTTTGATATTGAATTTTGGGAGGTGATTTGGTGCGTCTAAGTGATTTGTGTTTAGACAAAAAAAATTGTATGAGATTTGTGTGAGATTTTAAATCATTTTGTGAGTCCACATGTGATTTCGGGCTCCATGCAGAATACATGTGACCAAGAGGAATTTATCAATTGAAAATAGTATGAGTGATTTGTTGTAGTGGTACCACTTTACTTTGTTGGCAATGTATATTTACAAAAAAAATTATTTGATTTTGCCTATTTAAGGGGGACACATCGGTAATTGTACAAATTATTGAAATATTTTTTATATTTAAATTCCTACTAAACAAACAAGTTATTTATAAAATAGTTTGCATATAACAAATTTATTTATTTCAAATCTCAAAATCGCAAGCTACTTCAGATTATACTCAAATCCCAAAATTAAATGAAAAGTATGTATATGTTTTCGCCTTTTTCGATGAATTGTGTGTTTCCACCTTCATTTATCAATACTAAACGAATTTAATTCACACGAATTCAGATTATCATAAAAAAAATCAAAATTCAAATCTGGATTAAACCTTGGAGTTTGCTCCATCACGTGCAGAACTCCAAGGAGCCCTCACATCATGTCCATAATTAATCTTTTCAATGACCCTGATTCAGATGGACTCGCAAGCCACAATTGATCTTTTCAATGACCATGGGACCCCCCTCACATCAGCATTCTATTGAGGTGATTCAATTTAAGGAACTCGTGGCTCGGGAATGGACACTTAAAACCCAACATGCATACAGAGAAGAAAATCAAGCGGCAGACTACTTGGTCGGTAACGAATTCAACTACCCTTTGGGGGGTGTAACGAAGTTTTGACTTTAGACTGTAACCTCAATTATTTTACCCACCTTGATCTTCTCAGCGTGACCACTATAAAATTTATTAATAATATCACCTAAGACACCTAATATCGTCTTTTCACCCTAAAAAAATTCTCGATTCAAAGCGACTTCATTCATATCCAAAAAGTTGTGAGTAGAAGGGATTATTTGGACCTAGATCAATCATGCATTCATACTCCACCCATAAATTTAAGATTACTTGTGTCATTTTAATTCTCAAATTAAAAAAAAAAAAAACCATAGTGATACTTTCTTTAGAATGATTGAAATGTGTAATAATGCACAAAAGGAAAAGCAAAAAGGCGAAAATAAATGCGAAAAGAACCAAAGAAAAAATGGAGGAAAATAAGGAGAAAAAAGGTGGGAATTGCGCGTGGAAGGCACAAGCTCTCTGCTTTCGGCAATACAAACAAACAAGGAATAACAATTACAAAAGGAAAAGAGTGTGAAATAAAGAAACGGCTGAGATAAAGAAGGCTTATAACAGTTTACAGTTGTACCTAGACGTTTTAAGAACCATATCGAGTTTGATGATATGTGATTTAATTACTTGAATCATTAAGGTTAATTGATCAATTTTTTATACCGATACGATTTTAAACACCTGAGATAACTTCACTAAGGTTGGTTTCATAAAAATAGTACTCTAGCGTAAAAACAAGGTACATTGCTATATCAGATTCACCAGGCTATACGAACCTACCGGAATAGAGAGTGACACTACTAAAAAAATTTAATTAACATACTACGAAACAAGTTACATAACAAGACTGTTCAAAGAACCTACCTGATTGAGAAATTATACTTTTATTAAATTTGTACTCATCATCATTAATCTCGTTTCATCAAAATGGCGATACCGTCAACTAGAGCATTATGGAAGATAAACCAAACTACGTATCAAAATTCATCAATATATTTGTCTACATTCGTTGTTTGAATTTGTTATCGATGAAATGTTCACTCCAAGCCATTGACAACCTTACTTATAACCTCGTATCCGACTATAAAGAAACTAAACGTGTCAACCATCGCTCAGTCACCAAAATTGATGTCGCTTTTTTTTTAAAGTCCGCCACAATCATTATTATGATATAAAACTCTATTTAATTAGTAATTATCTGATGATCTGCTAAGATAAAGGTAATGAGAATCGAGATAATTGGGTAGTTAATCACATATAGATATGAACTATGAACCCTACTACACTTTTCGAAAAGTAACAAAACCTAACTTGCTCGTCAAGTTTCACACTTACAACAGAACAACACGATTCCCTCAAGCATCAACCTTATCTTTCCACCTTTGCCTTTTTCTCTGTAATTACTCTATTGCCATTTTTGTATTTTAATTAATTTATCGCTAATACAATTAACTCATCGCTAAATAATTAATTAATCCCAACTCCACTACCAACAGCCTTGGTAAGCCCAAACGTGACAGCCATAGCAAACCAACCACCAACCAAAACCCTAACCGACGACTTAACCACAGGCGCACCACCCAAAAATGCACCCAACCACCCGAACCCGATCAGCGCCAAGCTGGCTAACCCGACCACCAACCCGATCCGTACGTTGTAGTCCTTCACGAAAGCGGCTCCAAGCAGCGGGACCATGGCTCCCACTGCGAATGCGAGGGCCGAGGCTAGTGCTGCCTGGGCCGGACTGGGAACCTCCCTTTTCTTCTTGTCTGCGTACTCGGCTGTGGAGATGGTTGAAGACTTCAAGTCCCTCTTCAGCTGAGACACCTGGATGTCGTGTTGTGAGTAGACAGATACGAACTCGCCTATGGCCATGCTGCAGGCTCCAGCCACAAGGCCTGCCACGCCTGCCAGGACCATGGTGGTGGAGTCCTTGTGGACCGCTCCTACCCCCATCATTAGAGATGAGGTGGAGAGTAGACCGTCGTTGGCTCCCAGCACTGCTGCTCTGAGCCACTGGGCTCGTTTTGAGTAGTCGATGGGGATCACTGGGTCGGTCGTTGCTAGTTTTTCTGGTTCAGGGGTCTGGGTTGGTGCGATGGCTAGCTCGAGATCGGAGGGTAGGGTTGATTTCGGGATCGAGTCTAGAGCCATGGAAGAAAAGTGTGGTATCACACAAAGAAGAAGGGAGAGATAAGAGATGAAGAGATGAATTGATGGAAACAAATTAGGTGGATAAAGGAGTGTGGAGAGCACACGCCTAAGTGAGTTGTATTTATAGAGGAAAATGGAATATTAATTAAAAAATTAAAAAAAAATGGTGGAAGGAAACAAATTGGAATATTTTTATTGTTACTTTTAAAGATAAAAACATTTATTTTGTGAAGTTATACTGTTATACGTATTAATTAATTTATTTTATATGGTAGTGTTTTGAAATGGAATTATATTTAATGTACTGCCAAAAAAATCAATTTTGTCAATCAATGATTATTGCTTAATTTTATTGTCAAGACTCAAGATAATATGTTTGGTAAATACTATTTTTTCTTTTGCTCAAATAGAAAATTATCAATATCATTACTGTAAACACAATAACTATAAATAATTATAAATTCAAATTAGTAAGGTAGATATATCTAGATTTTATGAAATCTGTCACCCTAATATTACCCAACTTATATAAGTTCAAAGTATATATATTAATAGGAAAAATAGCATTTTGGTCCTCTCTACTTTTCCAACTTAACAACCAACCTCCTCCCCAGTCACCCTATACTATAAAATATTGCTCATTTTACCCGCTCATACTTCGGCCACTTTGTCGTTTGGGTCCTTCCGTTCTGACTATCGTTCTTCTTAACATTAAATTTTGACACATCCGCACACCGACGAAGAGAGATATCGGAGGTAGGAGATGAATGGTTGGTCAGAGAGATAAATTGGGGAGGTATTATGGTGAAAATACAAGGGATTTTAAAACCACACATTTTATTCGTCGATTTCATCATATCTAATATATATTATATTCTCTATTAAAAAATGTTAGTAAACTAATACATGACTATTGGAGGTACACTACAAAAAAAATTACCTTTAGCTACTACAAAATTACAACATCATGAAAATGAGTAGCAAATAGTTAGTATTTGCTACGGCAATCACTATTTCATGTAGTAATTTGCAGTAGCAAATACTATTTGCCACACCACTATTTGCTACACTCATCATCCATATCGCAAATAGTGGTGTGGCAAATAATATTTGCTACTGCAAATTACTACATGAAATAGTGATTGCCGTAGCAGATACTAACTATTTGCTACTGCATTTTCATGCCGTTGTAATTTTGCAGTAGCTAAAGATCAATTTTTTTGTAGTGGTAACGTGGCGTACAAAATGTACATCAATTGACGTCTTGAAGATTAAAGTTGAAATGGAACAACCCAAACAACAAAATGGTCAAAATAGGAGGGAGTAAAAAGAGCGATTTATAGTGTAGGGGCCTATCTGTTAAGTTGGTAAAGTAGAGGGAGCGAAACTGCTATTTTCCCAAAATGAAAATGGAGAATAAAAATGTATGAAGAAATAGAATAAATAATGAAATTTAGGAAAACATCTGGAAATAGGGAATCAAAATGCGTTCACACTTGTGTGCCAAAGTGTACATGTCACACAATTCCTTTTAGGTTGTCTTTCATGTTCTCCTTTCTTGCAATGTCACATTTTTTTTACGTACTATACGGTTTTCATGAACCTTGAGAATCAATTCTATACACACATCTATGAAGCATCATTCTAAAGTCGTGTAAAACATGAAATTATTGAGAAAGGTGGCATGGAGTTTGCCTCTAATTCGCATTCGAATCGACAAGTTATCTTTTATTGGTGGTATTGATACAGTCGTTATAGAGATTCCGACTTCTCGCTTGTGTTCTATTTTGAATTCAGGTGATTACTTTTTTTTTTTTAATCTTTGAATGAGTGAAATCGAGGATCTTTTGTTTAACACGTTCATTATATATGCATGTTTGTTCATTAGGATGAACAATACCAAGATATGATATTTACTACTTTATAAAAGATATGACTAGCGAATCTGATAAAATAAATAAATATCAAGATCTTAGTTTCTCTATAATTGAACCAACTAAATTTAAGGCATTACTATACTTTTCCACAAAATCTTAAGTAGGCATAATTTTTCGCTTAATTTGGTCCAATTTAGACTAGAATGAATAGTTTCACCAAAATTGGGAATTCTGTCTGAATCGGATAAAAAATTGAGCGGCTGGAATTAGTTAGAATAGGACATGACTATTTTTGCGATCAGAGAATGTACCCGATGAAATCAGGCACACGTTTGTAATCGGTCCAATTTCGACTCCAATTTATGCCTGGAAAAAAGATGTTGTAGTCTACTAATGTCAATAACCCAACTAAATGTAACAATGACAGGATGACCTGACTGGCAAGAAATATGCGGTTTGATTCCCCATATTCACCTCGAAAAAAGGACTAAAATCGTAATCGCCGAATTAATCATAAATGAAGAGCCTCATTCCATTAACTTATCATTTACATGTAATACCAAAATATCAAAATCCTTCTTTTTTATGAAAATCCCAATTAGGTAAATCTCAAATATAATTTCAAGTAGCTAAAACAAGAACAAAAGTGAAAGATTATGCGCCAAATCTTAGCTTCTTTCTAATCCTTCAATGTTCCACCTAATCAACAATAAAATTCTGCTCCCCAAATGCTTCAGAAAGAGGTTGGTATATATTTTGTCATCTATAGACTAAATTCGGGTTGAGATTAGGCATTTGAAAATGTAATTTTCTTCCCATGGATAGAAATAACAGACGAATAATACACGAAGTTTCATAAAAGGTTATGGTATGCATAATATTTCTGTAAAATTTCAGATCAAAACTCCTTGAAATGAAGATTTTATGGGAGGTGTGACTCCTCGGCTATATCGATGTCTACTCGTGGTAGAGGCGAAAAATTGCTATTTGCTCTTTAGAGGGTGGTGCCGACCCCCCCCCCCCCTCCTCGGTGGCCGATCGTGAGCGTGACTATGGCCACGGACGCCCCTCCTCGGTGGCCGATCGTGAGCGTGACTATGGCCACCGTCCGTGACCACTGTTTGGTTATCACGCCAGTCAGAATTTGGGCTGGCACTGATGCCTACGTTTGCTGCCCGATGGCCGACCAGCAGTAGGGGTCATTTCGGCCCCCAAAGGCACGTGTCGTTGGCCAAGCCCGTCATACAGAAGAGTTTGTTGGGCCGCCTTGAATTATGATTTCCACCGAGCAGTGAATAGAATCCTTTGCAGACGACTTAAATAGCGACGAGGTATTGTAAGTAGCAGAGTAGCCTTGCTGCCGCGATCCACTGAGATTCAACCCCATGTCGCTCCGATTCATCCCTCCCCCTTTGCAACCCTTCTTACACCTCCTCGTAAATTCAATTAACCACAAATATGTCGTGACAGATGAATTTGACCGTCAACACTGAGCCAAATTGCTAGATCAGCCAACACTACTGTTAATGCCTGATGGCTGAGGCCATGGACCTTTCATACGGTGCCATGTGCCGATGGTTCCCCTAATTAAAGCTCAAAGTCTTAAACTCGGGCTTAATATCTATTTTGTTCATTAACGTATGGAGCTTGTAATTAATATAATGGTCAATAATGTTTTCATGTGGTCATTAATCTATTGGATTTGTAACATAATGGTCATTTCGTCAAGTCTCCATCTAAGTCCGCCGAGGAAATCTAGCTCCACGAACGTTAAGGTTATCTTGGAAAGTTTGGAGTCCTTCGAATCGAGAATTAACGGAGATAATAGATGAAAAATTGACAGAATGACCACTATGTTACAACTTCAATAAGTTAATAGCCACATGAAACAATTATTGACCATTATATTACAACTATAAACGTTAATGACCAAATTAGATATAATTCAAACGTTTTACAATACGACGTCGTTAGTCATTCATAATGATACGCTGTCGTTTAATCTAATAGTTACTCGATTTTTTCGGTCTATGTCCTGACTCGAAAAAGAACCAGAGAGGTAAACTGAGAATTTGACACCCGAAACTCGAAACCTCTGAGCTCTAGGGTTCCCGCCGCCAAAACATTCGCCGTCGGTGCACCACCGCCGGCCGTTCAGACTACGCCGCCGCTATTGAATCCAGCGAAGTTCTGCTGTTCATATAGGTATTCGGCCATTCCTTTTGTCTTCCTTCCCTCTTTATATTCTTTGCAACTGTCGTGAACTTCTGCGCTGAGTCTATCAATCATATTTTTTCTCTTCCCGATTTGTTTTAGCGATCGTGAAACTAGCAGTTTCTCCTGAATCACATTTTCTTATAGTATTGATGATGAACATGAACAATTTTATAACTGTGTTTTAGAACTTTACACTTCATTCATATTTGGTTTGTGCGTCTGCTGAATCTCTTTAGGTTTGGATTTGGTACAGTAACTGCTCAAATTGATGGAATGGTTTTGTTGAATCAGAGAATAGACGAAGTAGCATCAGAAGAATCAAGCTTAGAGGAGAATGGGGTGGTACTTCTGTGTGTTCTTCCATAGACTGTTGGATTACAGAAGGCCAGAAGTGGAGTCTTTAGCAGAGCTCTTTCATCCCCAATCAAACGGAGAGCCTTTGAAATGGAGGGTTCCGGAGAACCACCACCCCGATTCTCCCTTCCATTTTGTCAATCTACCTTCTGAGGAGGTCGCACGAGACATCGCTAACCGAAGTATGTTCAAGTTTTTATTGTTTCCTTTCATATGGCTTTGAATTTGGTTGAGTTATGGTCGAAAAACGTTGGTCATTATGTTGGCTTTGCAATTTTGAACTTTTCAGGTTTGCTTGTGAAAGGAATGTATGAACTTTGGGGTGAAGGAAGCACTTACGAAGAACTGGAAGAGGCTATTAAGAGCTACCCAGATGAGCGAAAGTTGCCATACTTGAGTTCTGAAAGTACGTTCAGGATAACCGTTGACAGCTTTGGGAAGGTGATCAGCTTCGATGAGCAGAATGACCGTATTCAGCAGCTAGTTTATATTCCTTTCAAGGTATGTTTCAACTTTTAGTCTGTAGTCCAGACAATTTGGCGTATCCAAATCCATGATGTTATTGTGGGGCTTATGGTCAATGTATGTATGTCCGTGCAGGGTAAAGTTAACTTGAAACATCCAGAGCACAAATTCTGGCTCATGGAGACTGATGACTATGGGGGCAACAATGGACTACCACCAGTTGTTCAGAAAAGAATATTTTTTGGTCGTGAGATTGGTGGTTCTGACAGGAAGCTTATACCTACTTACCAGCTGAAAAGCCGAAATTATCTTGGACCAACAGCGATGGATGCAGAAATGGCCTTCTTGATGGCCAATCAAGCACTGGTCAAGCCTGGAAAACTTGTTTATGACCCTTTTGTTGGGACTGGCAGCATTTTGATCGGTGCAGCTCACTTTGGAGCCATGACGATGGTTTGTGTTTCCTAACCTTCTGTTTTGGTGAATGGTACGTTGGAGATATTCGATTGTGGTTGTGTAACCCGGTTTGTATATGATGCTAACTGTCCAGGGTGCTGATATTGATATCAGAGTAGTTCGCGATGGGCGTGGCCCTGACCGCAATGTTTGGAGCAATTTCAAGCAGGTATTCAAAGTTTCTGTTCAGGGCTGCTGAATAAGAATAAGTAATAACCCTTCTCTTTGGCTAATCTACTAAAGCAACTTGTGCAGTATGGACTCCCTGACCCTGTTGGCCTTTTAAGGGTTGATAATAACCTTCCTCCATGGCGGCCTGGACTCAAAGAGGTAACTGTTTTACTATCTTGTCCTTCATATGATGGGTTCTTCTTAGCCTAGAAATAACCTAATAACTTGTGATCATCAGATTTTTGACGCCATAATCTGCGACCCTCCATACGGAGTTCGTGCTGGAGGACGCAAATCCGGTGGGCGGAAGCTCCTGAAGGGAGTTATCGGCCCATACACCGTCCCAGACGACAAGAGAACAGACCACATACCTTCAACAGCTCCCTACAGTCTAGTCGAATGCGTTCACGACTTGCTCGACCTCGCTGCAAGGATGCTCGTGATGGGCGGTAGGCTAGTGTACTTCTACCCCGTGCTACGAGAAGACGAATCTGTCGAAGTTATCTTCCCTGAACACCCATGTTTCGAGCTGATCTCATCTTCGGAGCAGATACTTAGCTCAAGATACAGCCGTGTGCTGCTGACGATGGTGAAGAGGAGTCCTTACACCGAAGAGGTAGCGCTAGCGGCTAAGGTGAAGCACTTGGACTTTCGAGAGAACCATGTTAAGTGGATGGAAGATGGGAATCTGCATTCATCTGTGTTCTGTCCTGCTGATCAGCTAACTTTGGCTGGTGATCATGCCAAGTCGTTTAAAGAACTGAAACCTAAATACAGAGGGAAGTATGTCTAATCTGTTGGAGGTTGTCCCAGTTTTGGCATATATCATCTAATTTAGTGATGTTTTTGGATCCCCAAATGTTCAAATAGAGATGTTTATGTGTTTAAATTGATGGGTTTATCATATGCTTTGCTCAAATCTATCAAATGTTATGATTCCACAAATAATAATGTGAAATACACAGATTACTACATTGTTACATTGTTGCAGCAAATCTATCATAGGAGAAAGTCACGAGAAAAATGCAATTAAATGCTCTCCTATTATCATTATCACTGATAATCTAACACGCGACTCTTATGATTACAAAAGTACTAGAACCCCCCTTAGCCTCACTATCTTAATCAAATGCTCTCCTGTCATATCGCTACACAACTTAAACCATGTGTGTTTACGTTACAGTTACAGTTACATATAACATCATGTATCAGAGAGAAATCCAATCAATAATGTCAAACACACAGATTACCACATTAATGTAGCAAATCGAATAATGAATCCAACCGTTACACATTACACGTTTCAAATTTAAAGAAAAATTCACAAGAAAAATGCAGTTAGACGTCCCTGATATCCTTATATATGTGTGTAATAATCTATTACCATCCTTTCAATTTCACAAAAGAGGACTTTGAAACCCAAAACCACTTCATCTAAATCTCTTTACAATAATGTCAAGTACTAGAAACCCTCCTAATTCTCGCTATCTTAATCTTAAGATCATTATCCTTACGGAATCTAATTATGTGTTTACATTACAGTTCTATTACATCATGTATAAAAGAAATCAATCATAATGCAAATACATAGGCTGCTAATGCGAGTGGTAATGGGTACGATCGCCCGACCCTTCGGTAGTGGTACATACCAAAGGGGTTGGCTACAGATGCTGAGCTTATGGTACCCATACCAACGCGTAATACCGGACCATTAACCGTTAGCCGATTAATAAATAATATAAATAAATGTCAACCAATTATTATCTTTAATCGTATCCATTTGAATTCAACAACACTTATCATTATTCATTACTTTCTCCATTCCGAATCATCCTTTTCTATCCTAAATACATATTTATATTATCAAATTTAATAATTTTTTTTGTTTGGGTTTAGTGGATCCGACCGATCATATCATAATGGTCCAACCAACGTTGCAGGATGAGTTTCGACTCTAGGTACCCTACCTTTATGTCGGTACAAGCTATTAGCACTACAATAACATAAACTATCCATATTACAACAATCTATCATAATTCAATCACCGTTACATTTTAACACAAATCGCGACAAATCACTAGATCCAACATATTAATAGTAAAATTATCACCATTCATACAATTTCACAGAAACCTCAAAGCCCAAAACCACTCCATCTAATTCCCTTTACAATCATGTCTAAGTACTAGAAACCCCCTTATTCTCACTATCTTAACCTTAAGATCATTATCGTTAGAGAATCTAATCATGCAAGTTTACTCAATTACATATTACATCATGTATCAAGTGAAAAATCTCATCAATAATGTCAAATACACACAAATTAACACATTAGTACAACAAATCTATCCTTAAATTCAGTTCGTCGTTACACATTATACATTATAGTTTTAACTACAAATCACGAGAAAATGCAATCAATAATGTCAAATACACAAATTACCGTATTAATTTATCTAATCTATCGTATTAATGAATCCAACCGTCACAGTATACGTTACAGCTCAAAAAAATTACGAAAAACACAGAGTCTCTCCTTATATATATGTGCAATAATCTCTCACCATACTTACAAATTCACCAGCAAAAAACTTCAAAATCCAAAACTACTCCATCTCAATCCCTTTACAAATCTTGACCCACAATCACAAAGAATGTCTCAATCAATTGAAGCTTCCTTTCCACCCTTTTCCATGGCTTTTTATAACAACTCTCACCTCTAATTTCCTCTATTTGTTTAAAATATTGTCCAACCCCTACTATGAATTACAATTCATGATGTCATGATCCGAGTTGAGTTATCACGTGTCCACTTTGTATTAGTTATTATTCTTGTACGACGAGATCTTAACTATTGAGAATCTTTTCGATTTGCAGGCGAATGTGCTCACCGGGCTAGTGAACATGATCATGGATACCAATTCAGCATCACCAATATTAGCTCTGTTGATCTTAGTTGTATATTCATTTGTTACATCATTTGCTTCTGGGGTTGCACATTTCTATGGGCTTAGACTTAAATGTTGATAGTTTAGAAGGATCTAATTGCATATATCGAAATTCTTAGTGACCATATTGTAACCTATTTTGATTGAGTCAATAAAGATTGGGAAGTAGAATCAGTAAACACAGGTGCTCTGATTTTCCTCCAAGTTTCGCCGGTAGTCGCGGAAGAGCAAACGGAGACGAGGAGGAAGAAGAAGAAGATCAGGAGCTATGATTTGTTCGCTCAGAGTACACGGGAACTATTATATCTTCACCGCCGGTACGAAGAAGAGAAGGAACGGTCGCCGGCGGGAGATGATTTTTTTTGTTTGTTTGTTTGGACCTTTCAGAAAAGGCTTTCTCTGGATTCTGTGGCAAAAAACCGCCGGGTCAGCCCAGATCCGACTTGAAAAATAGGCCAATCACGCGCGTTTTAATGGAGGGTATCAAAACGGTGTCGGTTTGGGCGTGAGGATTTTTTCGGAGGTTGTTTTGGTTGGACCCAGCTCCGACCGGATTTTGTGGGTTTCCGAATTTAAGGCTGACCCGAACGTGATTTGGCCCTAGCCCGCAAGGCTCCTGGACATCAGGCTTAGGCCCTTTACAAGGACTGACCCGACCCGACCAAAATAGGCCGACCCGGAAAGTTTCACGCGTGTATCCACGCTCAGCGAGTGGTCTTCACTCGCCAAACAAGCCCACGCGCGCGTGCATTTACTAGGCGCGTCAAGCCCACTCTCATCATAACAACAGGCGCGCGTGGCCTGTTTCAGCGCGTCAAGCCCACTCTCGGCGCGTGGTTCACACGCGTGAAACTTTCCGGGTCGGCCTTTTTGGGTCGGGTCGGGTCAAACCCCATACTAGGGATGGGCCTTATGGGCGGGAGCTTGCGGGCCTGACCCAAAATCGATGGGCCAAAACCGATTCGGGTCAGCCTTAATTTCGAAACACCCACAAAACCAGGTCGGAGCTGGGTCCAACCAAAACAACCTCCGAAAAAATCCACGCCCAGAAACGACGCCGTTTTGACCAAGCTTTAAAACGCTTCGGTTTTCCCTTAAATATCATCTCCATTCCCCGCCGCCGTTTCCTCGTCGTCCCTCACCATTCCGCCGCCGTACTTAGAACCTCGAGTCCCACGATTTCTCCGCCGATATCCATCAGCCGCCGGACCACCGCATCCAAATTTCCTCATCAATCTCTGTAATTGGCAACAGTGTAGTGTCGAATAATCCGCCGGAGAAGACTTTTACGAGGGAATCCGTTTGATCGAAGATCATCTCTACAGAAAAGCAGAGTTCGACAAGAACTAGGGTTTGATCATTAGAGGGCCAAATCAGCAAAGATCATTTCGAGCAACGGAAAACAAGAAGTTCCCATCAAGCACTAAGGAATACCCAGTACGAAACTGAAATCAAACATGCAAACCCTAAACCAATAAGAACAGAATGTCAGAAGATAGTAGTACAAGATACTACCTCATTTAATTTTCACTTCCGTCCAGTGACCTTGACTGGTTATCGTCGAGCTTTGGATCGGAAACAGAACAGAGAAAATGCAGAGTAAGAACTAAGCTTGTCTGATGAGCAGCTGGAATATGAATCGGCTTGGACTTGGGGATTATCTATTTAGTACCTGAAGTTTAGAAGCTATCCCGTTTCGACTCTTTTTTCTTTCTATTTTTGCATTTCGGTTGGGTGGTTGGTAAGATAATCTCAATCACACTGTACTGCAGATTCATAAATCAATACTGCAGTTTTTCGGAAACATTAAGAAATGTTATATAAACCAAAACAGCATTACATGGCATTCTTACTGCAACTATATCAGAATTTCGAGACAAACAATCAACGACGAAAGAGCGAAGAGTCTGTCGAAATGATGTGTAGTTAATCAAAGAATCGAGCAATTGCTCTTACGATCTGAACAGTTTCAACCGAGCCTCCTCTGCCTCGAGACGTGCTGCTTGCTCCGCTCTTAGCTGTTCTTCCATTTTTCTGTAGTCTCTCGAAGCTTCCCCGAAATCTAATCAGTAGCATTGCATTAGGGCAAAGTCAGTAGACATGAAAAGAACTACATTTACCTGCAGAAGAAGGAAGTACCATTTCATTTAAGCATTGAAACTGTTCTTCATATGACTTGCTCATTTCTTCTTTCAGATTAATCAGTTCCTGACTAGATGCAGCAGGGTTCGCGAGTTTAACCAATCAGCCTCGAACTGTTTATCACGTAGGATCGCTGCCTGCTTCTGCAAATACCAGTCAATTAAACATCAAGAGAAGCACATCGGTGGTGTTAAGGACCTCTTTCAACAACTCGGAGTTATTGGGATGTAGCAATTCTAAAATTGAGGTACAATTTCATACCTGCATCATCTCGAAGATGTCATGAGTATTTTCGAAATGAATTTCTTTTTGAACAGTTGAAAAATAAGTTGACGATTATGTCCACTTTCTTAGAGGAAATTACTTACAAATTTTTTATTTGTATTATTGTGAGGTGATTAAACTGAGGTTAATTATAATTAACCTATGGCTTCTGGTGATGTAATGAAACCTCAGGGGTCGTGAATTTTGGAGACCCTATTCTAAATTTGTTATGTGTCCCATTAAAAATGATAATTTTAATTCGGTTTGCTTGGGTTTATATGACCTAATTTGATTTATTTTGAGCGGTTATTTTCATTGGTTTAAGGCAATAATAATACCTATTTGTGATGGTATACACGTCCTTGTGCCTCATAAAAGAATACTCTCCTCGGACCCGACCTTTCATGGAATTAGTTTTGGATATTAGGTATACCCATCTTGACTAAGACTCATTGTCATTCCTATACTAAATGAAATTTATTAAAAATTAAAAAAATATAAAAAATAAAATAATATATGAAGTATTATTAATATCATATCATATATATAATAATAATAAATTTAGAGAGCACAATGATAATAACACTAGAAAGACCACTTTAAGAAAAGACAAACAATATTAATTAGAACATAAAACTTAGTTTAATTTGATTTTGTCAAAAGATGATGATTAAACCCTTGACCAGTTACCAAACAACAAGTTAAGCCACTAAACCACCACTATATTTTTGTAAAGTATGTGATTTCGCCGATGTGCCCTGTGTGTGAAACAATGGACGAAGACGTCTTCCATTGCTTATTTCGATGTACACATGCGCTCACGTCATGGCAAAGGATTTTTCTCCTGGGGTGTTTGCGTTGGCACAAATATCCTTATGTGGCTAGAGTACTACAAGAATCACTACAACATAACTTGACTACAGAGGAAGATTCACGGA
Source organism: Linum lewisii (assembly GCA_034768395.1). NCBI lineage: Eukaryota > Viridiplantae > Streptophyta > Magnoliopsida > Malpighiales > Linaceae > Linum > Linum lewisii. Next base: position 66,357,515 of record CM068298.1, read on the forward strand.
GGCACATAGAATATTTGTCTCTAAACATACTTTTAAAGAACAAATACTCTCTATAGATACAAATATCTACCTCTAATTGTATTTTATCAAATTAATGCACACTAGTTTTACTCACTAGATCGCTCTAGCGAGATCGTTTTTCCCTAGGGTCTTCCTTTTTCTATTACTCAGAAAAGTGAATTAAAGCTAATCGGTTTTAAACATTTGGTTTGGAATTGGTGGTGAATGAACTAAATATCTAGAAATGCAAATTAAACCAATCAAAGCAGGCAAACAAGTTGGAGCTTCAAGAATTGACTAAGGCGCTTGTCCAGACTAGAATCCGCTCTAGCTCGATTTAGACGGATGATGCAATGCAACTAAGGTTTCAACATACTTAAAGACTCGACATTTCCTTTGGCAATCTCTACTCCATGGTCAGGACGCAGAGAAACTATCCTATCAAACCTATGAGTTCCTATGGTCAAGATAACTCACAAATTGCCAAGAATGCACGAAGAACAAAGAAATGCCACACAGAAATGCAAAGAGATTAATTTCACCGGCCCTATGGTCAAGACACCGGGTAATTTTAATGACCTTCTAAACCCTAGAATGACTCACGTCCATGGTCAGAACCGCAAGACAAAGATGAAGCAAATTCTACGATATGGTCAATCTGCGAATTCAAGAGCTTCAAATTAGGGTTTTAGAAAAATCTCAATCAAGTCTGAATAAACCTCAATTAACATTAACGGGTTAGAAACCCGACATCATCCATACAAAATCTCGCTAGGACTTCATCTAATCTGAACAAACTAAGAGTTTAGCTAGACATCGCCAGAGAAGAAATCACAGAAACAGAGAAAAAGCTAACTGGAGATGAAATCATCTTACTCCGATTAATCCTAATCTTCAAGAATCCTAGAATCTCCCGAGCTAATCCTGGCTTTCTCTTGCTCAATCGTCTCTTCAAAACTCCGTCTTCGTCTCCGAGAGTGTCTGGTTCGTCCGAGAAAAAGCAGAGGATTGTAGAGTGTAAGTTATGTTTCCTCTCTCCTCGAAATTGGGTTAAAAACCCAAATTTCGTCAAAATCAGGATTTCTAACCAAAAGTGCGCCTGGAAGGGTTGAAAAGTGCGCCGGCGCACTTTTCCCTTAAAAAGGAGCACTTTTTAATTATGCTGAGAATTCCGCCGAAGCTTAATTGCAAAAGTGCGCCTGACCCCTTCAAAAAGTGCGCCAGCGCACTTTTGGTTCGAAAATGCGCACTTTTGGAGCTGAGTTCAGCTCCAAGCTTCTTTCTGCAATTCCAACCTCATTTGTGCTCCGAATTGATCCCCGTTTGAAGTGTCGAGCTCGTAGAAAAGTCCTCCACAATGTGGTAACCTGAAATCTCAATAAAAACAACTCGAAACAACATCAAATTGCCCAAAAGAGGGCCAACGGGGGATAAAACACATTTTTCATAAAAAACCCTTTGAAATCATCACAATTCAGAGTCAAACAAGAGAAATTTCGCTCAAATGTGGCGAGATAAACGCGGTAAATCTTACGTCATCAGTTACTAAATACTAGATTGTTGCCCGCGCGTTGCAGCGGGCTATTGTACACACTCTTCAAATCTTTTACTATTTTTTATGTTTGTACAAAGATGATTAGCTAAATATTTCATGATAGTTATTGACTTAAATATTTCACGATTAGCTAAATATTTCATGATAGTTGGATCGATGCACTTTTACCTATTTTAAGACATGTATTGCCTAAATCGCGATGGGTGTGTGGCGATATAAATATTCCTTACACCCCAACATGCTCTGGTACTCCTTTGTTTGGACCAAATTTATAAATAATTGAATATTATGAATTTTAATCTTTTTATCTTATACACAGTCCTAAATTATTCATGTCAAGGTTCATTCTATTTTTTAATAATTTAACTTCAAATTTTAAAGAACAATTAAACACTTTTTCATACAAAATTTAGGTTTCACGTTTACATTATTTAAATCATTTGGCCTACTGGTGTATTTAGCCCGTGAAGGGAAACAATAGGTATTAATACTCCCTCCGTGCCTCGATCCACAGTGACTCTTACCACAAATGAAAACAAGGGAATTGGAATTTTGTAGCACAATTTAAAAAAATATGTACCGTCAGTAGCCAAATGCGTAAAAATGTCCAGAAATAGCACAATCTGACTGGCAGCCAGCGCTGCGCCAGCCAGATGGCGCTGCGCCACCCAGCCAGCGCAGCGCTGGCTGCCTTATCAAAATTGTGCCGTTACAAAGGAGCCGTTACAAAGGAGCCGTTAAGTAACGGTAGTGTTGATCCAGGCAGCGCTGCGCTGGCTGGGTGGCGCAGCGCTACCTGGGATCAATATTACCGTTTTTTTTTTGGTATAAATACCCCCTACCCCCACATACCATCTTCACACCTCCTCTCATACTTTCACACCTCCTCTCATACTTTCACACCTCCTCTCATACTTTCACACCTCCTCACATACTCTCTAAGGTATTTTTGATAGTTTGTTTGTGTTTCTCATAAATTTTTTGTTATTATTATTGTACGCTAATGACGTATTTTATTTGTAGGTTCATAGCAATTGTCCGGCGAGGAAATTTCGTTTGAAGAAGGCCTGAACCCTCCCTCAAAAGGTATCATGCTATAAATTATATGGTAATTAAATTGTGTTTTACGATTTTATATGTATTTAACATTGCTTGTGGATATGAAATTGTAGATGGATTACATGTTTGGAGAGGTGCCGGTTGAGGTACGAAGTGGTAGTCCCGAGGACCCGTCGATTTTATGGGGTGATGCTGACCGACATCGAACGTGCGAGGCGAAGCAGCAGAAATCCAAACCCTACAAGGAACGGTTAATTGCACTATGAAATGTTTTAGTATTATGGGTTTGGTAGTTTGTGTTTGATAATCTGTATTTCAAATGTGTGGTTGTCAATTTCATGTTTCAGTTTCAATGTAACCTAATGTTTTGTAGTTGTACTATGAAGTTACTTTTATTAGTCAATCCTTCAACTGAGAAAGACTGCAACTATGTCATAACAACAAATGAAATGTCACAACACAATGAAGAAAGGCTGCAACTACAACCCAGTCATTTTATTAACTTTTATAATGACTCGAAAACGACAACAACAACAACAACAACAACAGCAACAACAACAATAGAAATGACAAACACACTAGGCCCAACATGGATGTCAATTGTAAGGACAAGGTCCGGGTGGTGGTGGGGGAGGCCCTTCCCTGAGCAACCTATTGATTGAAACGTGCAACCATGAAATATCTTCCCTCAGATCTCGAATAATGTTGTCCTTCTCCTCGACGATTTCATCATTCTCCCTATTCGCTCGAACAAGTTGTTCGTCCTTCGCCCGAATGATTTGGTCCTTCTCCTTAATCGCAACATCCACGGCCTCCCGCACCTCCAGTTTTTCATAATAACCACACCCCTTCTCCTACAGATCATAAGGCAAACGTAGAGGGGTTTGAGAACTACGAAAATGCAAATAATTAAATTCAGACCCTTTTTTTTACCTCTCTCTCACGAGGGCAGCCAAAATAGCATTCCAGATCACTTGGTCGAACGGATCTAGTCGCCCTTAAGTCACACCAGCAGTTCACCACACTTGCCTCATAAACGAACAAGTCCTCCTCCACCGGCTTCTTCAACTTGTGCATTACCCTCTCAGTATCGTCACTACAGAAAAACAGTACTTAGTATACAAGACGAATTCGTTAAATGCATAAATAAGATAAGTACAAAGCACCCAAACGAAGTTCACTTACGCTTGCTCTTGCGAGACCTAGAGCCATAGTTGAAGAACGACATATTCTAAGCTTGGTTACGGCTGCCTACTACAAATTCTAAGTTTAGGGCTTCAAGGGAGGTGTGTGGTGCAAAACTGCATCATAGAGGGGGGTATTTATACTAAAAATTGACGACTTAGGGGTTTTTCAGTCCCAGCCAGCGCTGCGCCACCTAGCTAGCGCAGCTCTGGCTGGGATTGAGGAAACCCTAACGGTGCTATGACGGTAATATTTTCTGACTGGCAGCCAGCGCTGCGCTGGCTGGGTGGCGCAGCGCCATCTGGCTGGCGCAGCGCTGGCTGCCAGTCAGATTGTGCTATTTCTGGACATTTTTACGCATTTGGCTACTGACGGTACATATTTTTTTAAATTGTGCTACAAAATTCCAATTCCCTGAAAATAAAGTGTGGTAAATATCTTATTTTATATATCATGAGTAAAATTAAAATTCTAGAGATTAAAAGTGCATTAATATTGGCTTGTGAAGGATCTGGTGAGGATGGAAATGACACTACGTGGAAGAAAGTTTGGACTTGGGAAGGACTGGCAAAGATAAAGCATTTCATTTGGCTTGTTACGCACGGAAAGGTGATTACGAATGAGGAGAGACGTCGCCGGCACATCTCTACCGATGACACCTTTTTGGAGTGTCAGGATCCTTGTGAAAGTGTGGAACATGTGATTCGTAGGTGTCGCTTGGCTCAGGAAGTGTGGAGAGAGCTGCTGCCTTCGGTCATTTCAGAGACTTCTGCTGACAATGTCTTCCCAGATTGGTGGATGGCTAGTATCAACGATAAGTCTAACAGGCTTTTATTTGGGGTTACTTTTTGGCTTCTCTGGCTTAGAAGAAATTGACTTGTTTTTCACAATGAAAGACAGTCGGCTCTCGAGATTTGTGGTCAGGTTAAGTTCTGGACCCATCTCTACTCGTCGAGCTGGAAGGCCCTTCAGTTGGGTCGAGAAACGCCGGGTTTAGCTCGGCAGGCTCAACTGATTGGGTGGCGGCCGACCGAGGAGGGATGGTTTTCCTTGAACTCTGACGGCTCTCTCGTCCATAACCCCATGAGAGCCGCAGCCGGTGGTATCATCAAGACTCAGATGGCAGATTTGTGGTGGCCTATGCCGCTAATTTGGGTGTGTGTTCTATTATGATAGCAAAACTGAGAGGCATCGTTGAAGGGATGAAACTGGCTTGGAGCAAAGGCATTAAGAAGCTGAGGATTCGGTTAGACTCCAAGGCAGCGGTTGAGATGCTCTCGAACTGGAGGTCTCGGAATAGTCAGCATGACAACCTTATTGAACAATTCTATGAACTCTCATCTCGTCAGTGGGAAGTTTCTATCCATCACATTTACCGCAAAGCAAATTCTGCAGCGGATTATTTAGCTAATCTTGGCCATTCTCTTGGTTTTGGGACCCATGTTCTGGATGCTCCAGATAGCTCCCTTATGTACTGGCTTAGTTTTGACTCTGTTGGTAGTTGTACCACTCGTTTGATTCCTAATAATATGTAAGGTTACCCTTACCAGTTACAAAAAAAAAGTGCATTAATATAGTATTGATACAAATATATGGCATTAAATTATAATATGTTTTAGAATATGATCTATGTGTGTACGATAATAGTCAAATAATGCATAAAATTATAGTACGTAGCATTCAAACAATACTATATTATGTTTGGATGAGTGTAAAATTGAGGCATTTTTGTTCCTTTCTTAGAGTGGCTAATCAATAGTGAAATCTCAATGTTTACTTAGAGTTGGAGAAGGCTGATGAACACGATGAGAAATGTAGTTTGAAAAAGTGAATTTATTTGTATGACTTGGTGTTCGTCTGTATAATATATTGTATAGAAAAAGTTGATGTGTCCAAGTAGGAAATGTCAATCTAAAAGTTTTGATAGATAAAAAATAAAAATAAAAAAATAGTATTTATTAACTGTTAGTACTAAATTATTGCGAGAAAGAAAATCTAATACTTATAAAAAATAATTGAATATTTTATGAATCAAAGAAACCAAATTTGTGTTAAAAAAATAACTTCAGTTTATGTAAGTACTAAAAAGAAACAATGTGGAGAATAAAAATCCATGAAAACCAATATGGCTTCTTGAAATTTCAGTTTAATACAAAAGTTACCCAATAGATAATTATTATATATATTCGTTGAAATTTTCTTGAAATTTTAGTGAAATACAAATAATTTCCCAATGAACATTGTAAATTGAATGAAATATAAAATAGTAACAACCTGTATCCACGTTATACAAAAAATACAATGTAAATTTGTAAAATATAATTAAAAACTGAAAAATTAGCAAAACTTTCACAAACGTGGCTAGAAATGGGGATCAAATTTAAAAATAATAACGGTGATTGACATTTTATTACTTAAAATTAGCTTAAATAATGATTAATTAATTAAAAAAATATGATTGGTAGAATCCCTACACTCAAGGAGAAGGAGAATAAAAGGGGGTCTTTTTTATATTTGCTTATATATATATAATAGATTCGACTCCCTTTGAGAGTTGATGGTGTGAGATAAAATAGCTTGGAAGAAAAGAAGATTCTCCTAGACTTGGAAGAAGATTCTCAAGCTTAGAGATGTTGCCTACCCTTATATTGAGACCAAATTGAAGGCCTTGGACACGGCTAGCTTGTACAACCAAATTGAAATTGAGTTGTTTTGTGTCAAACTTTAGTAGTTTTAGCTTACTGATCTTGTTTTGGTTTCATATCCTCTTTGGTTTAGATGATTCAGGCATCTATTCTAGGGAGATGATGATTTGATTTTTGAAACGGTTGGAACTTGTAAGAGACTTGTGTGGTTCTATTGAATAAAAGATTCTAATTATTCATAAAAAAAAAGTTTAATAAATATTATTTTATAGTTTTAGAGGCAGATAATTCATAATTGTTTTTATAAGTTGTATGATTAAATTTTTTAGAAGCAGAATTTATAACTGCCCTGACCACTACAGGCACTCACCCAGCTCCTATTATTTAGGCTTCTAAGTCGTTACCGCTTCCACCGCCTAGTTGGTAGTGCCAACAAGAGATTATGTGTGACGGCTCTTTCACATCAGATACTCTCTTTGCAGGTTATGGGGTTATCATGAAGAACTCTCACGGAAAAGTAACTGGCTGGAAGGGACGGACTCCTGTTTGTTCATCAGCAATTGTGGCAGAGGCGAAAGCACTCCATAAGATAATTTATTTAGCGTCTCTGTCTACCGTTCCGATGATTATCAAGTCCGATTGTCTAATCTTGGTATTGGCACTGAAGGATCCACCGCCCCTGTGGCCTTTTTTTTTTTTTTGACCGAGGCAGCTCCTTTCGGAGATACGGAGACAGCAAGCACAGACAAGGAATTGAACATCAAGTCCCAACCCGGGAAGTCATGTCTACCTCCATGACTCCCGGGAGGTTGTCCAGGGCAATACGAGCCACGTAATGGGCGCCCTGTTACCTGAACGGCGAACCGTCATAAAGCGCCAAGAGTGGGCTTCCCGTTGCATCTGAAGGATCTCCTCGATTATAGCCCCACCTGGGTTTGCTCTGATTTGCCCTGCCAGCAGCCGAGTCGAGACAAGTTCAGCATCCCCTTCAAAATCCACCTGCAAAACACCAGCCCACAAACACCAAGTGCAAGCATCTCGAAATGCCAGTAACTCTAATACAAATGGATCTAAAATACCTAGGTATGTTGCCTTGGGATTGTGCAACATGGCTTCAACACCCTGATTTGTGTATTTTTAGATTTTATATTAGTTTGTGCATTTTCAACCCAATCTAAATGTTGTTAACTACGATACAATTTTATTGGGACGTATTTGTATCATATAGCAAAAGTTTATAGGTCAATTTGTACATCTGGGCGACTAAAATGTTATATATTTATAGTTCTAGATCACTTCTGTGTATTTTAATTCCCATTAGAACCATTTCAGGTATTGTGTAAAGAGGACCGCAAAAAATATTGGCCAAAAAAAATTAAAAATATCAAATTTGTCAATGAAATATTCGAACTCGGGTCTGAGCAGCATGCAATTACAACGTTAGCCACAACGCCAAAGCCATTATTTCACATTCGTTTTAGAATTTGACTTATTTATACCATGTTTTACTTTCTCTGGTATAAGAACAAGAAATCCCACCGGCATAGGGGCGTCCTCCTCTGGCTAACCGCTGGTTCCGCTTCTGCGATTACATGTATCAGAAAGAAATCCAATCAATAATACTGCATTAATTTAGCAAATTTATCCTGATAATGAATTCAACCGTTACACATTATACGTTACAATTCAAAGAAAAAATCACGAGAAAAATGTAGTCAGACGTCTCTGATATATGTGTGTAATAATCTATCACCATCCCTACAATTTCACAAAAGAAGACTTCAAAACCCAAAACCAGTCCATCTAAATCCCTTTACAATAATGTCAAGTACTAGAAACTCCCTTAATCTCAATATCATATTGTTAGAGAATCTAACTATGTGAACTTAGTCTCACTATCTTAATCTCACTATCATATTGTTTGAGAATCTAACCATGTGAGTTTGCGTTACAGTTACATATTACATCATTTATTAGAGAGATATCCAATCAATAATGTTAAATACACAAATTACCGCATTAATTTAGCAAATCTATTGTATTAATGAATCCAACCGTCACAGTATACGTTACAGTTCAAAAAAGAATCACGAGAAAAACATCTCTCATATCCTTATATATGTGTGTAATAATCTATCACCATCCTTACAATTTCACAAAAGAAGACTCAAAACCCAAAACCACTTAATCTAAATCTCATTACAATCATGTCTAAGTACTAGAAACCACCTTATTCTCACTATCTTAATCTTAAGATCATTATCCTTACGGAATTTAATAATGTGTGTTTACATTACAGTTACATATTACATCATGTATCAAGAGGAAAATCCAATCAATAATGTGTATGTAAAATAATCTATCATCACAGTCCTTACAATTTCACAAGAGAAAACTTCAAAACCCATAATCACTCGGGAATTGGAATTTTGTAGCCTAATTTAAAATTTTATCGTTGTCTAATTTAAAATTTTAGCCGTCACAATCTCTTGAGTTACGGATCCCGATGTCACGTTTGTTGGAGGCACAACGATGAATGAGATAACGATAAAATTTTAAATTAGGCTACAAAATTCCAATTCCCTAATCACTCCATCTAAATCCCTTCACAAATCATGTCTAAGTACTAGAAACCCCTTTTTTCTCACTATCTTAACCTTAAGATCATTATCGTCACAGAATCTAACCATGTGAGTTTACTCAATTGCATATTACATAATGTATCAAGAGGAAAATCTCATCAATACTGTCAAATACACACAAACTACCAGATTATTACAACAAATCTATCATTAAAATTCAATTCGCCGTTACAAATTTACGTTACATTTTTAACTACAGATCACGACAAAATGCAATTAATAATGTCAAATACGCAAATCACCGTATTAATTTACAAAATATACTGTATTAATGAATTCCACAATCACCGTATACGTTACAATTCAAAAAAAAAACACGAAAAACACGTAATCTCTCCTTATATATATGTGTAATCATCTCTCACCATCCTCACAATTTCACAAGAGAACTTCAAAACCCACAATCACTTCATCTAAATCCCTTCACAAAATCTTGACTCACAAAGAAGAGGTCTCAATCAAGAACTCCCCAGCAACGCGGTAACTGGTAAATACCAAGAAGCTTCCTTTCCATCCATTTCCATGGCTTTTTATGACTCTAATTTCTCCTTTGTTTGTTTAATTTTACAGTCTTCGTCTTCAGCAAAAGAACACGTGGAGATTCCATCATCCTCTGTTCCTCACTCTGAAAAGCCAAGTCGGCCTTTTCTTTCCTTTGTCCTTTAGCCTTTCTTTAGCTAAGAACCCTCCGAATCAGCTCTGCTTTTGGGGAACAAAAGATGGGGAAAGGCACGTCATCATCATCATCATCATCATCATCATCCATGGTGTTGCTAAAGACTGCAATTGCTCTGTTAGTCATCATTGCTCTGTCGTTTCAAGGCTGCTCTGCAGCAACTACAGGTTTTGGGTTTCTGGGTAGTAAGACGAAGTCCGCTGATAATACACTTGGCCAATCTACCGTCTTCCCTGTCAATGGCAATGTTTACCCTCTCGGGTATGCTAATTAATTAATGGGTTCTTTCAATCTTCAAGTTTTAATTTCTGGGTTTTTGTTTTACAAGGAAAAGATTCAATCGTTTCTGGGTTTGTCGATTGACGATTGTAGTTTTCTGGGTTTCAAAGTTTCTTCTGCTATTCATAGGTTCTTGGGGTTCTTCTGATTCCTTAATCCATCTGAATTTCATCGATTTTGCAGGTTCTACTCAGTGTCGATCAGAATAGGCACAAAGGTCTTCGATTTGGATATCGACACTGGCAGCGATCTTACCTGGGTTCAATGTGATGCTCCTTGCACAGGCTGCACCAAGGTAAGCTCTGGTAAAACCCAGAAAAGAAACACGTACTAGTACTAGTTCATGATTGATTGATTCATAACTGATTTCTTGGATATATACAGCCGATACACCTTCTTTACAAGCCTGGCAACAACGTGGTGACATGTTCAAACGTTCTCTGCGCTTCGATTCATGCGGACGGGAAGGTAAACTGTCCGGATCCGAAGGAGCAGTGTGACTACGAGGTTGAATACGCTGATCAAGGCTCGTCTCTTGGGGTGCTAGTTACAGACAACTTCCCTCTACGCTTGATCAATGGTACCTGGCTTAGCCCCCGTTTAGGGTTCGGGTGCGTAATCGAAACTAACTCTTACAATGCCATTGGTTCTCATTTTTGTTAACTTGTGATTTTGAATGTGGTTTGCTGCAGTTGTGGATATGATCAGAAGAACCCCGGCCTGACAGCTCCTCCCACAGCAGGAGTCCTGGGCCTCGGTAATGGCAAAGCTAGCATTGTCTCGCAACTGCAGAGGATGGGTCTATTGCAGAACGTTATCGGTCACTGCTTTAGCGGACAAGGGGGCGGGTATCTGTTCATTGGGAACAGTCTCGTACCTTCGTCCGGTGTAAGCTGGACTCCTATGTTGCGTCTCACCTCGGAGTAAGTGATCGAAAATCATACTGTGTCTGGTCTTTTTTGTACATGTGAATCTAAACTGGTGCTTGGTTTTCGACCCTTTGCAGCAAACACTACAACGCTGGACCAGCTGAGCTTATATTCGGTGGGAAGAGTACCGGTTTGAAAGGGCTACAGCTCATTTTCGACAGCGGGAGCTCTTACACATACTTCAATTCAGCGGTTTACAAAAGCACACTTGATTCAGTAAGGATTAGGGCTGAATCGAACGAGCTTTCGAATTTCGGGATATGAAAAAATGTAGGCCTATGAGATCACATTGTTTTACTCGAAAATTTTCATTCCTGGCCTCAGATCAAGAAGGATTTGAATGGGAAGCTGAAAGATGCACCAGAAGAGAAGGCTCTATCAGTCTGCTGGAAAGGCACGAAGCCGTTCAAATCTCTCAACGATGTGAAGGGCCATTTCAAGACCTTGGCTCTTGGCTTTACGAAATCGAAGAACGGTCAGCTGGAGGTACCACCAGAGAACTACCTGATCATAACGGTGGGTGTACTTGTCGAGCCCTAAGGTTGTTAATGTACTATTGCGAGTCAATAGTCTAAACCGAATTCATACTCGAATGCAGAAAAACGGGAATGTCTGCTTGGGAATTCTGAATGGCAGTGAAGTAGGACTCGGGAGCTTCAACGTGATTGGCGGTAAAGATGCTGTTTTGCTGTTTCATATAGCAAACCGAGACCGAGATTACGACGACTTAACTGACTGTTTTTTCGTACTGATTCTTGCAGACATTTTCATGCAAGACAAGCTGGTGATCTATGACAACGAGCAGGAGCGAATCGGATGGATACCTTCCAACTGCAAGAAACTTCAAAAGTCCTGATATAACCCATATATACCATACCTAAAAGCAAATATAGTTGTTCATCAGTCTCTAATTATTCGATGTAAATTATCATGGCAAAAACTCTCATTGAGGATGTTTGTTCTTCCTCGTGTGGTTTTGTTGTGAACAGTTTCGGCGAACATAATAAAGAAATTTGCCCGAGTTATGCTGTCGATTTCGGGATCCTCGAAGAAGAGCAGCAGTGCCCTTCAGCCTGGACTTTTTGAGAGAGAAGATACAAAGACCAAGTGTAGTTAGAAGGGGAGAACATATCAATATAGAATATACCCTAAGTTTTGTTTGATGGTAGAATGTTCTTTCATGTGTTGCTGTATAGCTCAACTGCCTATTCTGGGTAATGGGCATTATAGAGATCCATTGTATGCAAACATAAAAGGGACTTCTGCATAATGTCTTTGTTTTGATATATATGAATCTGAAATACCATGTTAGTGAATACAGAGATAGACTGTTCATTGGAATTATTGGCAAGTTACCAGAAAGATTGCAGTGCTGATGCTGGAAGAAGTGATTAGATTATGTTAAGGTCACCATTAGTCTGTACGGATTACTGGGTTATGATGCTCGATCGTACGCTAGCATTAACCTGCATTGTACAGATTCGTCGTTAATTGATGGTCAAAAATCGTGGACGGGATTTGTACGAATGTTGTATTTTGTTTATAATACGTGACATCAGTACATAAGGATGAATGGCTTACATATGACAGTCGACTTGAAGGAGAGTGCGGTGCACCATGACGTGTTAGGAGTCCTGAGTTGCAGACTGTGTTTAATGAAGATGAATGATAAATTTTTCTGGTACAGGGAAGCTGAATCAAAGCTAAAGAAATTAAGGCTTTACCTTGGCATGACAGATTTTGGTTATGGCTCCAAGGTGGAAATTCTGGAGCTCCTCGAGTGCCGACGGGTCGAGATTTTGTATATCTTCTCCCTGAACGAGGAAAAGAAATGTACTACTTTTACAGTACAGGAAGATGACCGTATATGAAAAACTAAGGAGACCATTTCGATCAGGGTGCATACCTTTAACATTGAAACAAGACGTTCTAGCTCCTTGCACCGTCTTCGTTCTTTCTCGAGGTTTGCTTTCAAGGCTTCCGAGTTGCCTATGGCATCGACGTTGGTACTGTTGTCACGTTGAGATGATTTATGCGAGTGACCATTAGAGAGTGGGAACTCATTTTCACCACGTCTGGTTATTGATTCGTCTTCAGTGTTAGGAGCCGACTTTCTCAGCTTTGAAACCAGCACCCACATATTGGAAAGCTCATTCTCCAACTCTTGTTCATGCTGATTCGATTCATCGAGCATTCCTCGTAGCTCAGCTTCTGCTTTTCCTAGTTCGGATAGTTCAGCTTCTAGGGAAGCTTCTCTTTGGGACTTTACATTTAGTTCTTTTCGCAGCTCTTCGATCAGAACACCATCATCTGATTTCCTAGTAGTGCGTCCATTATCGTGCCTGTGCCCGTTTGAGGCATTCTTTCCAGTCGAGTGGGAGAGAGCCACGAGAGCTAGTGGATCTTCGAAAAGCCTCTTTCGTGTCGCTTAGCTCAGCTGCTAGCTGAGAGTTTTGATAAGAAAGCTTTGTCACTTCTTCGGCTAAGTTCCGGAGCTCAACTGCTGCTGCTGCAGCCAATTCTTTGGCATATGATGCTTCCTCTGCAAGTTTCTGACATTCATTCTCGAGTCCTTCTTTCTCTTCAGCTAGCTTTAACTTCTCCTGCTTCAGGTTCTCAATTTGAGCAGCCTGAACAAACAATGAAGATGAGGTCAACGTCGCAGGAACTTGATTTTCAAAGTAGCAAAAGCAATGGTTCAATCAGTTCGATTAGAGAACCTGAGAGCTGTTGCATAGTCTTGACTCGTCGTGTGAAAATGCTCTATTCATACTCATGACGCTTTTTGGTGTACTTTCGTCAAAATAGCTTTCTTCGTATGATTCTGCATCCTGGTGAAGGCTAGAACCCTTGTCTGATGAAGAACTTAGCTGTTGCCTCAGCAGAAGGACAGTCTCTTGCAGCTCTGTATTCTCTGATAGCTGCTTAACAGCAACATCAATGTATTAAAATAGAGTTTATGAACTTTAGGACGGGAAAAGTGTTAACAGCTCTTAAGACTATCAATACCTTCAGCTGTAGCTGTTCCTGAAGTATTCTATTGTCCGCCGACTTAATCTGGATCATAAAAAAAAATTCACGAATTGAGTCAATTGCTTGCACATTTCTTTACTAAATTTCCTTCTTAGTGCCAACAATCAATTAGTCATAACAAACCTCGAGTTCAAACATCTTTTCATTTAGCTGACTTGTGACTGTGGATAAAGCCTGCAACATGAGGAAACAATGAAGTAAATTGACACAGCATTTTGCCTACCTTGTGTTGCGATTCAACTATTATCAGTAAACCTATGAGTTACCTCTGAGATCTCATTGCTGTTAGGCGCAGTCATCCCAATTGATCCAAGCATACGTTGCTCAAGAATTTGCATCTGTCGCCTCTTTTCACTAATTTCCTCTTTCAATTTCTTCATTTGATCCTATAGTACAGAAGTTTCATCAAAAGAATCATCCATAATAGAGGTCAGTTTCAACTAATTATCGCAGACATAAGTAAATGGTAACCAGAACCATGCTGCATGTATCAAATGCTGAAAGAACATTGATGTAACACCTTAAGTTGAAAATCTTCAGGATGAGAAGCTACTTTCTCTGACAATCGTTTCAAAGAGCTCGTAGAAAATGCCACCTCCCCGGCCAACATTTTGACCTGCTCCCTAAGAAGATCCATTTGGTCTGTGATTGTGGTACCAGTCTGCATAGAAAATTGAAATATTCGAATTGACTACTCAGTCCAGGAATAGTACATTTCTATCCAAGTGCTAACAAAATAACTGAACAATCTCAACTACTCAGACAACCTTATAAACAAATAAACTCACCGGTGGCAAGTGACGACCTCCAACTGTGGCACTAAAGAGTTCACCTGCCTGTGTCCTCTCAGGGAATGAGTCGGCAAGAGTATTGTCATCTATCTTTCTACTGACAGACTTCCTTTGCCCATCTGTGTCACTAAATGTTACTCGATTCTGAGACGATTTAGTACAAGATACAGACGACACACTCTCAGAGCTCTCAGTGTCAGCACTTAGTGATGATCCAACCGTATACTCAGGCTTCTGCACAAGAGACACAGATGAATTCATGTCATGCATGTGTTTGGTAGAAAGGTCTACAAAATTCCAATTGTCTTAAACGACTAGTTGAGAAATTAGTTAATCTGGGAATTTCAACAATTTCAAGGAACTACCTTTAGTTTAAACCAGCCAAGCATTCCCCTTCTCCTGCTTTTTCTGTAATCCTTCACCAAGTCGTCTAAACTAGCTATATCATCCCTTCCATCGGCTGAAAGCTCTGAGGCATAGCTTCCTGCATCATCCTCCACTATATAGTCACGTTTTCTATCTGGTAAATATGCCAGCTGCACCAATAGTAGAATCAAGTAAAACTATCAGAGGGTGTGACATCTTCACGGGACGTCATTAACCATTTGTCATGGACTTAAGTTCAAAATATACAGCACCTCATCTTCCCCGAAAGAATGCCTTCTTCTGTGGCTTGGTCTTTCAGGAACACTCGGTTGCATGGAATTCTTGGTGGAAACCAATATAAGTTTAGTTAATCGTTGGATCCTTCCCATCAAAGCTTCCTTGGCTTGTTCCTCTTCTTCTAGTCTTGATTGCAATTTGACTTGGCCTGCTTCGAGCTTTTACAACACAAAACAAGAGATAAATGGCGTTAGACAATGTACTCCACTTAATAACGAGCTAGTTTGAGAGAAGAACAGAGATTAGAGATTAGATTCTCATTCTATAAGTGATTAGGCACAAGATGCACAATTTTAAATGGGAAACAACATTTAGGATTTCTGAAAATAATCAAAACAATGATAAGCAAGCTTTCATTTATTTATGAGATAACTATTCGAACACAAACCTGCAGCTTCAAGTGTACCAAATCTTCTTCAGTAGTTGATGCACTACGAGGAGTCTCCACCATTCCACGCTTTAACTCTTGAAGCTCTTGCTTCAAAGTAGAAATTTCCTTCTGGTACTTCTTTATGAGAGACTTCTCATCAATAATCTGCAACGACAGAATTCATTGAAATTAGTAAGGGATAAGAAGAATGCAAAACAGTTGCATAAAGTAGAACCAAGTGTCACCTTATTCTGCGAAGCTTTAATCTCCACATGCTTGCTACGGTGTGCAAACTTTAGGGTATTGTGTGTCTCTTCACTATTGCTTGAGGCAGGTGTCACCGTACAGATAAGCTACACGCATTACAAATGGGCATTTATGTGGGTGAAGATAAAGCAAGTACATAATAAAAAATCCAAGCTTCAGTCGCGTTTTCTGCAAGGTAGTAAACAAATCAGAGTAGGCCCTTACAGAAACCATCCCATGTCCACTGAGTGACGACTGCAACAAACGTGTGAGTTTTGAATCTCGGAATGGAACATGAGTTGCTTTTGAATCCGTCAGTTTAGAAATAACCTGAAACAAAATCAGAATAAATAACCACACGCAGCGCTTACAGGTCCATCGCCTAATTATGCTCAGACATCAGTTTCTCATTATCTATTGACGTTCAGTCTACAAAAATTTTATGAATGTGAAGCTGTTCCTCTTCCAAACAGAGCCAGTCTACATACTTATTTATTAGTCTTTCGTCAGGATTATTTGAATGTAAATGATAAACCAAAATAATAATAAAAGAAGAAAGGAAACATCAACTCACTGTGCCAAGAGTAAGAAGACTTTTATTGATATATGATCCCTCTTTTCTCCGCATACCAGTAGTTTCGGACTTCGAACTTTCAGATCCTGCGAGATCAATTAAGTGCTGGAAAACAATTGTGTAATGGAAAGGATTCAGCAGGAGACATGCAATCGATATATCAAAGAAATGAGAAAGTGAGCTTTGTAAGTACCAAACGTGAAAGTCTGACATCTTCTTCCCCTTGAGTTTCTCCACTGGAACTGCTTTCAATAGTCTGCCAGAAGATAATACAATTTATGTCTACATACGAAGCCATACAATCAATATAAGTTGGAAGATAAAAAGTTCAGCACTTCTGAAGTCAATGACAATACCAGAGTGAATATAGTGTGACTCCGACTGCTAAGGAGATTGATATTATTAGAACCAACATGCCTATGCGCTGCACAAAAATAAATATTAGGAATGTCAGAAGACAACCCGATCAATCATGCATCAATAGAAATGTATGTCTTGAGAAAAAATGGGTTGTAGTGGTTACAGGAGTAACCAATATATTCAGACATATAACTCGAAACACAAGCAACTAGAAAAAAGCACATACGCCAATAGCAAAACAGAAACATGAGCAACTAGTGACAGTACCTTCACCAGTTGCTATCAAAGATAGAGCATGAGCTGGTGACAAGACAACTTCCTCTTTTATCCCTTCTACATAAGTTCCCTGCCAAGGTCACATATTTGAGTAACTAGATCTCCCAATCAGCTTAAAGAACAGGATCTCGGGGATGGTTTGTAATTAACTGCCTACCCATTCCAAATTTTGCAGGTACAAAGATACGATTTCAGTCGGAAAAAACCATCAATGTAGTCAATAAGGGAAGAGAACAGAAATTGTAGACCATAGAACTGAGTTGTAATAGACCTAATCTCACCTGTGGATCTTCCCGTATTCTCAAGTTCTGTCCTGTTGGGTCAAGCAAATCATTGATTACCTAAAAAGCAACCAAGAGAAAAAGGAACAAGGTGATTATTAATTATGGACAGTAGCAACAATCTTCAAACATACAATCGCCTACTGTGCATATAGCAGTTGGAAAAGGAAAATGTTTCCGCTAACTAATTGTTCTGAAGCCAATACCAGAGCACATCCTGGCCTATTTGCGGAGTGAGGTAAGCAAACCATGGCACGACACTTTAGACAAGTGGAAGGATTGTTCTTAGGTGCGGGTAAATAAAAATACAACT
Organism: Linum lewisii; assembly: GCA_034768395.1. NCBI lineage: Eukaryota > Viridiplantae > Streptophyta > Magnoliopsida > Malpighiales > Linaceae > Linum > Linum lewisii. The sequence goes on from CM068298.1 coordinate 66,375,392, forward strand.
GTGACCAAGAAAAAGGAACGTGTGCAAGAAATTCCCTAATCATGTACATCATTATTTCAGGAAGTACAATTAGTCATTTACCTCGTTGTAGATTTCCAAATATGAAACCCGAAGCAGAAATTCCCTTCCTGCCATCTGAAACATTACCACAAGATTAGTCAATAACAGATACGATTTGGATGAAAATTTTATATAAATGCAAATTCATTCACTACCTCTTGTATAATTCCAAAAACATCTTTTACTGCTAACGGAATTACTCCAGGTGATTTCTGCTCCCCCTGATATACAAAGAGTTTGATCATATAGCTTCTTTTAGCTGAAGAATCACATATTAAATACCACTAACAAAAACAAAAGGTCGTGGAAATTTATATGATTCTAAAAGTACCACATAAGAATGTTATCTGCTATAGAATAAGATCAGCCATTCGTCAATGATGAAACCATCAGGATAAGAATGTGTTTAGCTATCAAATAGTCACATTCCCCAAGCAGAAGATAAAACGGAAGGGAAAATGAAAGACATTGAGCATCCTATGGATAAAGAGAATTCAAGAAGGATGTCAAACTGCTGGTATAGTGGCATAATGTTCTCGTGTGTGTGTGTGCTGTTTAATTTCTATTAGCATATTGATGTAATGGATGTGATATATCCATCATCAAGGACCCGAAAGCATGAATTGGATCCGTATAGGTCCAACAATATAATGGTAAGGTAGAAATACCAGCTTCAAATTCCAATACTTCGTCCAAATTAATCACTTACATGCATTGTGTGAGTCTTTCCACTACTAGTAACTCCATAAGCGAAAATTGTACCTAAAAGAGAGAAAGGCAATATTATTAATTAGTCATGTTTAGTCGTTAACAGCGTATTTCCAAACAGAACTCAGATAGCAAATACCTTTCCTAATTAGACCAATGAACAATTGCAAACTATTCATCCTAATCATAGAAATAAAAAGAAGATAATGAACAGAAAATTACTGAACATCTCACATCAGCATCATACAAGGTTCCCGTGTAGCAAGATTCAACTAGGGGATTAGGCAGAACTAATTAACAGATATAGCAACTTGCAAAGCTAACTTCCAAGTCTGATTACCATTCACACCCTGCATGGCATTACTCACAACATGCTGAGCAGCAACATCGTATACATGACGAGTTGTTGTTGCGGAACCAAAAACTCGATCTGCATAGAACAGCGGATGTAACAGAGTGTTAACAAATAGGAGTTGCAAATGACTCCGATAGCAAATAGGACATAAATCTCAATACATTTCCAACTTATTTCTTCCCCTGTTATCATATTTACTCAAACAAGTTCTCAACCAAATATCTGACACCATTGTTATTGTCAACACAAATTCTTCAATGTGTTGCTCATATTTGAACTCAGCTTTAGAATTTCGACAACGTTATAAAACAAGTTAAACAAAAGTTCCACAGAAATTCCTCGTTCAATCTAGAAAACAATAACTACAATGCAGCTAAACGGATAGCTTTCAGATCATAAATTCTTCTGATAACTACCGCCAACAATTAGCAGACAGCAATTAAGACTCCCAAACTTCTACTTCGCATATTAAAGCACACTTAATTATGCCTTCATGTAACGTAAAGAAAAGCATTTAAGTCAGTCCTCATAATGGCACTTTACTTCACGTATTTACATACTTGAATCCTCCCACTGCTAGAAACCAATACTAAATTAGAACTAGGTTATCTATCATTATTCATTAAGAATTGAGGCCACTCTTTTCACTGCTCTTTCTGGTTGAACTTGGGTAATTGAATTCGAAGCCTAATACTACCATAGATGCAATTTGCAGAGAACCTAGTTTCGTCCAGAGAACTACCAAAGCCAATTTCGCTAACACAATGCTGTTAGGAGAGAGGACGGGATTCAAAAACAATACTAACCAAAACCATAAGCAATCGAAGGATTGTACTCATTCTTCACAGTGTGGTCACCATCCGCATACCAAGCTACCTCATCTCCTTTACCAAGCTCCCTATTACTGCGACCAACACCAAACAACTTTTAACTAAGCAACAGTCCAATTACCACTAGTCAACACAAAAATCAACTTACTCCTGCTCATTCCCATACCTAAGAGGCCGAAACCTGACCGTAACCGTCACACTTTCCTTCGCTCTACTATCATCATCTCGGTCGGGAGCCGGACCTTGACTGACCGCAGTAGTGGAGCTCGAAAACCTCGACGGCGGCCTAGACGAAGACGAAGAAGAGCTCACCGACGGAGGAGTAGACGGCCTTCCTCCGCGCTTAGGCCCCGTCGCCGCGGACGGTGCCGACGGCGGCGGACGCTGTGCCGGAGACTTCCGAGAGCGGAACGGCGAGATTGAGGTCCGTACGGACCTCCCGGATGAGGATGACATGGAGAGAAGAGTAAGATCCGAGGCGGAGACTCGACGACGGCGGAGAAGGAGATGGAATCGGAGGAGTTGTTTGGTTGGCTGATTACTGATTAGTCTTTCTTGCGTTTTGTTCCGCCTTTTGGACTTTGTTTGGCGCCCAGTCTTGGGAGGAAAAAGGCAAGACTTAAGACTGCCGATAAAATTTTTAAAATTTTAAAATTCCATCATTCAATTTTTTAGCTGTCGCAAGAAATTATTATCTTTCCTCTTTTTAGTAATACTTTTCATTTTGGGGGTAAAATATCATAATCATGCCTATACTATTGGGTATAGACCAAATATACACTCTTACTATTTGAAAAGATAAATATGTAGATTCTTCACTAAATTGTTAAACATGTTTAAATCGTAGAATGTGATTATGATATAGCATATGTTGTGGCTTTTTCTCACCATCACCTTACTCACCAGAGTGTTGTTTGTTTGTTTTTACTCATTGGCGAAGTCAGGATTGTAGTAGAATCTCGCCTGGATACATAAAATAAAATCAGACGATTATATTTTAGCTATTTGGGTCCAGGGGACCTGGGCCCGGGCCAGGGCAAGACACTCCCTATCTTCGCCACTGTCTTTACTAGAGTGTGGTTTGTCTTCCTCGGTCGAATTGTTGTTCACCTTCCTCCAACCAACTTTAATCGGCTTTGAAAGGTGTATTAATCGTTCGGCAACTTTTTTATAAGGAAACCAAATATTCTCAATGTACAAAACATAATAATTAAATTTTAGGGAAATTAGTATTTTCCCTCTTCTACTTTGTCAAGTTAACAGACAGTCTCATATACTACGAAATGTTCAATTTACCTTCCTCCTACTACAGCTAACCTAACAAGCATGCTCTCTCATCCAAATTTTCATCCAAGATTCCGTTAAGTGAGGTCTCACCAATATGACTCAGTCATCAATGATGGCATGACCTTGTCACATCAGCCTCTTTCATTCATATTTGTTGTTAACGTAATCAAACTAAAATAAGAGAAACATAAATCATAAAAAATATTTTTAAAAAAAATCTATGATGAATGTAAAGAAAATTAAAAATAGAGATAGGTTTCTCATTTCTAATAGTACGGGATACATTTGTTATTTACCCCATAGTATAGGCGTGATTATGATATTTACCCCATAGTATAGGCCTGATTATGATATTTCTCCTATTTTTTTTCAAGATTATGACGTATTTGGTTGTTACTACGTCGCCGTATTGCAGGTTGTCAGAGTCCCAGGGATCAAATACTGTACTGGACAGGTTGATTCCAAAAAAAAAATCTGTCGTTTTATTTTGAAATTGGGGAAACCAGATGGGTGGGTCCTGACCCCCCGATTAAGATTGAACGACGGCTGAGATTAATGACCACTGTCATTTTCTTTATTTTTGTTTTGAAAATTGATATTTTATTCATCCAAGCTGGTATCTGAGTTTTTTTTACATTTTGAAATTTGAATTTCTACCATTTTTTATTGGATATTTGTCGGAAGTGTTTGTTTTTTTTTTTTTTTCATGAATAAATATTTGTCTTAAGTATGGTTAATAAACGCCACGTCACCAAGTTTAATAAATTGATGGGCAATTGTGAACTACTGATCTTTAGTTGTTTCTTATATTTAGTTGTTAGTTCAAATTTGATAAGGATTCCAACTTTAGTTAGGAACCATAGCAATATTGAATCTTGAATTGAAGATGAAACTGAGTTTATTAGGTGAAAAAATCATATAAAAATAACTATGGAAGAATTCTTATTAGGCCTAATACCCTCAGATGTCATGAATTATTGTGTTATTACTCGCGCCTAAGGCCTATCTGGAGGGCGTCACCAACTATTGAATTTTAAGTTCGAAATAACACGACGTTAAATTTCTCTTGTTTCCGTCGCCACGGGTGCTAACGGGGTTAGCTGACTCCCCCTGATGGCCTCGTCATATGCTGACTCACAACTTGACTAGATTTTCCACTATCTATTTTACTATTTTTCAAAGAAGAAAAATCAATTAACTTTTATTCTCTCTCTTTTTTTAAAAAGAACAACTCTCTCATTCTCATCCTATTTCTCATCCTATTTCTCATCTCTTCTTTCTCTTTTCTCTTCTCTTTCTCTCATTCTATCATTGCAGAAGTCCTCCATTAACATCAGTCCGGAGCTCTATTTTCGTCGACCATCGTGGAGTTAGTAACGATTTCATATGGAGAAGATTGTTTGGGCAATGGATTCGTCTCCCTCTCGTTCAACCTGTAGATCGAACGGAGCTGGTGCCAAAGCTTTGCCGACGAGGACAACAGCCCGACTCAGAACCTGTGCTCACAACCGGAAGCAATTTTGATGGTAGCACGAACGCCGAAGAACAACGTGGTCATTCTACCGTTGTCCGTATTGGGAAGAAAGTACGACGGACTGCGGGTTTTTTAAATGGGCAGACGAGCAGCCGAAAGTCGAGCATGGGTCGTCGACGACCGGCGGCAATGGTTCAGATCTGGATTCATGTCTGGATGAACTCCGCTCCATTAGGGTTACACTTGAACGAGGACTTAACGAAATTAGGTTTTTGCTGTTATTTGTAAGCTTCCTGAGATTAGGGTTTGCTTGTTGGTTTAGAATGTAGGACTCAGCTTGTATCTGGTATGAAATAGGTGTTTATGTTCTACTAGTTGTACTGCTAAGAACTTGTTCTGCAATAAAAAGTAGTTATGCATTCTAAACTCGTAAAAGGTTCAATGTTGTTACTGGCAAGTCTTATCCATAAGTGGATCAGTTCCCAAACATAATCTAGCCACAACGCAGTTCCGGAAGCATTCGACATAAGTGCACATGGCACAGACCTCAAACCTATCATACTGAGGCTGTTACAAAACATGACAATAACTAACAAAATATAGCACGACATCCAGCTTCTTCATGCTTCTTACTCCGTCATCTTAAATCCCCCTTGTCCTTCTGTTGGTTGAGTCCCAAATTGAGGCTCCGGCTGTGAAGGTCGGTTTTCCATCTCATTAGCAGCTCCTGTACCTACCACTCTTGGTCCTAATCCAGCCTGAAATATGTACATACCAAGACTGTTACAGCACGTAATGAACATAAATGGGGACAATTCCATAGTCTTACATACCCTGTAATAAGAGTTCCCAGTGTGCTCGTTAGTGTAAACTCCTACTCCTTGCATCATAGTTCGGATCTCAGTATCTCTGACTCTTGCTGATGTATTCGGATGAACCACAGCCTGCATAGTACATGGACATAAGTCGATAGTTTCTGTTCAGTTAATGAAAATCTGAATGACATTTTGCACAAGACATACCTGCAGGCTTTTGAGCAAAGGACATGTTCTTGCATTGTGGCCTGGATTCCTACACTTATTGCACACCAATCTCTTTCTTGCCCGTTCATGTTCTGCTTCAGCACCCTGGCACCTTCTGCTTCGCCTTGGCACGCCTGGTGTGTCAACCGCCTTGTCTGGACAACAACGGGTGTTGTGGCCTCTCAACCCACGATTCCTACAATGCATAACCACCCCCTTTCTACCTATTACGGTTCCAGATCCATTTTTGGCAGGTCTGACTTCCAACTCCTGTCTTTCCTTCCTTCTGTTTCTTTTAGGCCTCCCTAGCATCAGCCTGGTCATAGGTGGTTTTATGACATAACCCTCAGCTAGCTCCCAAGCTTGTTGTCCTGGAATTGCAAGTATGCCACCAAACTCGTAGGCTTCTCTAGCATGGCAGGTAGTGTAAGCTATGTTGGTCCAATATTCTATGTCCTTCCTCAGGTGTATTGCAGATGCCACGGCAGGCACGCATGGGATGCCACTTAGCTCCCAGTAGCCACAACTGCACAAATTCTTATCCAAGTCCACAACAAACCCTTTTCCACCTATCTCTACTTCACATACTAACTCTAGAGTCTGAAGCACATGACAATGTCTGGCTACTACCTTTGACCGTTCTAGTTTCTCTTGTATCCTAGGACACAGAAGCCTACAGTCTGAAGAGTTCAACAGTTTTGATTTCGACACCACACGAGACATTACATATGTGCGTATGCCTTCTAACATATTAATTATCCTCAGACAACGAAACTTGACGATACACCCATTAAAAGTTTCACAGATGCTACTTTCAATAGAATCGCACTTTGGAACCCTAGACACAAAACCCTGGAAAATGTTTTAGGATCGTACTTCAAAAAATCTGTGTAACAGTCAGGGTCATCACCTGAGTCTTGGAGTGACTTCAGTTCAGCAAGGTGGTACTTGTAATCAGCTATATTGCAACTGTATACCGCATCCCAGAAAGCCTTTCTACCAACGCTCGATTTGTGTTTGATCTTCCAGTTGGCTGACACATGTCTGGCACACTTTCTGTGCTCAGCAAATGCTAGTATGTCAACCAATGCCTCAACAAGTCCCTACAAATTAATCAATGAGTTAGTATCTACCAGGTGAGTTTCATAAATGGACTTTGAATAACAGTTAGTACTTTACCTTTTGCTGGTCAGAAATGACTGACCATCCAGTACCATCTGCCATGTCCAGTTGCTCCCTAACATTGTCTATGAACCACGTCCATGAGCTGCGGTTCTCCCCCTCAACTACTGCCCATGCAATGGGATACATTTGGTTGTTGCCATCCTTGCCTATAGCGCTTAGCAACATCCCTTTCACCTCACCTTTGAGGAAGCAACCGTCGAGGCCAAACATTCTTCTACATGCAAATCGGAATCCTCTCATCAAGGCACTAAACCCTATGAAAATCCGTTTGAATAGGACATGCTCTTGACCGGGAACTGGATCCACCTCCAACAGAAACCTCCCCCTTGGATTCGATGCCTTCAACTGTTTCACATAGGGTCTTAGCTTAGCATATGATTCTGCAAGAGTCCCTTCTAACATTTTCTTTGCCAAAAATTTCGCGTTGAAACATACCCTATTTGTCACCGTAATCCCGTGAGTCAGATTAATCTCTCTAGCTAAATTCTTTGTGTTCAAATCTGGGTCGATCTTGAACCGGTTGTAGTACTTGCTCAAAATCCATTTGGCAGTTGCACTCCTGTTGCCTCTAGCGCGTGGACAGTTGTGAGGTAAACCCACTGTCTTAACCAGGTACGCTTCATTCCTACCAAACCATGAAGCGTAAACCCTCCACTTGCATCCTTCAGCAACGCAAATTGCCTCTTTGTTCTTTCGGTTACTCCGAAGCCATCAAACTTCTGCCCCTACAACAATGGTGAAGTTCACCACTGCTTCCTTGAACTGGGTAGGACTTGTGAAACGCATCCCCTCTTTGAAGACCAACCTGTTGTGATCACAAGTCGGATCGTAGTATACTTGACCAGCCAAAGAATTCACTTCATCGTCGTCTATCTTGTCATCGATATCATGCTCAGATTGAGACGATCCATGGTAGCTTGAATGAGGCGTGGACACACGGGTTGGAGTATTGCTACGAATAGGCGTCGGACTTCTAGAGGAGTGCAAGTGAGTGATACAGTGGAGGTTCGAGTCAGAGTAGAATTGCCAACTGGTGGCTCGAAATCCGAGTCCTCATCATCAGCATCAGAGTTGATATTCTGATATTCCATGCTTGGCATATTTAGGAAGCCCATATCCGCATGATCTTCAACATCGATAAGGACTTCCTCTTGCTGATTCCCATTACCAGCTGCTTCGTTCAGTTGGTCCACCTCAACACCACCGTCAGGTAGCTCAAACTTTCCTCCTCCTCAACCCAGAGATACCAAGATTTTCCATAGCTTCTTGGAATTCTGGGTCACTAGTTCGATCAGAGTCATCAATCAAATGATTGAATCCCTGATGAGCCCTAATACCAGAAACCTCAGCCTCTGAATCGCTTGTACCATATCCATGCTCATTCACGGGGCCTGCATCCTCGTTATCCGCCACCACAGTTGGGTCCCCCGTCGCTTTAATGTACATGGTGACGACACCACTCTTAGCAGCTGAACGGACTCTCTCAGCATCGGCGTCGTCGTTTATCTCCCTCAAATCATCTCTAATTGTTCCTCCCGGCGGGACGTATCACATCCGCTCCACCGATTCATAACCCAGAATCTCAGTCCCAATCTTCCTTAACTGGAAGAAGCATACGTAGTCGTCCATAACGTCCACCTCTGCAACCAGCCCACCTCGATACTCAGCACTTCTGGGTGCTATCTTCATACGTCCCCCGTGATATACTATAAGCTCCGCCCGAAGATCCATAACCAATATCGTGCAAAATTAGTTTATGAAAAGAAGACCAAAAAACAACAAAGTGAACCCTAAAGCCAGACACAGAGAAACCCTACTTCCATAATTGGAAGACGACAAGAACAGAATCGACATATACAGACAAAACCAACTGGTCCCCAACCATAAAGATGATGAGCAAATAGAATGTTTATTAAAGAAAGTGTACTGACCTTTCACTTTCGCGTCACGATATCCCCACCACGAATGTGAATGCTATCAACTGTACTTCTGGCCAACGAAGAGGAAAGAGCCACAAACAAAGCAGAAGACTAAGAAGAACGGAGACGAAGAAAGAGGGAAACGAAGCAAGACGAATGAAGGAAGGAAGAGGAAGAAAGAAAGAAATGAAGCGGAGGAATGAAGGAACGAAGAGGAAGAAAGAAAGAAACGAAAGCGGAGGAATGAAGGAACGACGACGATGAATGATAGAAACGAGGATGAAGATCGACGGCGGAGAGAGAGGTTTAGACTTTAGGGTTCCGCCGGCGGACAATGAGTAATGGAAGCTTTGGATAGTGCAATGGAAGATTGGGAAGAGTAAAAGAGGATAGGGAAACGTAAAAATCGCGTGGGAAATCGTGCAAAGATAATGCTCATTTAAAAAAAAAATAATGCTCGTTTTGGTGACATGGCGGGTTACTCAACCGACCAAGTGTGTTGGAAAAGCCACGTAACCACCTCATGCCAACTCAGAACACGGACGTAGATGGAAACAAGAGAAATTTAACGGCGTGTTATTTCGAACTTAAAATTCAATAGTTGGTGACGCCCTCCAGATAGGCCTTAGGTGGTATATACGCGAGTAATAACGCAATAGTTCGTGACATCTGAGGGTATTAGGCCTTCTTATTATAACATTGCAAATACTTCATTTTCTATAGTGTCAGTACGCATATATACTTGATGGGCCCAGACTCCTTTGGGTTCGAATTTAGAGAACCAGGACTGCCAAAGTTCGGGCAAGTCTTACAAAACATTGAGGCATACAAAGAGCTAGGGTTTGACAACACAGAAGGTTGAGCCGCCACTAAGAGATGGAGGATAAGATTGACTTTATCCCACCAATCAGAGGATGCCACATGGCGACCCATCTCGCCTATTAGGCAGCTATAAGTAGCTCCAGACCTCGGTCAACGAGTAGGGCAAACTCATAGCACACACACACTACCTTGATCGTAAGATCAACACTCGTACACTCAATGAACCCCCCAAACGCCTACGAGCAGTGGGCAACCCCCGGTACTTCTATATCTCTTATACCATCCTTCACACAAGTTTACCCCTGAAATCATCATTTTTCCATTGTCTGTCTGATACACTGCGAGGTACCCATGGCGTCAAAAGTCAGATGCCATCAATCATCGATTCTCCACTCGAACTAACTCATTGAACCAACCCAGACTCTCTGGAACAGAACAATACTCATATGTTATGCAAAGTTAATAAAGGTACATCTCTACTGTTTTTAACTAGATTAATCCCCTCGACTTTAACACTTATGCCAAATGTGTCATTTCGTTAATTTTTTCGTCCAAATTTCGTTAAGTAAGTACGCTGACTGTACAAGTCACATTATATTATTTGTCCACATTGCCTATGAAGTAAATTTAAACTATAAGGTTAAAAAATAACTAAAATAGGGCAAAAATAGACAAAATTAGAAACCCAAAACTAATTTTGTTCTTTATATCTTCTCCATCAAATGTCAACCCGACGGCGAAATCTCCGACCTCCTCAACTACCACATCCTCTCGCATACCTCCTCATAACCATGCTTCACTAGACCACCGGCTGAGATCTACGACCTCGTCCATCTCTGAAGAACCCTAAGATCTATGGCTTTAGCCATCTCTAAGGAGAAATAGTTTATCAGATGTTCTAATTATGTGGACCACCATCTCCCAATCATCTCCAGGATCGGCGGTGAATAAGATTTCATTCGCTGCAAAAATCAGCTCTGGTAGGCTACTATGTTTCTATAGCATGACACTAGCCTAAGCACTTCCTTTCTCACTCATTTCGTCTTATATTGTCTTAATTGCCTTGTTCAAGTTGCTTTGTGATTCCTTCCATGATCTTTAAGGGGTCGTTTTCCGTACAGGTTTTGGGACCTGGATTTGGCTGAAATCCATTTTCCCCCAAATTCCATGTTTTCCGGTCTATTTAAATAACCCAAATCCGGGGGAGTTCAATTCCTGGCAGGCTTTCAAATCACCCCTGGGCAGGTTTTTAATTCCCTTTGAAACTGGAAGGAGTTGGGCGGATTTTAAGGTCCCAACCCAATTTTTTTCCCATTTGCCAAACTTACCCCAAATTTTTTTGTTCTATTTTCTTCGAGTCCGTCTAATACCTCGAATCTGAACCTTATCCTTCTTCTCCATTGTCCCAGAATCGCAAAGTATGTACGAAAATTTGTTTGAGGAGGATAACGAATAATTGTTTTGTGTTTTTTATTTTTTTTTCCCGTTGATAGAATAGAGTTTCACATACCTTATTTGAATATTGGTAGAATATTGTTGATCGTTTGAATATTGATGTTTGATCGAATAATGTTTATTATTTGAATATTGAGTTTGGTCGAATAAAAAACTTTGAATATTTTCATAATAATGGTGAGCTCGAATTTTTTTAGTATTTTGTGTAGATAATGGCATAAATGAGATGTAGAAAGAATGTAGAGATTGTTCAGATTGATAAGAAGGTTAGTTCAGTAATGCTAGGTGGTCCTTTATTTGAAATCCATATGGTTATGGTATTGTGGAAAACAAGGAATTAAATCCGGAAGGAACCCCAGCAATCGAATCCCTTCCGGATTTTAATTCCATTGCAATTCATTTCCACGCGGAAAACGACCCCTAAGTTTTTTCGATTATATTCGACTTTTTGTTGACCGTTTAGTTTGTTACACTTATAGTCTCGGGAGGATGAGAACCAACTATGTAGTATCTTTGTCGATAACTTAAGTATGTATATGTCATTAGTTCAATCTTTTCTAGGAGCCACACGGAATAACAAACTTGCAAAACGAATCTCTTTAGAACCTTACGCTTACTACTAGTGAGGTAAAATTGTATGGGAGAAGTTGAGGAATTAGGAAAACTGTTGACCAATTTCCCCTAAGGTGTAAATCTCTAAATTATTTTATAACGTTTCAATTAGCTATTGATCATATATATCTACTATAATATATAAAGCAAAATAAATGACCTCCTCATTTTAAAGCTCTCTCCTTAATTCTAGCTATTCCACCAATCACAATAATTTATTTAATTAATCATTATTTGAACTAATTTTAAATAAAAATAATAACCGAAAAGTTTGTTAAGCGGCTATTATTAATTATTATTATTTTATAACATTCCCAATACCCACGTTTTGTGAGATTTTAATTTTCATGCTTATGTTCAAAAATCCATTCTTCTTTTTTCATGTTCCAAAAAACTGTCGTTTTCAATAAAATAAAAATATCTTATCAATTTTTATTTTTATTTTTCTGAACACAAATTTTTCTTTATTTTATTACACGAGGTTACTAGAAAGTCATTCTTAATGATTTACATGAAAATAAAAATTTCAACTAATTTTTTTATTTTATATATACTATATCTATACATGTAACATGTATAAGCATTTACGATAAATACTATGTTTTATTTATTTTTACATGAACTTTAGATATCTAGCCAATTATCAATATTATTTTATTTTATATTTTATGCTTTTAATTGTCAACGGGCCACAACATCCACCAACTGCTTATATTTTTCTTTAAATTGATATTTTAGATTATTAAAACAACATACTGTGATAAAATATTGTGCTTTTATCATGAAAATTATATTAAGTTACTTATGGAAAATATGTAAAAACTATCTTAATATTCAAATTTAAAATATTTACATGATAGTAGTTTTAAGATATAGGTAAACAAAAATATTAATACAACTTGAATTTTACCATGTTTAAATCATCCCGGTTCGGAGAGTAATCATAAAAATTGTTAAAATGATCATTCTTAATGTGCATCCCGAATGAATCTACAAACCTAATTTAAAATCTTTAGGGATAAAAACTTCTTGCTCTTGCATTTTTTTTGGATTAGTTTGCTCACATCGTTTTTGTTATTGTTATCCTAGCTAAATTTATAAAATTAATCCATTAAAAAGTTATAAAATTAAGATTGTAGAACAAAATATTAGGTTTTAACTCATTTCGTGTGTTTTAATTAGTTTCTAATTACTAATTATATTTTCTATGCATTAATGAATATAGTATATACAAAATTTAAAACTCCGATTAGTAAATGAAGATCCAAGTTAATGAATTACTAAATTTTGTTTCGTGATTTAAAAGTAGTTTGTTATTCTTATCAATTACATTTTTCTCTACAATCTATATCAGTATTAATTTATGTGCTTTGTGTCGTGACAACCCACATGGTAATGCTTAAAAACAAAGATATTTACATGAGTTCATCGAATTAAAACAAAAGAGAGATCATCAAACTTGACAAACAAACGTTATAACGATAACCAAATAAACGAGTACTATGAAATTTATAAAAGAACGAAAGATACAATTAGCAATAATAACAAAAGTTGACATGAAGAGAGCGGGAAAAAGATGACAATTCAAAGTCAAAATGCATGTAGCTAGCTTATTAAAGAATTATCAATCAAAATATTGACCACTATACATACAAGTTACTTCTTATGTTGATGTAATTTTTTATATTAATCTAACTTTGAGAACCTAACTACAACAAATATTAGTTATACTAATTCTATAAAATTTAGAGTATTAAGACTTTGATGGTGCTCTGAGTTGTGATAATTGAGGTAATTTATAGAATGATTTTGTTCCATATTATTTGTTATTTGCTTCAAAATTTAGAATTATATATTATCTGGAGGTTAGACCCCGACGACGGGCGGCAAAATACTAGTTACTATTATGTTCCAAAATGCGATTGAATCAAATACATTATTTAGTTTCACATTAGCTATTTGATGGGATGATTTTGAAAAACTGTTGGTTGGATGTTGAAATTTTATTCGAATATCAATAGACTAGAAGACTATAGGTCATGTCTCGAAGAGAACGTATGCAACACATATACTACAATATTTCTTCAAATCAAAGTAGCAAAAACATGACTATGATTCATGTGAGAAAAAATGGTGTTTGAGCAAACACTCTGGAATACACAATTACATTTCATGAAAATAAGTGTACCAAGATATACATGTTATTTAAAGAGAAAAAAAAATATCTTATTATCTCAATATTTTATGATCCGTGAGACACAATATCATTTTATTGAAGTGAATATCTATAATAATATATCCACAAAGTAACAATGTATAAGTTCTCACAAGTGAACAAAAAAAATACATTATATGGAATAAAAAACTTATAGTTTTGATGATCATAAGAAAAAAAATTTAAGGCATGTCTACAGAAAAAATGAATACATGATCTCATGAAGGATGATACTCATACAACCATCAAATATGTTTTGAAAAGTCATTGTCCAAATGATACTATTCCGATTCTCTATATTGGGTAATGAATCTTTAACAAAAAAATTATATCAGGTAATGAAAGATATGAAATACGAATGTCCCGACTGTCCTTATGATTTTGCTCTAGTGGTAGAAGTCTCATGTTTAAGTCTCAACACAACCACAAATGTACACATCAATAAGAAATCCTTCCACTTAAAATAAAACCTTCTCTTCTTTGTGTTCTTCTTCCACTTTCACAACACTTTGCATTTTTTTCTAGTTATTAGGGTTATTATTTCTAAAATGCTCTAACTTTGGCGATTTATTTTAAAAATGCACTAAGTTTCGGAAACACCAAATCTATCCCAGACTTAACGCTGTTAGTCCTTATTTGTAAAATTTTAAACATTCTGAACCAAGAACGGAAATAACTTTTAAGTTTTCTGTCTTCTAAAAATAGTACCCTAGGTTTTCCCAAATTGCATTTTGGAGCCTATTAATTTTAATCCCTTTTAAAACCAACCCTTCCACATTTTCACCTTCTCCGATCATCTCTTCTCTTGACCCTTTGCCGCCACCGCCGCTGAGTCGACCGCCCTCGAATTCGACCAAGTTACCTCCGACCAGCCAAACGACGTCAGATTGCTCCACCCTCTGCTTCCTAAGCCTGTAGCCAAAGACGACGAGACAACGACATCCAACATTCTCTCCGTGAAGGTCACTCTGTTTCCGAACTCTGGCATCTGCATCGGAATCGAGTTCTTGCACGTGGCTGCCGACGGTATGGCGGCTAACAATTTCTTCAAATCATGGCTGAAATTTCCAGATCTGGATGCAAGGACCTGAGCAGCTGGATGAAAATTCAGTCCACGATAAACTCATCGATAAGGTACGGATGACGGCTCTAGACTCCTTAGAACCCTCAAGAACTCGCTTCCTCGTCTGGGTTGTTGTGATTCCGGTGGTGGAGCCTGAATTGGGCGCATACGACGAGGATTTCCTCCCCGTCTTTACTGATTACTTGTGGATTCAGATTCTGTAATGGTCGACTCTCGAGGCTATTGATTTGCAGGTCTATGTTCATCGATTTGGCGAAATAGAGAAGCCTGGACGCGAAATTGTCCCTCGGTAGGCCGATCGAGAATGGAGGTTACGAGATCTGATCGCTGCTTCCTTCAATGGCGACCGTCACCATCGTGATCCTCACCAGTGGAGGCGGCTCGCCGGATCTACGTGTTAGAGCTTCGAGGAGAGTCGGCCAATGAACGCCGTGGAGACTCCAATATCGAGAATATGAAGGTTTCTCAAGGGATCAATCTCTTGCCCTAGTATCTGTAGAATCGATGCGTTTGCGATTTTGTTTGGGAACGAAAACCAAGGGCTAACCTCGTAGAATTTTAGCAGCGACTTCTGGAAGAATCTCGACTCCGTCGCCGCGAAAGTTATCGAGCCCGCAGGTGCTGTTCCTCCTCCACTTTCAATTACAGCAGAAGCGTCTCCACCACCACCGCCGCCACCGCTGCTGCTGTCCTGATGATGATCGTCACAACTCTGGGTTTTCTTCTCTTGCCCTAATTTCCTTTTACTGGGCAGATTGTTTGAAACTTGTGGTGGCTGGTCAAATTTAGTTTCAGGTTGAATCAGATGGAAGGTGTTATTAGTAATGGGAATAGGAAGGCTATGTGGAGTTGCAGCAGCCATTGTTGCTGATGTGGTGCCATGGTGAAGATGATTTCGTTGGGTTGTGGTGTTGGACATGGCGGCGGCGATGCAAGAGGAGATGATCAGAGAAGAAGCCTAGGTTACTTTGGGATGATTTAAAAGGGATTAAAATTAATAGGCTCCAAAATGCAATTTGGGTAAACCTGTGGTACTATTTTTAGAAGACAGAAAACTTAAAAGTTATTTCCGTTAGCCACTTGGTTCAGAATGTTTAAAATTTTACAAATAAGGACTAACGGCGTTAAGTCTGTGATAGATTTGAGATTTCCGAAACTTAGTGCATTTTTAAAATAAATCGCCAGAGTTAGAGCATTTTAGAAATAATAACCTAGTTATTAAGCCTAATTTTGGTAATATGTGAAATTTGTGCTATATTTGCAATAGCCGCCATATGTTAGATTAGAAAGTATATTAGACCTATTTATTTATTATATTAAAATTTGTCATGTCAACTCTATATTAGCCCCACATCAACTTTTTGCCAAAATTGTAGAAAGAGTTAGCTAACAAATCAACAAAGATCCAAAAAATTGTTTAAAAGTTATAATATACAAAATTTAGGTTAAACTTGTCATTTCTCTCAAAAGTTGAGCTAGAAAATTGTATTAAGTTTTTCTTGTATATTTGATTGAGATATATATACTAATCTCGAATTTCATTATGAGATCAAAACAAACAATTTTCTCATTGCTTTACTTAAAAAAAATCATTTGGATTTGACAACTAGGAAAGAGATGACACAACACTAGAGAAATTATAAAAAATTCATCGATTTCTTATTCATTGTTCGGGTAACGAGATGTTAGGGTCAAGCTCAAGACAATCCACATACATATTATTTGGGTGTTACTCAAGTGTTAATTTTAGTTCCATTATTCATATGTTATTTGGAGAATTATTTGAGTATTATTTAGACGTTATTCATATTCACAAACACAAAAACAATAGACAAAAAGACAAAAAAGTATCACAAATAATAATCGAACAACACATAAATAACCGGATTTGGGAGTTTTCACCTTAAAAAAAAAATTAACTATGTACCTAAATAAATATGTTTCGAAACTATGCACATTTGTAGGTATAAACGCCCAGGCCCCAGTCGAGATCGCCCAACCCATGGACTTTTCCACCTGTGACTCTGAAACGATTCTCTGATCAGATTCCTGACCAGTTTCAGAGTCACGGATGCAAAACGCCCACTGGAGGGGCGATCTCGCCTAGGGTACGGGCGATATCACCTGGAGCCTGGGCGTTTATACCAACAAATGTACATAGTTTCGAAACACATTTATTTTGGTACATAGTTTCATTTTTGTATTTATTATGGTGAAAACTCCCAAATAACCCTAGAAATTGTTTTTTTTATTGAATGAATCCATAAAGTTTGGGGTAGCACTATACTGGGCCTGGGCTTCGGCCCAAAATAAATCAGCCCCTTTCCTGATCATACTCCAAAGTCTTGTTTGGCGCCATAACAAAAAAGACACGATCACTTCAGCTCCCTTCTCAGTTCTCCACTCCAATTTGCAGAGCTCACCGACGGCGAAACTTCTCGATCGAGCTCCAGAAAACGGTACCAGCCGTAAATTGAGAAAAAAATTACATAGGAAAGGATGGCGGAATCTATCTCGCCGATGGAAATAGACAGTACAGGAGAGAAGTCGAACGGAAACGCCTCATCCAAAGGCAAATCCATCGCCGTCGCCGGCAACAGCACTAATCCCAACACCAAGGCCACACCCTGGGTGGAGAAGTACCGCCCTCAGTCGCTCGACGACGTTGCTGCTCACCGTGACATCATTGATACCAGTAATAATCATTTCTCGGTTTCCCTAACTTTCTAGGGTTTCGGTCGTTTCTTCTGCTTGTTGATTTTGGGTGGATTTTGGCAGTTGAGAGGTTGACGAACGAGAAGAGACTGCCGCATCTATTGCTGTATGGACCTCCTGGTACGGGGAAAACGTCAACGATACTCGCTGTGGCGAGGAAGCTGTATGGCTCTGACTACCGTAAGATGATTCTCGAGCTGAATGCATCGGACGATAGAGGAATTGATGTTGTGCGGCAGCAGATACAGGACTTTGCCAGCAGTCAGAGCTTCTCTTTCGGGTACTTGCTTTGTTGTCAAACCCTGCAAGTGATTACTACTGTTGATCACCTTTATCATTTTAGGGGAAAATGTTCAAAATTGACAGCATCCTTTGACTTCAGAGTTAGACTAACAGTCATCCCAAGCAAAATTTTGATCAGTCTCTTGTTTTATGTTTGGATAGTCCCAGGTCATCTGTGAAGTTGGTGTTACTTGATGAGGCTGATGCAATGACCAAGGATGCACAATTTGCCTTGCGCAGAGGTAAGATGACTGAGTTCAATCTTCTTCAAAGTTGATTTTCTTGGTTCCTTGCACATTCTTTCTTATGCTCTTGCTTGTTTCATAGTGATTGAAAAGTACACGAAGAATACCCGGTTTGCACTTATCTGTAACCATGTGAACAAGATCATTCCAGCTCTGCAATCTCGATGTACACGTTTTCGATTTGCTCCTCTTGATCCTGTTCATGTCAGTGGACGATTGAGACATGTCATAGAGGCTGAACGGTAAGTCCAGGGACTAACTCCCTCTTCCTCAGTGTAGATTCTTGTTCATATTATGGAATAGTGGGTGCTATCTTTCTTAGTAGAACTTAAATTTAAAGCATTTCAGGCATGGTTTGCTAACTGTTTTTACATTCAGTAATGAACCACCTTAAATGGATGTTTGCATTTTTCTTTGGAAGGAAATTATGAACTTTTCGAGTCTCAAAATTTTGAGTTCTGCATTATCTTTTCAATGTTCATAGTTTTGGGAAAGGAATAGATAAGAGGATACCAAGCAATCAGATATAAAGAGAATAAGATAGTGAAGTGTGGTAGCATGACTGCATTAGGTACCAAGCAATCTCTTTCTCCGGTGGAAGAACTCGTTCTCTAACTTCCACTTTGATTTAGTTGCCTAGTTGGTTCTGGAATGCTGGTGATTCAATAGTGAACAGAAGTAAACGAAATCCGTGTATGTCACTGAATTTTTCTCTCCATTTTACCGACTTAGAGTGGCTTGGTTTTATCAAAAGAAGATAGATGATAGGCTGAGTAACCACTTCATCTTGTTCTGTACTTCAGCATTCAAGAAAAATTGCAAGGGAGACTATCGTCAGACAAGTTTCAATCCATTTTATAATATTTTGACTTCTGTGATGTTGGTTGCTTCCACCATGGAATCAGGCTCGACGTAACTGAAACTGGCTTGGCAGCACTTGTACGACTTAGCAACGGTGACATGAGAAAGGCTTTGAACATTTTGCAGGTTGGGTAATCCTTGTTGTCCTTTCATATGTCTGCTAGTTATTGCTTACACATTTCGAACGTAAAGCAATTTATATTTACTGTCACGAAAACCCAATGATCAATACTTGTAATTGAGGAGGTGGATCTTTGAACATAATTTCTGGTTCGTTTAAACATCCAGCGGTTCAATACACCTGTGTTTTATGTTGCAGGCAACACAAATGGCATCACCGCATATCACAGAAGAAGCTGTCTACCTCTGCACCGGAAATCCATTGCCCAAAGACATTGAGCAGATATGCTTCTGGCTCTTGAACGAGTCATTTGTGATAGTTTCAAACGTACTTCCCGCGACCCTTCTGTAGAGTACAATCTTCGTGTTGAGTCATGTGATGCTGTTAAATAGCTCTTCTGCTCTTTCTCCTATACAGGTATTGCTGAAATGAAGAACCGAAAAGGATTGGCCATAGTGGACATAGTACGAGAAGTAACAATGTCAGTCCCATGCAAAACCATACATTAACCACTCTCTTTCTTATTCACAACTGTTGTTATCGATCTGACCTCCACTCCTTTGCTCGAACAGGTTCGTCTTTCGGATTAAGATGCCATCAGATGTACGTGTCAAGTTGATCAATGACATGGCCGACATAGAGTACGTACCCTGGTCTTTCAATTTCTCTGAAAATTGCTTGTGTGCATATCATCTGATGTCGGTCTACCTGATATTTCCTGGCCACCTCCAGGTACCGCCTGACTTTCGGGTGCAGCGACAAGCTGCAGCTTGGCTCACTCGTGGCTTCTTTCACCGGAGCTCGATCTGCTCTTGTTGCCGCAGCCAAGTAAGACCAGTTTCTTCTCGTCCTGGATAAGTATTCCCCCGAAGTTGCAGACTGCAGTGTCTAAATCTTATTTAGTGAACAGTTTGAGAAATAGTTTGTGGCTCGGATGATGTTTAGGTAGTACCCGTAGCAGAAAGCCTAGTTGCTAATGTGCACCCTACGGTTCTTTTTTGTTCTGTAACTATGGAGTTCGTTCATTCCGCGGTTGCTAAACCATGGACCGGAACGGTTTATGCCGGTTCTAGTTCAGTAATATCCGTTCCAAATTGTAAGAAAAATACTTCGCTCGACTCAATTCAATCGAGTTCTCCAATATCTCTTGGTCAACCCAATAGGGTAGCCAGAGAATCAGTCTACTTGTCCTCCACAGGCCGAGTCCAGCATCGAAGTACTTGTTCGTGGAGCCAGTTCGAACTTTAAACCTCGTAATCTATCTACCCATTTAAGCTTTGATCTTGATTCTACCGGGATGTTCGTTTTGCGATTGTGTTGGCATCACAGTTGTAGCTCCCGACTACGATTCTACGGTTCTGACGATACTGAGATATTGCAAATATGGCACATTTTATTCCGATCAAGTTCGAACCGATGACACAATATGACCCATTTTATTCCGATCATTTCAAACAAAGCAATGAGAGCCATGTCGAGAATCCTCTGCACTTGACACATCTATTTCGGTTATCTATAGCTACTCGAGATTTCCCAAACCCGATTTCGGACCTAGATTTGCCTCAATTTACAAACATTTTAGCAAATCAACTTCCCATTACAAGAACTAAAAGACCTAATCTACAACAAACACTTCCGAGTCCAAATCTTCAAAATTTTATATATAATTTCGAACATTCCCCCTAAAGATCACATCCTTCTGTCAACCACATATGCTATCAACACAAATGCTATCAACAACGGACAATCAGTCCCATCCATCCTCCACCGTCCGATCATTCCCCAGCAACACGCACACAACCGTACACTCATCGACTTTCAGTCTCCTGTACCGTGCGATCACCCTTACCCGATCATCACCATCCAATCTAAAACGGCTTCGAGAGGTACATGAACATATCCTGCAACGGCGACATCTGATTAATAGCCCCGCCGCCTTGGAACTGCGACGCGAACTCGCTCTCCATGGCGGCATCCATGTAATTGAACCCGAAATCCATCGTACCGTTGTTCACCCCGCTGTTCCCCCAGTCCGCCTCGCTCTGCACTTCGCTGGTCGTGAACTCCGGCGACACCACGTGCTCCGAGCAGCTCGAGTCCGTGTTCATCCTCGGAACAGAGTCCGACGACTCGAAACACACGTAATCGTTCGTGTTGTAATTGTTCGCCGCTTGGTAGCCTCCGGTCACCGTTGCTGACGATGGCGCCGGTAGATGAAGAGGCGGCGCCGCCATCAACAGCGACGGCTTCTTGTCCTCGATTGAATCAATTGAATCCGCTCTCCGGCTTGCCGGAGGAGCAGATTTCTTCTCGATTGCTCCCTTTTTGTTGT
Organism: Linum lewisii; assembly: GCA_034768395.1. Classification (NCBI taxonomy): domain Eukaryota; kingdom Viridiplantae; phylum Streptophyta; class Magnoliopsida; order Malpighiales; family Linaceae; genus Linum; species Linum lewisii. Next base: position 66,396,976 of record CM068298.1, read on the forward strand.
AGATTCGACACAGAACCCAATCGTCAAGCTGCGGAACACAAATTGAACAGAGCAAAAGTTCAGAAGACCAAATCCGTCATTTCATGTATTTGGGGGACCTTTTTAATTTTTCGTTTGAATAAATTTTCCAACTATCCAGCAATAGAAATTAGAAATGAGAGATGAAATAACGGAAGTACCCTCAAGCTGTTCTTCTTCCTCGCCGAACGGTCAACGTCGGCAAGTCTGTACTCGTGCATAATCCAATTCGTTTTCTCTCCCTTCGGAGCTTTTCCGGCGTAGAACACCAACGCCTTCTTGATTCCCACCGGTCTCGGAACTCCGATCGGCTTATCAGCTCCGGTAGCCTTCCAATAACCGGTTCCAGCAGCTCGATTCGGTCGGGTTCCGTTTGGATACTTCCGGTCCCTCGGCGAGAAGAAGTACCACTCCTTTTCGCCGTACAAAGCCAAACCTAGAATCAGAATAGAAAAAAAAATCCCTAAAATCAGTCAGCTAAAATCAAATCGGAATCAATCAATCAATCGACGGATGAAATTAAAATTAAAATCGAAATCAAATCGTACCTGGAAGATCCCAAGGGTCGTACTTATAGAGATCGATTTCAGCGATGATCGGAACCGTAATCGGCTGCGATGCGCACTTCCTGCAAAGGTAGTGCATCACCAGCTCGTCGTCGGTTGGATGGAATCTGAATCCCGGAGGTAAGTCCAACGCCGGAGACATTTTTGCACCTTTCTTTTTCTTCTTTGTTGATCTGTTTTCTTATCTTTGACTACGGCGGCTCTTTCGTCAAGCGGCGGCGGAGATAGAGGAGGAGGAAGAAGCAGAGAGATGAGCCTAAAAGAGTAGTAGTATGCGGCGGCGCTTGAAACTTGGAAAGAAAGGGAGAAGGGGGAATTTATAGAAGAGGAGGAAGTGGACACGTGGCAGGCGGGGTTTCTAGAATACACGTGGGCGATAATGTTTTTTTTTTTTCCCGATTATAAAGCGTTTTTCTTTTTTAATTATGGGTGAAATCTGTAATATTAAATATTTTTTTCTGATGCGATGGAGGAGGCGACACGTGGCAAGTGGGGAAGTGGGGCTGAGTGCGTGGACGTAGGCCACATGTGACGGTGGGATCTTGGGAGATGATGTCATTGCATACGTCATCGGTTTTGGAATGTGGCGATGAAAATGTCATCAAGTCAGTCGGTTTGATCCGGTCCCACCCATGTAGAACTGAACCGAAAATTGAATTGATTAATTGAGATATTATTGTTGTTTTAAAAAGTAGCCAATCGGTTTGTAGATCGGTTAAGCGCATCTTTATCGAGTCTCTTTTGATTTAAATAAGATAAGGTTTTCTTTTTTAATTTGAAGGATTAGGGTTAATCCCCACCAAGAAAAGGATTAGGGTTTTAAGAGTTGAAAATGGGTGAAAGGACGGATTGAGACTCGTTTGATCGTTAATGAAAGATAATGCGTTACAATTAAGGTCATTTTATAAAAGATTAATGAGATTTTAAATGTGTTTATGTTTATATGTGTCTGCGCGTAGATATGGTAATTTGAAGTTTGAACCTTATCGTATCATACCATATTCTATCCTACCCGATCAAAAATAATATATTGCATAAATGATTAAAGAGTAGAATAAAACTAGTACTTTAGTTCAAATATAACCCTACCTGCAAATATATAACTCCATTATAAAACTACATAATTTTTATATAAATTTACTAACCAAACCAAAATTCACACTCAAAAGAGTTAATTTTATTAATCAATAAGAAATATATTCTAACTATTAATCATTTACTCACTCATGACTCAACCAAAATCATAATATACCTAAATTAAATTTGACGACATTCTTATAAAAACTCGACATTATCATCTACTAGTCACCACTAAAAAATCAATAATATTTTCAGTTACATTTAAATTATTCTTTATGGTTAAGAATGAATGATGCGAGCTAGTATAATTTTTTTCTACAAATTAGGGTATTATGAGTCGACGAAAATACCAAGGTACATGCGTACCTCCATGAGTAGGGGTAAGAATTGACCTATTAAAAACTCATTGAGTAAATAGTCGGGTTTATCAAAAGTTATACGCTGATTGTAAGAATATTGTTGACCTCATACTTCGACTCTTTGTCAAACCAACTCCACAGTCATTTAATTGAATTGTGTGAGTGAGATCTAACAAAGTTTATTTGTTAATTTTTACGAGTACGTGATTGGAAAGAATTAAAGATGAGAGAAGAACGCGCACGTACATTGGTTGGAGATTGGTGTTTAATTATACATGAAGGAAACTCTATAATATATTGAGCATGTCGCATCAAACATTAAGTATCGATTCAATCCAACGTTCATCCTTTATAATTATATATACACAAGCTAATTTGTACAATCTCTCAAGCCCAAACTTAATCCACCATGCTCGAGTTATTCTTGTCCAACATTGACCTAAAGGCACTAGCATTACCTAGGCTCACGGAGGCTTGAGCCATATTTTGTGTGGCTTGTAAAAGGATGTCTCCTTGCATACTAGGTCATATGATTTAGTACGCTCGACACTACATATCAACACACTTTTTAGTTTTTTTTTCTTCTTTTCATGTCAACACACATTTCCCTTTTCATTTTCATTGTAACTTTATTCCATATATGAGTATATTATATATTTTTATTCCCGACTGAAAAAGATGAATAGGAAGTGGTTATTTCGCTTGAAACAATGAGGACTAGTCTTAATCAGAATGAGTGGATCGTCTAATATATGTTTAGATGTTTCTTATAAGACAATATAGAGTAACGGAATGGCAAAGAGAGTGGTTTTTAGTACATACCAAGGGTATATTTCTCAATCAAAATGTCAGTCTGTCATTTTACGATTGGATTGGTGTCACTTTGAAGGTTGTGGTGATTTTGGGTGATTCCCCCCTGTTAAAGAGGGGTGATTCCCCCTCAGGTTTTAACACTTGACACTATTATTAATAGGCAACAGCTACACCACTACACTGCTAGAGATTTAGTATTAATTAGTTCAAAACAATATATATAATTATAATGAAGTAAACAACAATTTCCAATTAAATCGGCAATCCGTCGTTTAAGCTTTTATCCCGATAAGTTCTCTTCCATTCAGATGATATTACTTGGACACCAATTGGATTCCTATATTTTTTACATACCGTCTGATGAGAGATTCCAAGACTTGAAAGAGATTGATTATTTAGCAAAAAAATGGTCGAGATTAAATTGACACTTATTTTGCATGTTGTAACGGAAAGTGTTGAGAGAACTTTTTCAGCTATGAGCTACATCAAGAATAAGTTTCGTACATTAAGAGAAATATGGTTGATAGAATAAGCATTGAATGTGTCATTCAACATTTTCAGAATATAAAATCGCGACATGGTTTTATATCGCAAATACATTTTTATATTATATGAACATTATATATATAGTTTAATAAGATATATTTTTTTTTTTTTGTCAAGAAAATAGTTGACACCCCTAAATACAGATCCTGGCTACGTCACTGGCCCACATGGCCCTGAAATTCTATCGAGCAAAACTTTAGCCGCTTAGGGTTTCACATGTATCTTTTCTCAACCTAGACTGTTGGGCTAACAGTTCGGGTCAATGGGTCTTTTGACGCCCTAGCACACTCATAGTATTGAGAAATTAGAATAATGCATGCATGTTAGTAATTTTAATTTTTGAAGAGACAGAAAAAATATTTTATATAACATTTTTAATACATAATTTAAATAAAAATTTATAAAGTAAGATTAAAGTTTACAGGTCCACCAAATTTGTATAATAATCGGAAAAAAAAACCCACGAATACAGAAGTCGGCCGCCTATATATGTACAGCGCATCACCTAGATCTTTATAATTCATCACTTTCACCATGTCCGCTTTTATCGAGTAGCGAGCCGACAGTTAAACGGTGGATCAGGCAGACACGTCAGCCAAGCATGCTCGCCACGTGCACTACCCAATTTTTGTCTCTTTCTATGACCTGGCTCCCGTGTCTCGCCATTATCTGTGAGTGCGCTACCTTTGCATGCCGACTGATCCAGATATTTGATGTCCGCCTACCTGGCAGTAAAAACTATTAAAAAAAACATTTTAAAATATTTACCGCCGGCGTAATAATAATAATATTAACCCACGTGCTTTAAATTAATGCTCAGTCAACGGCGGCTAAGAAGTAAGTAAGAACATTAGGGTACGTTGAATTCAAAAGGGGGGCTGGTGGGGAAAAAATCGGCGGGTAATTTATATGGTTCGATTCAATGAATTTGACCAATTTTGGGGAAAATTAATGGTTTGAAAGCTACGTACGTGGCCATATGTTTTTTTATATTAATTAATTTATCAACATAATTTTGACGAATTCATGTCCATATGGTCTTGTGTTCTTGAAGGAAAGTCTAAGAGATAAGGATGAATTTATGTATGTGTTGAAATGGCAGCTGCTTGAAATTGGTTGAATTAGATGTTAAAGTATTGTTATTTTAAGTAACTAATGATTATATTAGTTGTAAGTAAGGGTGGTTATGAGTGGGATTAGTGATGGGTATTTGTAGTTTGATTTGTTTGTTTAAATATTGGATATTTGTTATTTACAATTGGTCGGGTGATAATTTTTAATATATAAGTGCGCAGAGGTTTACTTGTTCTGAATAAGTGTGTGATGTGTAGAGAGGAAAGTGAATCTATTGTGTATTTGTTAAGGAGCTGCCCATATGTGTCTCATGTTTGGCGTTTCTTCAACTCACACGATTTTTCTTGATTGAACCGTTTCCTCGAGGGGCTGGGTTTAGGAATTCTTCTGAGCTTGGAAAGGATTGAACTGCATGACGGTTTATCAGGCAAGTCTGGGAGTATTGCTTCACGCTATTATTTGGATAATTTGGGCAATGAAGAATGATAGAATTTTTCAAGACATATCAGTGAAGTGGACTGTGGTGGCATCACAGATTGGGCACGAGGTTTGACGGTGGTGCGTGGTGGGGAGGTTCTATGCCTAGAGAGGATATGGTGCGGTGGTTGGTTGTGTTGAGACCGAATGGGACTCCAGATTAGGTCTAGGTGGTGGTTTTGTTTCTGTAGTTTGGTTTCAGATTCTTTGGGGGGGTGTTTTTCGGCGGGGTTGCCTTTGACTTCGTTGCTTCGGTTTTGGGGTTCTTTTGGTTGGGATCTGGTTGTAGGTGACACGGTGCTTTCCTTTTCATATCGACACCTATTTTTTGAGTTCAGTAGAAGGTTACCATTTTTTTCAGTGACCGAACTCTTGTAATCTTATGATTTAATATGTTCATACTTATTCATAATTTTTAATCACTATCCAGAGTATTTATTACCATTTGGTATATTTCTAACATCGTGAGTATTCAATCTATTCAATTAGATTATGTACTCAACCCGATCAATGATCAACTTAATTATCAATTATAATGCTCACCCAAACTCTAAAACTAAACGATATTATAATTCCATGATATATGGATTTGTACAATTCAATTATACATGTAACATATAAAAATACACGCCAAGTATAGATATACGCGTATTTATACCGTGCACGTATTCAAACCGTATATGGAACCTAACCGAACAATGATTTTATAATAATTTAACATGGTTTGGCATGTCACGTCGAGAGACAAATCGGATAAACCTAAAAAAAAAGACGGATGGATAGTAGCCGCCGCTTTGGCAAACAATCATATCCAAACTTCTAGATGATCCATTTCTGGCCTCACATTATTCATTTTACTTATATATTCCCATTTCGAGGGAAAATAGACAAATCTTTTTAGGCCATCTAATTTGTGCCTATCATTAAGACAACTCAAACTACCTACCTAGCTAAACTACAGATTGTAATTAGAATTGGAAAAAAACATGAAAAAAAAAAATTTAGTGTTTGGGTGCTAAAGTTTTAGTTTAGTGTTACTCTCTATTCAAGTTGTCAGTTCATTTTTCGACTGTGCAAGTAGTAACAAGGGTATTCTTCCTACTTACAATTATGATTCAATATCTTTTCAATTTGCATTTTAGCTCCACATAGTACGTATGATTTCAATCCGGTTAGATTGTTAAACCTTGAATCGATCTCTCAGTTAATGGGTTTAATGCTTGATGAGCTCTCGCCGGAATTTCAAAGGCTGGACAAGTTCGTGACTTTGTACATCCTGGTCCCCATTTTTGAGTCGACCCTATTGGTTGTTATTTGCTTCTCTGTATCAACGAATGCTTACTGATGTGACTTTAATTAGTGCATTTTAAGCTTATGAATGACCTATGATATGCCCGTGTTTATTCGTGAAATGACATGACTTATATGCCTTTATTGAAGTCTTGTGCAAAGTGTCATTTTGTTGTCCGGTTGCCACTTTGGAGCCAAATTCGGGGTCTATCGGAGTTGCCTCTGTGCATTTTCAGGTTATGGCATCAAAGTACGGATGACAAGGAGCGCATAGGCAAACGGGAGGTCATTTGGAGGCCGGACGAGGGAGATATGGGCATTACAAGATTGAGCTTTCTGCAGAGTGCAGGGGTGCACGCCGTGCAATCACCCGTCATGTGCACGCCGTGTGCATAGGGTGCACGCCGTGCACTGTCCCCTGCACTATATATACCTTCGTTTTTTGGCCATTTTGAAGCATTCTTGATATCTTTGAACCCCAAACACATATCCACGAACCCTCAAACCCTAGAACACGTTTTTGGAGCAATTTAAAGCGATGGGCTAGGATTCTATGCCAAGAGAATTGCGGGGTGTGTGTTGAGAGAAGTGGACTCCAGATTCATCCATGGGGGTTCTTGTTTGACCAGTTTGTTTCATTTCTGCGTTTTTTCCTTGCCATTTGATTGTGCTTCGGTTTTGGGTTCATCTTGGTTGGGATTGGTTGTAGGTGAAGAGTGATTTCCTTTATAGAACCCATATATTTTGGTTAGTAGAAGGTTATCCAATTTTTTAATGCCGATCTTGAATGTTTGCTTAATTGTTCCATTCATTTATATTTTAATCACTGATGCTAGGATTTATACATTGGTAAGTTCTAGTCGTGAGTATTCATTTTCAATTAGATTAGACTCAACCATCTAATTCAACAATTTCATTTAATTCTCACCTCTTAAGCATTTATATCGAATATGGTTGTACATCATACAACTATAAAAATATCATCCAATAGTTAGAAACGCTTTTATACGTGAGATTCATAGTATTAGGCACGACAATGATTAGTATATTGTACATTTTGGCATGTGTCAGACATGATCTAAAAAAAGAGGTCGTTGTGCGCGCATTTGGCAAACAATCAACACAACTTTAGAATGATCCTTTTTCACTTAGTTGATTCTTAACCATTGAGGGAAGATAGACTCAGATCTACAAGTCTTGAGTCTATATTAAGAAACTGCAATGGTCCTACCTAATGCTAAACTCGATTAAATTGGCTGTTTTGTTTCATAAGTTTTAGTTTAGTGATACCTCAATCAAGTTGTCTTATTTTTCGCTTGCTATACAGGTATTCTTCTAGTCATTTGATTATATTTTTAAATTCTCATTTACCTTTTGATTTCCGTAATTTTCCTTTGAAACAATCCATTTGTTCAAACTTGAGACCTGCAATTAAGGGGAATTTGTGATTGTTAACTGGTCCCCTTTGATCGACCTATGGTATAGTATGCTTTTTATCACTTTACGTAGGCGTAGGAGCCGTGATCAGGTCATCGGAGCTGCTAATCAGGCCGCCGGAGCTTGACAGGAAACATATAAAGAACTTCGATAGTACAATCTGTGTCATTTATTCAAGGTCAATAAACAGAGATTTTGTGTGTGTTGGGAGTTGAATTGAGTGTGTTGTGTTGGGTTTGAGAGGGGTGTAGATCTGCAGGGAGATATGCTAGAGCTTAATTTCATGGTTGAGGTTAGGATATTGTGGTTGGTGAGTTTAGTAATTTAGCTGTCAAATTAATGAATTCATTGGAAAAATGTCAAATGTGCAATTCATGTTTTCCATTTATGGAGGCCCTTTGTTGGTCTTCAAGTGACAATTTTTTGTAAATTAAAGGATGAATAAAATGTGAAACAGTTTCCAACTTTTTTAACTACTAAGGAGATAGTGGACGATTGATAGGTTATATGTATATGTATATGTATATTGTTTGTGTTTTAATTCTTATATATAACATAATATATTATTTATATAATTTAAATACTTCAAATAAATACATATGTCATCAAGAGAAAAATGATCAAATAATTATCAATATCTCATCCAATCATCACAAAAAAAAAACACAGTGAAAATATCGTCTAATAAGGGTCTGAATACGTCAATAATCATACGCATTACCACCACCGGAAGGTTTATAATCATACGCATTACCACCACCGGAAGGTTTCTTATCCTCCTCTTTTTCCTTGTTATCCTCCTCTTTTTTCTTCTTATCCGACGATGATGTATCCGCCTGTTCCTTCTCAGCCGACGCGGCGACTACGAGCAGAGCCACCAAAAGTGCGCTCAGCCACACCCTCTTCATGATCAACTTTCCTTCCATTTTTTTGTAGTTTGAGTTTGCTTTAATTTTGTTTTATATTTTTAGTTTTGTTTGTGTCAGAAGAAGTGCGTAGTTTCTGCCTCTTATATAAATGAATATTTTGAAGGTTGTTCTTGCTTCTATTTTGATGGTGGAAATATTAGGGGTTGTAGATGAAATTGTGAACTACTTTTCCTAATTTTAGAACTTACTAAATATATCGTTTGGTATTGTCCATTTCCTCATTTTTGGCCTCACATTATTCATTTTACTTATATATTCCCATTTCGAGGGAAAATAGACAAATCTTTTTAGGCCATCTAATTTGTGCCTATCATTAAGACAACTCAAACTACCTACCTAGCTAAACTACAGATTGTAATTAGAATTGGAAAAAAACATGAAAAAAAAAATTTAGTGTTTGGGTGCTAAAGTTTTAGTTTAGTGTTACTCTCTATTCAAGTTGTCAGTTCATTTTTCGACTGTGCAAGTAGTAACAAGGGTATTCTTCCTACTTACAATTATGATTCAATATCTTTTCAATTTGCATTTTAGCTCCACATAGTACGTATGATTTCAATCCGGTTAGATTGTTAAACCTTGAATCGATCTCTCAGTTAATGGGTTTAATGCTTGATGAGCTCTCGCCGGAATTTCAAAGGCTGGACAAGTTCGTGACTTTGTACATCCTGGTCCCCATTTTTGAGTCGACCCTATTGGTTGTTATTTGCTTCTCTGTATCAACGAATGCTTACTGATGTGACTTTAATTAGTGCATTTTAAGCTTATGAATGACCTATGATATGCCCGTGTTTATTCGTGAAATGACATGACTTATATGCCTTTATTGAAGTCTTGTGCAAAGTGTCATTTTGTTGTCCGGTTGCCACTTTGGAGCCAAATTCGTGGTCTATCGGAGTTGCCTCTGTGCATTTTCAGGTTATGGCATCAAAGTACGGATGACAAGGAGCGCATAGGAGCAAACGGGAGGTCATTTGGAGGCCGGACGAGGGAGATATGGGCATTACAAGATTGAGCTTTCTGCAGAGTGCAGGGGTGCACGCCGTGCAGATGTGCACGCCGTGCATGGGTGCACGCCGTGCACTGTGCACGCCGTGCAGGGGTGCACGCCGTGCACTGTCCCCTGCACTATATATACCTTCGTTTTTTGGCCATTTTGAAGCATTCTTTGATATCTTTTGAACCCCAAACACATATCCACGAACCCTCAAACCCTAGAACACGTTTTTGGAGCAATTTGAAGCCATTGGAGCTAGGATTGAAGCCAACAAACCTTGGGAGAAGTGCTTACAAGTGGAGAAGTGAAGATCATCTCAAGGATTCATCCATGGTGTTCTTGGTGACCATTCTTCCTTCTTTTCTCTTTACTCCCTTGGCCATGTGTGGCTGAGTTTCTAGGGTTCATCTTGGATGGGTAGATTAGTTGTGCTATGATAGAGAGATGATTGTATAGAACTTGCCATGATTGATCTTGGTTGTATGAGGATGATTCCTAGACTTGTTCTTAATGCCATTTTCTTGCCATGTTTGCTTAATTTGGTCCATTCATTGTAATTTGATGCATGAGAGTGCTTGGATTGCATAGATTGTAGGTCTAGGGATTGAAGTGAGTGTGTTCTAAGAGATTAGATCATCTTATTTCAACCATTTTCACTTGATTTCTCTCTTGGGCATTTTATCGAACACTTGGTGTGCATGTGGATTTTCATCCAATTGAGTTTGAAAAGGCTTTTTGGTGAATCTCTTAGTGTTAGGGCATTGATATGAGAGTGTTGTGCCTAGCCTTGTGGTCATAGAGTCTTAAGAGAGGGTCTTGTGTCTTGGCATTTCATCAAACACTTAGAATGCATCCTTTTTCACTTAGCTTGAGAGCGAGAGCCTAAGTTGAGTGGTATTAGGATAGGGACTAGATGCTACGAGAGTGCATTGAGTCTATTAAAGTGAAATGCATGGTCATCCGAATGCAAACTCGATCTTAATTGGCTTGTTTGTTCAATTAGTCATCTTGAGCATGATGAAGCTACCCACCAAGAGAGCCCCTTTGTCTTTGATTTGAACCTCCTTTCTATCTTGCTTAGTCTTTGTTAGTATTGCATTCCTTTACCTTTGTTTCTAAATTTCTCTTTCAAACCAATCCATTTTCAAAACGTTTAGACCGTCTATGAGAAGTGTGAGTATTGGTCTATGAGAGGACCCCGTGGAATACGACCTTGGTAAAAAGCCTTTTATCACTTACGTAGGCGTAGGAGCCGTGATCAGGTCATCGGAGCTGCTAATCAGGCCGCCGGAGCTTGACAGGAAACATATAAAGAACTTCGATAGTACAATCTGTGTCATTTATTCAAGGTCAATAAACAGAGATTTTGTGTGTTGGGAGTTGAATTGAGTGTGTTGTGTTGGGTTTGAGAGGGGTGTAGATCTGCAGGGAGATATGCTAGAGCTTAATTTCATGGTTGAGGTTAGGATATTGTGGTTGGTGAGTTTAGTAATTTAGCTGTCAAATTAATGAATTCATTGGAAAAATGTCAAATGTGCAATTCATGTTTTCCATTTATGGAGGCCCTTTGTTGGTCTTCAAGTGACAATTTTTTGTAAATTAAAGGATGAATAAAATGTGAAACAGTTTCCAACTTTTTTAACTACTAAGGAGATAGTGGACGATTGATAGGTTATATGTATATGTATATGTATATTGTTTGTGTTTTAATTCTTATATATAACATAATATATTATTTATATAATTTAAATACTTCAAATAAATACATATGTCATCAAGAGAAAAATGATCAAATAATTATCAATATCTCATCCAATCATCACAAAAAAAAAACACAGTGAAAATATCGTCTAATAAGGGTCTGAATACGTCAATAATCATACGCATTACCACCACCGGAAGGTTTATAATCATACGCATTACCACCACCGGAAGGTTTCTTATCCTCCTCTTTTTCCTTGTTATCCTCCTCTTTTTTCTTCTTATCCGACGATGATGTATCCGCCTGTTCCTTCTCAGCCGACGCGGCGACTACGAGCAGAGCCACCAAAAGTGCGCTCAGCCACACCCTCTTCATGATCAACTTTCCTTCCATTTTTTTGTAGTTTGAGTTTGCTTTAATTTTGTTTTATATTTTTAGTTTTGTTTGTGTCAGAAGAAGTGCGTAGTTTCTGCCTCTTATATAAATGAATATTTTGAAGGTTGTTCTTGCTTCTATTTTGATGGTGGAAATATTAGGGGTTGTAGATGAAATTGTGAACTACTTTTCCTAATTTTAGAACTTACTAAATATATCGTTTGGTATTGTCCATTTCCTCATTTTTGGCCTCACATTATTCATTTTACTTATATATTCCCATTTCGAGGGAAAATAGACAAATCTTTTTAGGCCATCTAATTTGTGCCTATCATTAAGACAACTCAAACTACCTACCTAGCTAAACTACAGATTGTAATTAGAATTGGAAAAAAACATGAAAAAAAAAATTTAGTGTTTGGGTGCTAAAGTTTTAGTTTAGTGTTACTCTCTATTCAAGTTGTCAGTTCATTTTTCGACTGTGCAAGTAGTAACAAGGGTATTCTTCCTACTTACAATTATGATTCAATATCTTTTCAATTTGCATTTTAGCTCCACATAGTACGTATGATTTCAATCCGGTTAGATTGTTAAACCTTGAATCGATCTCTCAGTTAATGGGTTTAATGCTTGATGAGCTCTCGCCGGAATTTCAAAGGCTGGACAAGTTCGTGACTTTGTACATCCTGGTCCCCATTTTTGAGTCGACCCTATTGGTTGTTATTTGCTTCTCTGTATCAACGAATGCTTACTGATGTGACTTTAATTAGTGCATTTTAAGCTTATGAATGACCTATGATATGCCCGTGTTTATTCGTGAAATGACATGACTTATATGCCTTTATTGAAGTCTTGTGCAAAGTGTCATTTTGTTGTCCGGTTGCCACTTTGGAGCCAAATTCGTGGTCTATCGGAGTTGCCTCTGTGCATTTTCAGGTTATGGCATCAAAGTACGGATGACAAGGAGCGCATAGGAGCAAACGGGAGGTCATTTGGAGGCCGGACGAGGGAGATATGGGCATTACAAGATTGAGCTTTCTGCAGAGTGCAGGGGTGCACGCCGTGCAGATGTGCACGCCGTGCATGGGTGCACCGTGCACTGTGCACGCGTGCAGGGGTGCACGCCGTGCACTGTCCCCTGCACTATATATACCTTCGTTTTTGGCCATTTTGAAGCATTCTTTGATATCTTTTGAACCCCAAACACATATCCACGAACCCTCAAACCCTAGAACACGTTTTTGGAGCAATTTGAAGCCATTGGAGCTAGGATTGAAGCCAACAAACCTTGGGAGAAGTGCTTACAAGTGGAGAAGTGAAGATCATCTCAAGGATTCATCCATGGTGTTCTTGGTGACCATTCTTCCTTCTTTTCTCTTTACTCCCTTGGCCATGTGTGGCTGAGTTTCTAGGGTTCATCTTGGATGGGTAGATTAGTTGTGCTATGATAGAGAGATGATTGTATAGAACTTGCCATGATTGATCTTGGTTGTATGAGGATGATTCCTAGACTTGTTCTTAATGCCATTTTCTTGCCATGTTTGCTTAATTTGGTCCATTCATTGTAATTTGATGCATGAGAGTGCTTGGATTGCATAGATTGTAGGTCTAGGGATTGAAGTGAGTGTGTTCTAAGAGATTAGATCATCTTATTTCAACCATTTTCACTTGATTTCTCTCTTGGGCATTTTATCGAACACTTGGTGTGCATGTGGATTTTCATCCAATTGAGTTTGAAAAGGCTTTTTGGTGAATCTCTTAGTGTTAGGGCATTGATATGAGAGTGTTGTGCCTAGCCTTGTGGTCATAGAGTCTTAAGAGAGGGTCTTGTGTCTTGGCATTTCATCAAACACTTAGAATGCATCCTTTTTCACTTAGCTTGAGAGCGAGAGCCTAAGTTGAGTGGTATTAGGATAGGGACTAGATGCTACGAGAGTGCATTGAGTCTATTAAAGTGAAATGCATGGTCATCCGAATGCAAACTCGATCTTAATTGGCTTGTTTGTTCAATTAGTCATCTTGAGCATGATGAAGCTACCCACCAAGAGAGCCCCTTTGTCTTTGATTTGAACCTCCTTTCTATCTTGCTTAGTCTTTGTTAGTATTGCATTCCTTTACCTTTGTTTCTAAATTTCTCTTTCAAACCAATCCATTTTCAAAACGTTTAGACCGTCTATGAGAAGTGTGAGTATTGGTCTATGAGAGGACCCCGTGGAATACGACCTTGGTAAAAAGCCTTTTATCACTTACGTAGGCGTAGGAGCCGTGATCAGGTCATCGGAGCTGCTAATCAGGCCGCCGGAGCTTGACAGGAAACATATAAAGAACTTCGATAGTACAATCTGTGTCATTTATTCAAGGTCAATAAACAGAGATTTTGTGTGTGTTGGGAGTTGAATTGAGTGTGTTGTGTTGGGTTTGAGAGGGGTGTAGATCTGCAGGGAGATATGCTAGAGCTTAATTTCATGGTTGAGGTTAGGATATTGTGGTTGGTGAGTTTAGTAATTTAGCTGTCAAATTAATGAATTCATTGGAAAAATGTCAAATGTGCAATTCATGTTTTCCATTTATGGAGGCCCTTTGTTGGTCTTCAAGTGACAATTTTTTGTAAATTAAAGGATGAATAAAATGTGAAACAGTTTCCAACTTTTTTAACTACTAAGGAGATAGTGGACGATTGATAGGTTATATGTATATGTATATGTATATTGTTTGTGTTTTAATTCTTATATATAACATAATATATTATTTATATAATTTAAATACTTCAAATAAATACATATGTCATCAAGAGAAAAATGATCAAATAATTATCAATATCTCATCCAATCATCACAAAAAAAAAACACAGTGAAAATATCGTCTAATAAGGGTCTGAATACGTCAATAATCATACGCATTACCACCACCGGAAGGTTTATAATCATACGCATTACCACCACCGGAAGGTTTCTTATCCTCCTCTTTTTCCTTGTTATCCTCCTCTTTTTTCTTCTTATCCGACGATGATGTATCCGCCTGTTCCTTCTCAGCCGACGCGGCGACTACGAGCAGAGCCACCAAAAGTGCGCTCAGCCACACCCTCTTCATGATCAACTTTCCTTCCATTTTTTTGTAGTTTGAGTTTGCTTTAATTTTGTTTTATATTTTTAGTTTTGTTTGTGTCAGAAGAAGTGCGTAGTTTCTGCCTCTTATATAAATGAATATTTTGAAGGTTGTTCTTGCTTCTATTTTGATGGTGGAAATATTAGGGGTTGTAGATGAAATTGTCGAACTACTTTTCCTAATTTTAGAACTTACTAAATATATCGTTTGGTATTGTCCATTTCCTCATTTTTGGCCTCACATTATTCATTTTACTTATATATTCCCATTTCGAGGGAAAATAGACAAATCTTTTTAGGCCATCTAATTTGTGCCTATCATTAAGACAACTCAAACTACCTACCTAGCTAAACTACAGATTGTAATTAGAATTGGAAAAAAACATGAAAAAAAAAAATTTAGTGTTTGGGTGCTAAAGTTTTAGTTTAGTGTTACTCTCTATTCAAGTTGTCAGTTCATTTTTCGACTGTGCAAGTAGTAACAAGGGTATTCTTCCTACTTACAATTATGATTCAATATCTTTTCAATTTGCATTTTAGCTCCACATAGTACGTATGATTTCAATCCGGTTAGATTGTTAAACCTTGAATCGATCTCTCAGTTAATGGGTTTAATGCTTGATGAGCTCTCGCCGGAATTTCAAAGGCTGGACAAGTTCGTGACTTTGTACATCCTGGTCCCCATTTTTGAGTCGACCCTATTGGTTGTTATTTGCTTCTCTGTATCAACGAATGCTTACTGATGTGACTTTAATTAGTGCATTTTAAGCTTATGAATGACCTATGATATGCCCGTGTTTATTCGTGAAATGACATGACTTATATGCCTTTATTGAAGTCTTGTGCAAAGTGTCATTTTGTTGTCCGGTTGCCACTTTGGAGCCAAATTCGTGGTCTATCGGAGTTGCCTCTGTGCATTTTCAGGTTATGGCATCAAAGTACGGATGACAAGGAGCGCATAGGAGCAAACGGGAGGTCATTTGGAGGCCGGACGAGGGAGATATGGGCATTACAAGATTGAGCTTTCTGCAGAGTGCAGGGGTGCACGCCGTGCAGATGTGCACGCTGCATGGGTGCACGCGTGCATGTGCACGCCGTGCAGGGGTGCACGCCGTGCACTGTCCCCTGCACTATATATACCTTCGTTTTTGGCCATTTTGAAGCATTCTTTGATATCTTTTGAACCCCAAACACATATCCACGAACCCTCAAACCCTAGAACACGTTTTTGGAGCAATTTGAAGCCATTGGAGCTAGGATTGAAGCCAACAAACCTTGGGAGAAGTGCTTACAAGTGGAGAAGTGAAGATCATCTCAAGGATTCATCCATGGTGTTCTTGGTGACCATTCTTCCTTCTTTTCTCTTTACTCCCTTGGCCATGTGTGGCTGAGTTTCTAGGGTTCATCTTGGATGGGTAGATTAGTTGTGCTATGATAGAGAGATGATTGTATAGAACTTGCCATGATTGATCTTGGTTGTATGAGGATGATTCCTAGACTTGTTCTTAATGCCATTTTCTTGCCATGTTTGCTTAATTTGGTCCATTCATTGTAATTTGATGCATGAGAGTGCTTGGATTGCATAGATTGTAGGTCTAGGGATTGAAGTGAGTGTGTTCTAAGAGATTAGATCATCTTATTTCAACCATTTTCACTTGATTTCTCTCTTGGGCATTTTATCGAACACTTGGTGTGCATGTGGATTTTCATCCAATTGAGTTTGAAAAGGCTTTTTGGTGAATCTCTTAGTGTTAGGGCATTGATATGAGAGTGTTGTGCCTAGCCTTGTGGTCATAGAGTCTTAAGAGAGGGTCTTGTGTCTTGGCATTTCATCAAACACTTAGAATGCATCCTTTTTCACTTAGCTTGAGAGCGAGAGCCTAAGTTGAGTGGTATTAGGATAGGGACTAGATGCTACGAGAGTGCATTGAGTCTATTAAAGTGAAATGCATGGTCATCCGAATGCAAACTCGATCTTAATTGGCTTGTTTGTTCAATTAGTCATCTTGAGCATGATGAAGCTACCCACCAAGAGAGCCCCTTTGTCTTTGATTTGAACCTCCTTTCTATCTTGCTTAGTCTTTGTTAGTATTGCATTCCTTTACCTTTGTTTCTAAATTTCTCTTTCAAACCAATCCATTTTCAAAACGTTTAGACCGTCTATGAGAAGTGTGAGTATTGGTCTATGAGAGGACCCCGTGGAATACGACCTTGGTAAAAAGCCTTTTATCACTTACGTAGGCGTAGGAGCCGTGATCAGGTCATCGGAGCTGCTAATCAGGCCGCCGGAGCTTGACAGGAAACATATAAAGAACTTCGATAGTACAATCTGTGTCATTTATTCAAGGTCAATAAACAGAGATTTTGTGTGTGTTGGGAGTTGAATTGAGTGTGTTGTGTTGGGTTTGAGAGGGGTGTAGATCTGCAGGGAGATATGCTAGAGCTTAATTTCATGGTTGAGGTTAGGATATTGTGGTTGGTGAGTTTAGTAATTTAGCTGTCAAATTAATGAATTCATTGGAAAAATGTCAAATGTGCAATTCATGTTTTCCATTTATGGAGGCCCTTTGTTGGTCTTCAAGTGACAATTTTTTGTAAATTAAAGGATGAATAAAATGTGAAACAGTTTCCAACTTTTTTAACTACTAAGGAGATAGTGGACGATTGATAGGTTATATGTATATGTATATGTATATTGTTTGTGTTTTAATTCTTATATATAACATAATATATTATTTATATAATTTAAATACTTCAAATAAATACATATGTCATCAAGAGAAAAATGATCAAATAATTATCAATATCTCATCCAATCATCACAAAAAAAAAACACAGTGAAAATATCGTCTAATAAGGGTCTGAATACGTCAATAATCATACGCATTACCACCACCGGAAGGTTTATAATCATACGCATTACCACCACCGGAAGGTTTCTTATCCTCCTCTTTTTCCTTGTTATCCTCCTCTTTTTCTTCTTATCCGACGATGATGTATCCGCCTGTTCCTTCTCAGCCGACGCGGCGACTACGAGCAGAGCCACCAAAAGTGCGCTCAGCCACACCCTCTTCATGATCAACTTTCCTTCCATTTTTTTTAGTTTGAGTTTGCTTTAATTTTGTTTTATATTTTTAGTTTTGTTTGTGTCAGAAGAAGTGCGTAGTTTCTGCCTCTTATATAAATGAATATTTTGAAGGTTGTTCTTGCTTCTATTTTGATGGTGGAAATATTAGGGGTTGTAGATGAAATTGTGCGAACTACTTTTCCTAATTTTAGAACTTACTAAATATATCGTTTGGTATTGTCCATTTCCTCATTTTTGGCCTCACATTATTCATTTTACTTATATATTCCCATTTCGAGGGAAAATAGACAAATCTTTTTAGGCCATCTAATTTGTGCCTATCATTAAGACAACTCAAACTACCTACCTAGCTAAACTACAGATTGTAATTAGAATTGGAAAAAAACATGAAAAAAAAAATTTAGTGTTTGGGTGCTAAAGTTTTAGTTTAGTGTTACTCTCTATTCAAGTTGTCAGTTCATTTTTCGACTGTGCAAGTAGTAACAAGGGTATTCTTCCTACTTACAATTATGATTCAATATCTTTTCAATTTGCATTTTAGCTCCACATAGTACGTATGATTTCAATCCGGTTAGATTGTTAAACCTTGAATCGATCTCTCAGTTAATGGGTTTAATGCTTGATGAGCTCTCGCCGGAATTTCAAAGGCTGGACAAGTTCGTGACTTTGTACATCCTGGTCCCCATTTTTGAGTCGACCCTATTGGTTGTTATTTGCTTCTCTGTATCAACGAATGCTTACTGATGTGACTTTAATTAGTGCATTTTAAGCTTATGAATGACCTATGATATGCCCGTGTTTATTCGTGAAATGACATGACTTATATGCCTTTATTGAAGTCTTGTGCAAAGTGTCATTTTGTTGTCCGGTTGCCACTTTGGAGCCAAATTCGTGGTCTATCGGAGTTGCCTCTGTGCATTTTCAGGTTATGGCATCAAAGTACGGATGACAAGGAGCGCATAGGAGCAAACGGGAGGTCATTTGGAGGCCGGACGAGGGAGATATGGGCATTACAAGATTGAGCTTTCTGCAGAGTGCAGGGTGCAGCCGTGCAGATGTGCACGCCGTGCATGGTGCACGCGTGCTTGCACGCCGTGCAGGGGTGCACGCCGTGCACTGTCCCCTGCACTATATATACCTTCGTTTTTGGCCATTTTGAAGCATTCTTTGATATCTTTTGAACCCCAAACACATATCCACGAACCCTCAAACCCTAGAACACGTTTTTGGAGCAATTTGAAGCCATTGGAGCT
This sequence comes from Linum lewisii, assembly GCA_034768395.1. NCBI lineage: Eukaryota > Viridiplantae > Streptophyta > Magnoliopsida > Malpighiales > Linaceae > Linum > Linum lewisii. Next base: position 66,416,081 of record CM068298.1, read on the forward strand.
AGGATTGAAGCCAACAAACCTTGGGAGAAGTGCTTACAAGTGGAGAAGTGAAGATCATCTCAAGGATTCATCCATGGTGTTCTTGGTGACCATTCTTCCTTCTTTTCTCTTTACTCCCTTGGCCATGTGTGGCTGAGTTTCTAGGGTTCATCTTGGATGGGTAGATTAGTTGTGCTATGATAGAGAGATGATTGTATAGAACTTGCCATGATTGATCTTGGTTGTATGAGGATGATTCCTAGACTTGTTCTTAATGCCATTTTCTTGCCATGTTTGCTTAATTTGGTCCATTCATTGTAATTTGATGCATGAGAGTGCTTGGATTGCATAGATTGTAGGTCTAGGGATTGAAGTGAGTGTGTTCTAAGAGATTAGATCATCTTATTTCAACCATTTTCACTTGATTTCTCTCTTGGGCATTTTATCGAACACTTGGTGTGCATGTGGATTTTCATCCAATTGAGTTTGAAAAGGCTTTTTGGTGAATCTCTTAGTGTTAGGGCATTGATATGAGAGTGTTGTGCCTAGCCTTGTGGTCATAGAGTCTTAAGAGAGGGTCTTGTGTCTTGGCATTTCATCAAACACTTAGAATGCATCCTTTTTCACTTAGCTTGAGAGCGAGAGCCTAAGTTGAGTGGTATTAGGATAGGGACTAGATGCTACGAGAGTGCATTGAGTCTATTAAAGTGAAATGCATGGTCATCCGAATGCAAACTCGATCTTAATTGGCTTGTTTGTTCAATTAGTCATCTTGAGCATGATGAAGCTACCCACCAAGAGAGCCCCTTGTCTTTGATTTGAACCTCCTTTCTATCTTGCTTAGTCTTTGTTAGTATTGCATTCCTTTACCTTTGTTTCTAAATTTCTCTTTCAAACCAATCCATTTTCAAAACGTTTAGACCGTCTATGAGAAGTGTGAGTATTGGTCTATGAGAGGACCCCGTGGAATACGACCTTGGTAAAAAGCCTTTTATCACTTACGTAGGCGTAGGAGCCGTGATCAGGTCATCGGAGCTGCTAATCAGGCCGCCGGAGCTTGACAGGAAACATATAAAGAACTTCGATAGTACAATCTGTGTCATTTATTCAAGGTCAATAAACAGAGATTTTGTGTGTGTTGGGAGTTGAATTGAGTGTGTTGTGTTGGGTTTGAGAGGGGTGTAGATCTGCAGGGAGATATGCTAGAGCTTAATTTCATGGTTGAGGTTAGGATATTGTGGTTGGTGAGTTTAGTAATTTAGCTGTCAAATTAATGAATTCATTGGAAAAATGTCAAATGTGCAATTCATGTTTTCCATTTATGGAGGCCCTTTGTTGGTCTTCAAGTGACAATTTTTTGTAAATTAAAGGATGAATAAAATGTGAAACAGTTTCCAACTTTTTTAACTACTAAGGAGATAGTGGACGATTGATAGGTTATATGTATATGTATATGTATATTGTTTGTGTTTTAATTCTTATATATAACATAATATATTATTTATATAATTTAAATACTTCAAATAAATACATATGTCATCAAGAGAAAAATGATCAAATAATTATCAATATCTCATCCAATCATCACAAAAAAAAACACAGTGAAAATATCGTCTAATAAGGGTCTGGATACGTCAATAATCATACGCATTACCACCACCGGAAGGTTTATAATCATACGCATTACCACCACCGGAAGGTTTCTTATCCTCCTCTTTTTCCTTGTTATCCTCCTCTTTTTTCTTCTTATCCGACGATGATGTATCCGCCTGTTCCTTCTCAGCCGACGCGGCGACTACGAGCAGAGCCACCAAAAGTGCGCTCAGCCCACCCTCTTCATGATCAACTTTCCTTCCATTTTTTTGTAGTTTGAGTTTGCTTTAATTTTGTTTTATATTTTTAGTTTTGTTTGTGTCAGAAGAAGTGCGTAGTTTCTGCCTCTTATATAAATGAATATTTTGAAGGTTGTTCTTGCTTCTATTTTGATGGTGGAAATATTAGGGGTTGTAGATGAAATTGTCGAACTACTTTTCCTAATTTTAGAACTTACTAAATATATCGTTTGGTATTGTCCATTTTCCTCATTTTTGGCCTCACATTATTCATTTTACTTATATATTCCCATTTCGAGGGAAAATAGACAAATCTTTTTAGGCCATCTAATTTGTGCCTATCATTAAGACAACTCAAACTACCTACCTAGCTAAACTACAGATTGTAATTAGAATTGGAAAAAAACATGAAAAAAAAAAATTTAGTGTTTGGGTGCTAAAGTTTTAGTTTAGTGTTACTCTCTATTCAAGTTGTCAGTTCATTTTTCGACTGTGCAAGTAATAACAAGGGTATTCTTCCTACTTACAATTATGATTCAATATCTTTTCAATTTGCATTTTAGCTCCACATAGTACGTATGATTTCAATCCGGTTAGATTGTTAAACCTTGAATCGATCTCTCAGTTAATGGGTTTAATGCTTGATGAGCTCTCGCCGGAATTTCAAAGGCTGGACAAGTTCGTGACTTTGTACATCCTGGTCCCCATTTTTGAGTCGACCCTATTGGTTGTTATTTGCTTCTCTGTATCAACGAATGCTTACTGATGTGACTTTAATTAGTGCATTTTAAGCTTATGAATGACCTATGATATGCCCGTGTTTATTCGTGAAATGACATGACTTATATGCCTTTATTGAAGTCTTGTGCAAAGTGTCATTTTGTTGTCCGGTTGCCACTTTGGAGCCAAATTCGTGGTCTATCGGAGTTGCCTCTGTGCATTTTCAGGTTATGGCATCAAAGTACGGATGACAAGGAGCGCATAGGAGCAAACGGGAGGTCATTTGGAGGCCGGACGAGGGAGATATGGGCATTACAAGATTGAGCTTTCTGCAGAGTGCAGGGGTGCACGCCGTGCAGATGTGCACGCCGTGCATGGGTGCACGCCGTGCGAGGGGTGCACGCCGTGCACTGTCCCCTGCACTATATATACCTTCGTTTTTGGCCATTTTGAAGCATTCTTTGATATCTTTTGAACCCCAAACACATATCCACGAACCCTCAAACCCTAGAACACGTTTTTGGAGCAATTTGAAGCCATTGGAGCTAGGATTGAAGCCAACAAACCTTGGGAGAAGTGCTTACAAGTGGAGAAGTGAAGATCATCTCAAGGATTCATCCATGGTGTTCTTGGTGACCATTCTTCCTTCTTTTCTCTTTACTCCCTTGGCCATGTGTGGCTGAGTTTCTAGGGTTCATCTTGGATGGGTAGATTAGTTGTGCTATGATAGAGAGATGATTGTATAGAACTTGCCATGATTGATCTTGGTTGTATGAGGATGATTCCTAGACTTGTTCTTAATGCCATTTTCTTGCCATGTTTGCTTAATTTGGTCCATTCATTGTAATTTGATGCATGAGAGTGCTTGGATTGTATAGATTGTAGGTCTAGGGATTGAAGTGAGTGTGTTCTAAGAGATTAGATCATCTTATTTCAACCATTTTCACTTGATTTCTCTCTTGGGCATTTTATCGAACACTTGGTGTGCATGTGGATTTTCATCCAATTGAGTTTGAAAAGGCTTTTTGGTGAATCTCTTAGTGTTAGGGCATTGATATGAGAGTGTTGTGCCTAGCCTTGTGGTCATGAAGTCTTAAGAGAGGGTCTTGTGTCTTGGCATTTCATCAAACACTTAGAATGCATCCTTTTTCACTTAGCTTGAGAGCGAGAGCCTAAGTTGAGTGGTATTAGGATAGGGACTAGATGCTACGAGAGTGCATTGAGTCTATTAAAGTGAAATGCATGGTCATCCGAATGCAAACTCGATCTTAATTGGCTTGTTTGTTCAATTAGTCATCTTGAGCATGATGAAGCTACCCACCAAGAGAGCCCCTTCGTCTTTGATTTGAACCTCCTTTCTATCTTGCTTAGTCTTTGTTAGTATTGCATTCCTTTACCTTTGTTTCTAAATTTCTCTTTCAAACCAATCCATTTTCAAAACGTTTAGACCGTCTATGAGAAGTGTGAGTATTGGTCTATGAGAGGACCCCGTGGAATACGACCTTGGTAAAAAGCCTTTTATCAAGTTTTTGGCGCCGTTGCCGGGGACTCTCTCATTCCTTTGAAAGCACTTAGTAGTGGACCGATCTATTCACTTCCTTCCAATTTAGTTTTTGCTTCCTTTTACTTGTTGTTTGGTTTTGTTATTCCGCATTGTCGTATTACTCGGGTGTGTTTGTTGTGCTTGTTTGTAGGAGATTTTGGGTTAGTGCATGAGGCGTTCAGCTCGTCTTCAAGCACGAATCCAAGGACTAGAACAAGTGCTCAAGTCACCTACCACTTCCCCACCTCCTATAGTTGAAGAAGAAGAAGTTGACCGCATCTCACACCACACTATGTCTCATCACGAGGATGAAGATAACCTTTCGGAGCATTCTCACCATACCAATGATGATGATCACTCACAAAGGGGCGCAAGACGTACCTTGGCGGATTATGCTCGTCCTACTCTTGAAGGGGCAGCGTCTAGCATTGTTCGAAGACCCGTCAATGCTAGGAACTTTGAGCTCAAGCCTAATATGATCCAAATGGTTCAAAATGGAGTGTTGTTCAATGGCATTGATGGTGAATGTCCATCTAGGCATCTCAAGGACTTCTTGGAGATATGTGACACGGTTAAGAATGACCAAGTTCACCCGGATTGTGTGAGACTCCGGCTCTTTCCTTTCTCACTCAAAGGTAGAGCTAAGTCATGGTTGGAGAATCAAATGAGTAGAGCTTTCACCACATGGGAGGGCCTAGCCGAAGCTTTCCTTGAAGAGTTCTTTCCTCCCTATATGACGGATGCAATCCGGGATCGAATCAACCACTTCATACAACACAAGGGAGAGCTCTTCCATGAGACTTGGAATAGGTTCCAAGCCATTCTTCGGTCTTGTCCTCATCACAACTTCGCCGAATGGAGCTTGGCGGACATCTTTGCTAGGTCCCTTGACTTTGAGAATACAAGGATGATCAACCAAGCCGCCGGAGGTGACTTAAGGATGCTCACTCCCGAAGAGGCTCTAGAACTCTTCGCGGAGATGGCCAACAAGACAAGGAGTTGGTCTCGACAACAACCTCCTAAGTCCAAGTATGGGAGCGACACTCACTACGACTCTAGAGCCATAAGTGTTGATGCACCAAAGGATTCGTCTAGCTATGGGAAGAAGCCTAAGTTACCGGGGCACCGAGATGAAGATGATCCCATGATTGCTCTCCTCATGTCCAAGATTGATGCCATGGCTTCACAAGTAAGCAATCTTAGTATGCCTAAGACTTCTTCTAAGCCATCTAAAGTGGGTAATCCACCGGTTGCTTCTATATATTGTTGTGAATGTTGTGGGGATCAAAGCCACGATGTTAGTGCTTGTCCTTCCGCCACTCCTGAACTTGGCCAAGGCGACCTTGAGGAGGTAAGCTTCGCACAAGGTCAAGGTTTCCATGGTAATTTCAGCCCCCAAGGTAACTATCAAGGTAACTATAACCGACCTTGGTACAACAAGTCTAACCAAGGTTACCAAGGCCAAGGGAGTCAAGGTAGTGGTTATAGCAAGGGCTACAACCAAGGAAATCAAGGAGGTTATCAAGGTTATAGGGGTTATCAAGGCAACCAATGGTCTCAAGGACGTAACCTAAATCAAGGTAGCCAAGGGACTCAAGGAGGACCCCAAGGTCAAGGGCACCAAGGGGGGAATCAATGGAATCAAAGTGGACATCCAAGTCAAGGTTTCCAAGGTCCTACCCCACCGGGAATGTACAACCATAGAGGTGAAGGACCACCCGGGTTCAACAAGCCTCCTCAAAATAAGGAGGGTGGTTCTTCGATCTCTCAAGAAGACACCAATGCGGCAATGATCCAACTCATCAAGAATCAACAAGCTTCAATTGCCAATTTGGAGAACCAATTAGGACATATTTCTAAGGCACTCTCGGAGCGACCCTCGGGCACTTTACCTTCCAATACCGAGATCAACCACAAAGGTCCGGAGCATTGCAAGGTAGTGACCTTGAGAAGTGGAAGACCCTTGCAAGATACAACCTCTACCCCAATTGACTCTAATGAGGTACAAGATCCTAATCTAATGGTTGATGATGATGATATTAATGATCCTCCTTCGGATGAAGTTGAGGTTGAAGTCGAACCTCCTACGGGTAATGTGAACACTAAGGTTGCCAAGGAACCTAGTAAGGCTACGTCGAGTACACCACCGGTCTCTCCTCCCGCACCGGTTGTATCTCCATACAAGCCTAAGCCTCCATACCCATCTCGATTGAAGAAGGATGGCCTTGAGAAGGTTTTCAAGAAGTTTGTGGAGCGGATTAGTCAAATGCAATTCTCTCTTCCGTTTCCCGAAGCAATGACTATGATGCCCCAATATGCTAAGTTCATGGAGGAACTCTACACCAACAAGAGAAAGCTACCGGAGACATCTCTAGTCCACCTTAATGAGGAATGCTCCGCCGTTCTCTTCAAAAGTCCACCCAAAAAGCTCAAGGATCCGGGTACCTTTACTATCCCTTGTGCTATTGGTAATATTGCTCTTGCTAATGGTCTTGCGGATCTAGGTGCTAGTATCAATGTCATGCCTTATTGCATATTTGAGAAGCTAGGGTTGTCTAATCTTCGTCCTACTCGTATGTACATTCAACTTGCGGACAAGTCGACCAAGAGTCCTAGGGGGATTGTTGATGATGTGCTAGTTAAAGTAGGCCCTTTTGTCTTCCTAGTTGACTTTGCGGTCATAGATACCGATGATGTGGATGTCTCATTGATATTTGGTAGACCATTCCTAGCTACTTCTCGTGCTCTGATTGATGTGCATGACGGAAAATTGACATTGAGAGTAGGACAAGAGAGTGTCACGTTTTGCATAGCCGATGGCATGAAGTTTGCTCACGCACAAGATGATTTAGAGTACTCGTGTGATACTATTGCTTCGGCTAGTGTGTGTAGTATTTCTAACTTCGTGTGTAGAGATTCTTTGGATGTTTGCCTTAGAATGAATGTGCAGGAACATCTAGACACCCCAGAATTAAAAGCTCAGGTGGCTTATCTTGATGAGGGGAGAGATAAGTCGGAGGGTGAAACGATTTTTGTTGCTCTCCCGAAGGTGGAAAGGGTAAAGACCTCCTATGAAGAACCACCTACTCTTGAGCTCAAGCCTCTCCCCGCACATTTGGAGTATGCTTTTCTCATGCCAGATTCTAAGCTACCGGTCATCATCAATTCTGAGCTTCTACCCGAGCAAAAGGACCGTCTAGTGGAGCTCCTCAAGAAGTACATGAGAGCTATTGCGTGGAGCATCTCGGACATTCGAGGTATAAGTCCCACATTTTGCTCACATCGGATCCTTATGGAGGAAGATTTCAAGCCGGTTGTGCAACCACAAAGAAGGTTAAATCCTAACATGAAGGAGGTTGTGAAGAAAGAGGTTATTAAGCTTATGGATGCGGGGATTATCTTTCCTATCTCGGATAGCCCTTGGGTTAGTCCCGTGCAAGTTGTTCCCAAGAAAGGAGGGATCACGGTGGTAGCTAATGACAAGGATGAGCTTATCCCGACAAGGACGATCACCGGGTGGCGTGTTTGCATAGATTATCGTCGACTCAATGATGCCACTAGGAAGGATCACTTTCCTCTACCCTTCATGGATCAAATGCTCGAGCGTCTCTCCGGTCACGAGTACTATTGTTTCTTGGATGGTATGTCCGGGTACTTCCAAATCCCGATCGCCTCGGAGGACATCGAGAAGACCACATTCACATGCCCTTTCGGTACTTTTGCTTATCGACGGATCCCCTTTGGGTTGTGCAACGCTCCCGCTACCTTCCAACGGTGTATGCTTGCCATTTTCGATGATTTCGTGGAAGATATCATGGAAGTGTTCATGGACGACTTCTCGGTTTTTGGGGATTCATTCGACCTATGCTTGAGGAACCTTGAGAAGGTCTTGCGTCGGTGTGAAGAGACCAATCTTGCATTAAGTTGGGAGAAGTGTCATTTCATGGTCAATGAGGGGATTGTTCTTGGTCATAAGATCTCTAAAAAGGGCATTGAGGTTGACAAGGCAAAATTGGAGACCATCTCTCAACTTCCTCCACCTTCATCCGTGAAAGCCGTGAGAAGCTTCTTGGGGCATGCCGGTTTCTATAGGCGCTTCATCAAAGACTTCTCGAAAATAACTACTCCTATGACTCGGCTTCTTGAGAAGGATGTGGAATTTCATTTTGATGAAGAGTGCTTGCAAGCTTTTGAACTCCTCAAGGGTAAGCTCACGAATGCTCCTATACTCATTGCTCCGGATTGGTCAAAGTCATTTGAATTGATGTGTGATGCTAGCGATTACGCCATTGGAGCGGTTCTAGGCCAACGAATCGACAAGAGATTCCATCCAATATACTATGCAAGTAAGACTCTCAATGATGCTCAAAGGAACTACACAACTACGGAGAAGGAGCTCTTGGCCATAGTGTTTGCTTTTGATAAGTTTAGGTCCTACTTGGTACTTTCTCACACTATTGTCTTCACGGACCACCAAGCTTTGAGGTACCTTCTATCTAAGACCGATGCTAAACCAAGGTTGATCCGATGGGTCCTTCTATTGCAAGAGTTTGATATTGAGATTCGAGATAAGAAGGGGTCCGAGAATGTAGCCGCCGACCACTTGTCTCGCTTGGAAGAGGCGGAAATGGTACACAATGGTAATGAAGAGATCAATGACAACTTCCCCGATGAGCTATTATGCGCTATAGCAACTTTAGAGTTCAAGGAACCTTGGTTCGCGGATTTGGCTAACTATCTTGCTAGTGGAGACTTGAAGGAGGGCCTCTCCACTCAAGACAAAAGGAAGTTCTTTGCGGATTTGAAGCATTACTATTGGGACGATCCTTTTGTATTTCGAGTTGGCTCGGATGGTATGATTAGAAGATGTGTCACTTATGGAGAATCTAAGGACATCATGCGACATTGCCACTCCGGTCCTACGGGTGGACATCATGGAGCAAATCGCACGGCTCGCAAGGTACTTGAGTCCGGATTCTTTTGGCCCTCGATCTTCCGAGATTGTCAAGACTTTGTCAAGTCTTGCGATGCGTGTCAACGTTCAGGTAACATCTCTTCCCGTAATGAAATGCCTCAAAATGTCTCGTTAGTGGTAGAAATATTTGATATATGGGGTATTGATTTCATGGGACCGTTTCCTACTTCGCATGGTAACAATTACATATTAGTTGCGGTAGATTACGTGTCTAAATGGGCGGAGGCACAAGCTTTGCCTACCAATGATGCCCGAGTCGTAGGGAAGTTTCTTGTTAAGTTGTTCACCCGTTTTGGTACCCCTCGTGCTATCATTAGTGATCGAGGTACTCATTTTCAAGGGAAATTCGATAGAGTATGCCACCGGTTCGGCGTCACTCATCGGATGTCCACCTCGTATCACCCTCAAACTAGTGGCCAAGCCGAGGTGACCAATAGGGAACTTAAGAGAATCTTAGAGAAGACGGTCGACCAATCACAGAAAGATTGGTCGAAGAAGCTTGATGACGCTCTATGGGCCTACCGCACGGCCTACAAGACCCCTATAGGCACTACTCCCTATAGGATGGTCTATGGCAAAGCATGTCATTTGCCGGTAGAGCTCGAGCACCGAGCTTATTGGGCATTGAAATTTCTAAACCTTGATATGAGTCTCGCAGGAGAAGAGCGTAAGTTTCAGGTACATGAGCTCGAGGAGTATCGCCATCATGCATATGAGAATGCAAAGCTTTACAAGGAGAGGACGAAGCTCATTCATGATTCCCGTTTGAAGCCGGGCAAGGATTTCAAAGTTGGTGATCAAGTTCTCCTATACAACTCTCGGCTCAAGCTCTTTCCCGGGAATTGAGGTCTCGTTGGTCCGGCCCCTTTACGGTAACTCATGTTTTTCCTTATGGCACCATCGTGGTAATCTCTCCATCCCAAACCGAACCTTTTAAGGTGAATGGCCATAGACTTAAGCATTATGTTGTTAGTGATACTATAGGTGCTGTTGAGGTCTTGTCTTTGGTCGTGCCTTGAGTGTTCCTTGCTTCGTCGAGCTTACGACGTTAAACAAGCGCTTCTCGGGAGGCAACCCGAGTGTTTTTCATGTCTTTTCTTCTTGATTTGATTGCGTGATTGTGTGTTTTTGTGGTGTTCTAGGTCCTTGAGTTGTTGTGGTGTCCTTTGTGGTCTCGTAGGCGTTGAAATTCTGAAGTTCGGGGTCCGTTTTGGGTTGATTTGACGGTGTTTTGGTCGTTTTTCGTCGAGGTGAAATTTGATTTTCTGCTGAGGAGGTGCACGCCGTGCACCACTGCACGCCGTGCATGATGCACGCCGTGCACCGTGCACGGTTTGGTGCACGGGCTGTCCAGGAGCATCCAAAAATATTTTCAGCTCCAGGGTGCACGCCGTGCACCCATGCACGCCGTGCACCCTGCACGCCGTGCACCTGATTTTCCCTACTTTATTTCGGTTTGGGTTGTGGTTGGCTCTGTTGATACTTGATTTTCCGATTTGAGTCATTGTTCGATTTGGTTTTGGGCCACCCAACTCACTTGACCCAGCTGGTCCGACCCGACCCACTCACTAGAGGCGTACAACGCTAGGGACTTTGAGAGCCAGCAGTTCTATGGACAGCAGCTTGCTCAGGTGCATGAGGTTCAGCAGTTTCAGGGTATCCAGATTACTCAGATTCAGCATTCTCAGTACTGGCAGCAGCATCAGTCCTACTACTACCAGGAGAGCTTCCACTCTGAGTCCGGCCCCTCCAGCACTTGGGCAGTCTTTCCACCGCCTCCCCCATTTGACGGCTACCATCCATGGTCCCAATGGCCTGGGCACCCACGACCACCACCCCAATGAGAGCTGCAGGATCACTCACCACTTCTCAGGACTTTGGATTTTTCCTTTCTTTTATTTTTGTTTATGACTGCATGTTTTGTTGTGTTTGACTTCTGATTTTCTCTTTTAATTTCTGGCTTTGAACTTGTCATGTTGTTGGATCACACATCTCATCCGTACTCTCATCTTGTCGACTATGGGTTGTGTTTGAGTGGTGTGCCCTCCCTTGTTTTCTACAGGCACCCCTGATTCAGGTCCTCGTCCTGAGCAGGTTACTTGACCCGGGATTCCATCTCTGGCTTCTCTTCTTCACCGCGCGGTATATTCGTTCCACCTTATCCTCTCTCTCTCTTGATCATTGAGGACAATGCTCATGTTAGTCGTAGGGGAGTTTGAGTTTTGGTGTGATTATTTGTCGGTAGAAGTCTAAAGCTATGTTCTGATGTGTTGCATGATCTTAATTGGTTGTCGAATTCCTCTATTGTAGAATCGTTCAGTTCTTGACTTTTAGGGTTTAATTGACTTCAAGTCTTCACAATGATGTTTAGATTGTTCCACTTAGAACCTATAACCGGCATGTTAGCACTAATATCAAATGAGTCTGGGCCAGAACTGAGATTTTATCACTCTTGTATGTTGGTTGATTGGTTGATACGTGTTTTTATACCACTCGATAACACCGGTCTAGGATGATGAAGGCAATCAGAATTTCTTCCCCTCTTCCATGTTTTTCATTCTCTTTTTAATCCTTCGTGATTGTGGCTTGAGATTAGACGGAATCCAATTCGAAATCTTGTGTGGAAGTTGTAAGGGGCTAAGGATCAAGTGGCTAAATTGTGAAAAAAAAAATGCTCAAAAGAAAAGCTAGGCAAGCTCGGCACCTAAGTGAAGTGTCGGGGTGAGCACTAAGCAAAAGGGCAAAGGCTGTGAGCTAGGCAGGTTCAACACCTAAGTGAAGTGTTGAATCGAGCACTAGTATGCAGTAAGAAAAAAAAAAAAGAGTTCTCAAATGTAGCCCTTGACCCTAGCCAGAGTTTTGTAAAGTGCGGATCTAGAAGCGGATGAAGTCGAGTCGATAGCCACATCATAATCACTCACCACTTACGATCCATGTCCCGATTTCAAGTCCTTTTGATTAGAGTTGGTGTTGTCGTGGTCGGTTTTGCTGTGTCCCAATCAACCACTACTTGAAGTGTGCAGAAATTAGTGAGGTTTAGACTTGTTTGGTTGATGTTCTTGCATGTGTAGGTTTAGTTTGTTCGTGGAACAGTTTAAGCTAAATTGTGATTGCTTGAATCTCAATGGACCGAACTTGTCATTTGTGAACTTGGATGTTTTCTAATTCATTTGCTTGAGGACAAGCAAAGCTTAGTCGTAGGGGAATTTGATGTGACTTTAATTAGTGCATTTTAAGCTTATGAATGACCTATGATATGCCCGTGTTTATTCGTGAAATGACATGACTTATATGCCTTTATTGAAGTCTTGTGCAAAGTGTCATTTTATTGTCCGGTTGCCACTTTGGAACCAAATTCGTGGACTATCGGAGTTGCCTCTGTGCATTTTCAGGTTATGGCATCAAAGTACGGATGACAAGGAGCGCATAGGAGCAAACGGGAGGTCATTTGGAGGCCGGACGAGGGAGATATGGGCATTACAAGATTGAGCTTTCTGCAGAGTGCAGGGGTGCACGCCGTGCAGATGTGCACGCCGTGCATGGGTGCACGCCGTGCACTGTGCACGCCGTGCAGGGGTGCACGCCGTGCACTGTCCCCTGCACTATATATACCTTCGTTTTTGGCCATTTTGAAGCATTCTTTGATATCTTTTGAACCCCAAACACATATCCACGAACCCTCAAACCCTAGAACACGTTTTTGGAGCAATTTGAAGCCATTGGAGCTAGGATTGAAGCCAACAAACCTTGGGAGAAGTGCTTACAAGTGGAGAAGTGAAGATCATCTCAAGGATTCATCCATGGTGTTCTTGGTGACCATTCTTCCTTCTTTTCTCTTTACTCCCTTGGCCATGTGTGGCTGAGTTTCTAGGGTTCATCTTGGATGGGTAGATTAGTTGTGCTATGATAGAGAGATGATTGTATAGAACTTGCCATGATTGATCTTGGTTGTATGAGGATGATTCCTAGACTTGTTCTTAATGCCATTTTCTTGCCATGTTTGCTTAATTTGGTCCATTCATTGTAATTTGATGCATGAGAGTGCTTGGATTGCATAGATTGTAGGTCTAGGGATTGAAGTGAGTGTGTTCTAAGAGATTAGATCATCTTATTTCAACCATTTTCACTTGATTTCTCTCTTGGGCATTTTATCGAACACTTGGTGTGCATGTGGATTTTCATCCAATTGAGTTTGAAAAGGCTTTTTGGTGAATCTCTTAGTGTTAGGGCATTGATATGAGAGTGTTGTGACTAGCCTTGTGGTCATAGAGTCTTAAGAGAGGGTCTTGTGTCTTGGCATTTCATCAAACACTTAGAATGCATCCTTTTTCACTTAGCTTGAGAGCGAGAGCCTAAGTTGAGTGGTATTAGGATAGGGACTAGATGCTACGAGAGTGCATTGAGTCTATTAAAGTGAAATGCATGGTCATCCGAATGCAAACTCGATCTTAATTGGCTTGTTTGTTCAATTAGTCATCTTGAGCATGATGAAGCTACCCACCAAGAGAGCCCCTTTGTCTTTGATTTGAACCTCCTTTCTATCTTGCTTAGTCTTTGTTAGTATTGCATTCCTTTACCTTTGTTTCTAAATTTCTCTTTCAAACCAATCCATTTTCAAAACGTTTAGACCGTCTATGAGAAGTGTGAGTATTGGTCTATGAGAGGACCCCGTGGAATACGACCTTGGTAAAAAGCCTTTTATCACTTACGTAGGCGTAGGAGCCGTGATCAGGTCATCGGAGCTGCTAATCAGGCCGCCGGAGCTTGACAGGAAACATATAAAGAACTTCGATAGTACAATCTGTGTCATTTATTCAAGGTCAATAAACAGAGATTTTGTGTGTGTTGGGAGTTGAATTGAGTGTGTTGTGTTGGGTTTGAGAGGGGTGTAGATCTGCAGGGAGATATGCTAGAGCTTAATTTCATGGTTGAGGTTAGGATATTGTGGTTGGTGAGTTTAGTAATTTAGCTGTCAAATTAATGAATTCATTGGAAAAATGTCAAATGTGCAATTCATGTTTTCCATTTATGGAGGCCCTTTGTTGGTCTTCAAGTGACAATTTTTTGTAAATTAAAGGATGAATAAAATGTGAAACAGTTTCCAACTTTTTTAACTACTAAGGAGATAGTGGACGATTGATAGGTTATATGTATATGTATATGTATATTGTTTGTGTTTTAATTCTTATATATAACATAATATATTATTTATATAATTTAAATACTTCAAATAAATACATATGTCATCAAGAGAAAAATGATCAAATAATTATCAATATCTCATCCAATCATCACAAAAAAAAACACAGTGAAAATATCGTCTAATAAGGGTCTGAATACGTCAATAATCATACGCATTACCACCACCGGAAGGTTTATAATCATACGCATTACCACCACCGGAAGGTTTCTTATCCTCCTCTTTTTCCTTGTTATCCTTCTCTTTTTTCTTCTTATCCGACGATGATGTATCCGCCTGTTCCTTCTCAGCCGACGCGGCGACTACGAGCAGAGCCACCAAAAGTGCGCTCAGCCACACCCTCTTCATGATCAACTTTCCTTCCATTTTTTTGTAGTTTGATTTTGCTTTAATTTTGTTTTATATTTTTAGTTTTGTTTGTGTCAAAAGAAGTGCGTAGTTTCTGCCTCTTATATAAATGAATATTTTGAAGGTTGTTCTTGCTTCTATTTTGATGGTGGAAATATTAGGGGTTGTAGATGAAATTGTGGAACTACTTTTCCTAATTTTAGAACTTACTAAATATATCGTTTGGTATTGTCCATTTCCTCATTTCTTTTGGTTAATACGATGGTAGGATGAATGTTTTCAAAACTCTACCGCGCCCGGTATAGACCGTTTGATCGGTTGGATTGTAAATCACTCATTAAAACGATACGATGTACACTAATATAATGACGTGATTTAATCACGGTTCAACTATTATTATAATAGTTAAACTGCATATACCACTAAACTCATTCATAACTAGTACGATTTTGATGTAAGTGACTGTATTGACGAAATAATTATGTGTGCTATCATCGACAGAGCCACAACGTAGAAACAACGTCCCAAAAATTTACAGTAATTACGCGTTCTATCATCTTCATGCGATTGTTGACTCCCGAGGTGTGGTAAACCTTACGACTTGGATGTGCACTTAATTTTCTGTATGTTTGGTTATCTCCAGTGCTCCTTCAGGAGTTATCTAAGGCAAACAAAAAAAAAATTTCATAATGTAATCCATTTCGTTATAATTTTTCGAAAAAAATAGTGTCACTTTTAATTCATAACTTTATTGGTTTAGATTCATTTTTTTATTTTTTTAGTACCCGATTATCATATTAAGTGATTATTCAAAATTCGAGAATCAATTTAGGGATTATTTTGTGAGTAGAATGTTGCGAATTAAAATTAAAAAAAATTACTATAAAACAAAACAAATATGCCTCCCAACATTTCACGTAGTCTCTATAGCCATTCACAATCCTTTATTATTTTAGGTTAAGATAGATGCCTTGTAAAGCAAGGAATATGCCATCTGAAATAATTCAACCTATTCATACACAGAGATTAACAGAAGTCTCCCGATTAGGGCATCACGACAAAACGTGCACGCCCACATTCATTGCTTTTCTTTAACCACATGTACACTCTAAATCATTTTCTTAGGCTACTAATAAATTAGTAATTAAATAATTCCTAATTTGTTTGGTGCAAGTTTTTTTCAAAAACGGTGACGTATTGATAATTCTAGGAGGATAAGGATCAATATCGAGTGACGAATAAATCACCAAACCCTAAATGAGGGAATAGAGAGAACCTACCAGGCAATTGCATATGCATGGCCTAAATTAAATCCGCCAAAAATTAGGGATTTATGGGTGTAATTTTTTACAATTTTTAATTCATTGTTATATATTGATCTCCATTTCTAAAAATTATTTGATTGTGAACGAAGCTTCACGATAGAAAAGTATACTTTGAATTTATTTTTTGCTATAAAATATTTTCTACTACAACGATTTGGTCCAGGCGCACAGATTCGAGAAGCAGCCGCAACCCAGCAAGGGCCCAATAGCCAGATGCCAAAATTTTGCCTCTTGGCGATCCAGATCCTATGTCAGTCAATGACCGAGATAAGACCTAAGTTGGGTCATCAATCCACCAATGACACATGACAACTCGACCCAGATCTCGATGTTCTATAAATAGAGATTAACCTCAACATTGATGTGACATGACCTAATACCCAAACAAGCATAATTGCCCTCGACACGTTTAAGACTCACTATATACACCCTTAGGGGTACGTCTCAGTATACTCCTCTGTCTCTCACTCAAATACTCCTAACTCCCTCCACTCTCATACTTATGCGCTTACTACATTCTCTTGTATGCCTAGCGTGGACATTCTTTGGACTCTCATTTACTTCAAGACCAAATCAACTTTCGTCCACACCCGAATCAACAACTCTTCAAATTAAACCTTAATTTATTGTCATGACCAATCTATTTAGACAAATCAATAATAACAAAGCATTTCCTAACTCGAATTCGACACCTTTTGTATATCTAAATCACACGCTTATCAATCAACGTGGACAAAAACCAAAATGTCGACCAAAAAATCGTCCCCAAAAAAAGCAAGTGAAATCTGCATTATTCACCTAAAAAATCGGGCATATAATTACAAATTTCCGATAAAAGTTTATTTGGCCAGCTTTTCATCTACGTGGCAGCATTTCCCGAATCCCAATCACAACCATATCATCAAAGTTTCAGAAACTTTCGGTGACGGTTAACAAGTACATTTATACGGCCACATCTCCAGCACACCTATCACGCGCCGCCACGTATTAAAGAATCTCCCGAGCCACGTCATCTCTTACATAAACCGTGTGGGGCTACGTCACCGCCCAAACGGCTGACACGTGGACGAAGACGGACATTCGAAAACGAGGTGACATGGGCTGATCGCAATGAATGACATAATCAGAGGTTTTCGGTCAATTATTTTGGAAAAGAGGAAAGTGGTGGGTCCCAGTTTTTGAAAGCGCCACGTCACTTTAATTTTGGAGGGAGTACCGGTGGAGGTTTTTTTGGGAAAATGAGAAAAAAATTTGACTAAAGAAAGTCAATGGTCAAAATTGGTCCTTGGGATATTTGATTTAGGTAAGGAAAATTGTGATGATGAATCTTAGAAATGATAATTACCAAAGGATTTAATTAGTCCTTGGGAAAATTGAAAGAATTGATTAATTGGGGTGTGTAGTCTTTTGATTTTGGAGCAAATTAGTCCAACATGTCGTATGAAAAAGTTTGTATTTAGCGACTGCAAAATTACAACAACATGAAAATGCAGCAACAAATAGTTGATGTTAGCAACGACAATCACTATTTTTAAATAGTATTTACTACAACAAATCACTACAGAAAATAGTGATTGTCGTTGCTAACATCAACTATTTGTTGCTGCATTTTCATGTTGTTGTTGTTGTTGTAATATTTATTTTCATGAAATTTCGATAATGGGTTTGAAGTTATTCATCTACATATACAACATTTGTAGAGGATTGCTTTACGAGCAAGCCTATGTATACACCCTTTGCATACAATGATAGACTGATCTTTAAAAATTGTTTCATAATCGAGTTAGTATTTGCTCAAAACTAACAAAACTACGTATATGTCGTTGAATTATGAAATATCAAGTTAATCGGATAACTCAAAAAGAAAATGAAACCGGGATTTTCATTTTAATACATCAATTAGCATGTTTAATTAACTTGTTATAATTCAACAAATTTAGCACTATTCCCACGTAATGTTGGGACTTGAAAAATGAGGGGGCAAAAGGTTAAAAACCAAAAAGTCAGTGTAGTGGACTCTTTGCTTGAAATCCAAGTAATAAGTTTTTCAAAGCTTTCAACTTTCAAGCATGATTTTCATATGACTAGTAAGAACAAATTAAGAAGAAAAAATAAAGGAAAGAGCTCCAATCAGGCACCGGTCAAAATTCGTTTAATTTGGACGAACGTTGAAAAATTAAAAGGATTTTATCTATAAAATAAAGAAATAATAATAATATAATAATAATATAATAATACATGATTCATCTAAAAAATGAAGTGTTCCTCTCAGCTGATTTGATTGGTCAAGTGGTTCGACTAGTAACGAGGGAGAATGGATTGAGGGAGAGTTGTGATCCTTTCTTTGACCTTCTTGCTAGGATGACGAGGTGGTTCATCGTAGAGAGTACTAGTAAGTGTCTTGTATAGTAAGTGGGTAAGCGTATAGATAGAGTGTTTGGAAGATCGAGAAGAATCGGACATTGCTCATAGGCGTACGAGGTACTATTGGCGTATTAGTTACAAAATGTACAATCCCTATGATGTTTAGTGGGGTTCGGTGATGATGTTTTGTTCCATTAATGTTATGGTCAATGACTATTTCTAGTGTCTCTAGTTTTGGGTCGGGTCACCACGTGTTTGGTGACATGTCTTAGGGTCGATCTGGACCGTTGACAGATGGAGGGACCAAATCACCTAAGGTTGTAGGAGTCCTAGGTCAAGTGAGGATGGGGTTCGCAAGCGCCTATAGCCTGTGTGTGTCTGATCGTGTTTCTTGAGTCCTTGGTTGATCCATCATTAAGCGATCAAATGCAACAATAATACAAATTATTCTGAGATAGCCTTCAATAATTTTGTTGAAATAAAAATCAAATTCCTAAAGTCTTATCTTAAAATTCTTATCCTCTCCACCTAGAACATGGTACTCATTATTACTGGAAGTTCACTAGCATATGAATTTGACTGAAAGTATAAACACAACAAATTAAGAAAAAAATGAGTCAAAATGGGCGACTGTATATTGTACATTCTTAGCAAAAAATTAATTTTAATTATTACGACCCAAGCGTGTAATTTTATCCACTTTCAAATCCCAAATTGCTCATATAATTAATTAATTAATTTTGTACCATGATTGTGTCTAGGTTAAGTGAATCCTTAACAGAATATATATCTGTTTAAAATTAAATATTGTTATTGTTTGATGACGATTTTTCCACAGTTTCAGTCTGACTGTTGACTGTTGAGCATTGAGACATGGAAATGGAGGCATGTCTTATGCTTTAATTTCAAAAGGGGACGAAATTCAATTGATATAATATAACAATGAAATTTAAAAGTTGTTGAATATTTTGGCATGGATTGATTGTTGTTTTCTAAGATTGAGAGGAATTATCAACCACTAATCTAATTTTAGATGATATTAGAGCGGTTGAAAATTGTGATCGTGATAGAGATTGATTTTAATTCAGTCAAACCGTGATCATAACCATTTTAAATTCTGTCAACTGAATTCAAACTATTTTGGACAAAATTACATGATTTTGAGCATTTAGTCATGGTCATAGATATTTGATTCATTTGTTTGAACATTTAAACCACTTATATTTCTTTCCGTTTTGGACATTTAATTCTCATTTTTTTCACTCATGAACGATTTTCAATCAATTTCGGAATGCCCTAATTTGACTCAACTATCCGAAAACCAAATTGGTCATCAAATATTCAAGACCGTGATCAATTTTGAATTGAATGAAATCAAAATCGATTAGTCATGACGATTGAATTCAACTAAGTTTTTGCTTATGGAGAGACTTGGATTGATTCTTCCTTATGGCTAACATGTGTATACTGACACTAAATTATTTTCTATCTCATAGTAAATCATATCATATCCAACTTTTGATCTTTCAAAGTCAAGGGTCAACTACTACATAAGATTCTTATTATCTTAAATCACTTTGATTCAGCCTATCTCTAGAAAGCTTTATCATGCATGCATGCTTTGCTGACATAATACATATAATTTTTTAAATGATTTAACAATGGCTAAAAATATGTATTTCCAACCCAATTCGATATTCTTGAATGGTCATATTATTTTACTGTTTGTAATGCTCTTTAACGATAGAATTTCACCACATATTTAATCTCTCTAAATTTTTCAGTCTTGTTCAGTGGCGGAGCCAGAGAGACACTGCTCTCGACCCAAATAGTTAAAAACTTAAAATATGTATATTTGTATTTTTGGTGTAATTACATATTTAACCATTGGCGAAGATAGAGGCGGTCTACCCTAGGCCCGAGACCCAAATAGCTAAAATATATATATTTTCCGTACAAAAATATATTCGCCCTATTGTATTTTATGTATCGGGTCTAGGGTATACTACAATTATGTTTTCGCCAATCTATATTTAACCGATCACCTTATTTATATATATCAAGCTTAGTGTCTACTTGAATACTGACTCTACACTGATCTTATTTGAGCTTCACAACCCGCACACCGCCACAAGTCGAATCCATCACTCGAGCTATAGAAACAAGTGAACATAATGCATCGAAGTTAATCGAAGTTAAGTTTCTTAAACTTGTATGGTTTATAAATTTAAACCTATTTTACAACAAATTAGAATATAAATATTTAAAAATTTGTAGTAATTAATTAATTAACATTTTTGTCCTGAACTTAGGACCAATATCAATAAAAACAAGGTGACAAACAACGACTAATATGGATCTAGCAGTCGATCTCAGAGTCATGTAATAATAATAATATTATTTATTTCAATATGTGGATATATTAAAATAATTAATTAAAAAATATGTGAATATGCTTAAGTATGCAGACAGCTTTTAATTAGGATTTAGTTAAATATATTTGATTAAATTAAAAGATGATACCATCAACTTGCTGACCAAAAAGGATCTTAGCTAATGGCGGCTTTCGACTGTGCACTTTGATTTGATTCCTAAGTGGGACCTATAGCTACATGCTGACAAAAACCCTAATATCAATTCACTATTTTTTAAAAAAATGAAAAAATTATAAATATACATCTCGCTAAGGTAAGAGTTATCCTACGAACAAAAGTGGGTGTGTTCTTTTTCATCGTATGACTAATGTCTCACTTTTGTTTTAGTGGATGGTATGGTGTGTGAGGATAGAAATCTCTACGAAAGAAGTGGAAAGAAAGTCAAAATAGATTACTTTGCGTTGATAGACTGCTTAATTTTAATTTTGAAGAAAGATTGGACGACTATTCTATTCTTTCAGTAAGCTTCTTGCCGATAAAAGCAAGTGAAAGTTTGTGTAATAGGAGTTTGATGGTTAGGCTTCTATCTATCAGCTCATTCACTATCTTTATTTTTTTGGTGAAAGACGGGACAAAGCCCCTAGTTATTAATTGAAATTGCTCTTAGAAATCGCATGGTTCTTAGATATCTCTAGGGCTGTTGTCAGTAATCTTCACTCTCTGGGTAGATTATTGTTGATTTACTGCTTACTGCCTTGATTCTCCACTTGCAGCTATTTACGTAAAAAAATTCGCTCTTGCTACGACAACCCCAGTTAGTTCGTACCGAAGTCCCATTAATTCGTTATCTAATAAGTAGGGAGATTACAAGATCATTACCCCACAAATTATGTTACAACTCCTTTATTAATAACCAAAATGGATTAAAAAAACATCAAATATTAAATTTGTGCAATTGGGGACAATGGGGTTCTAGTTTTCGACTAACCCTTTTGTCATTTGTCGTTTCTCAGTTTGTCTTGTTTTAGTGGTGGGATCCTTTAGCACATTAGAAAAATTGATTGTATTAATTATAAGCTACAAGTTCTAGAAATAAATTCATTAATTAATTAATCACAACGTCATCCCCATCATTATCAATTACTATCTAGTCATTTAACTTTTCATTATGTCAATTTTTTATTTGTCAACACTCTCAATCATTTTTTTAAATCCCTAATTATCAATTACTTGTCTTCTCTAATTTAGTTTGATTATCAATGAATCAAATATAGATTTAAGGTCTCTGAATAATTTCACATGTCGAGTTTAAGTACATAATTTCAAAGTAACATGGGAAATCGGTACTTTGTTGCATACTATAGAAAAAATTAAAGACAAGCTTTCATGAACCAAATTTCAAAACTGTTAATTAATATAATTTTGAACAAACATACAGTTTGGATCATCTCCCATTGATTTAAAGTAACAATTTATTATTAATTTTATGATAAGTCCAAAGAGAGATTAATTTATGAATAAGTCTGATTATTGTTGAATCGCACATCACATTGTTTTTCGTTCAATTCATTGACGAACATGCAGATCTAACTAAGGTCTCCAAATAATTTCACATGTCGAGACTTAGAACACAATGCCAAACTAACATGGGAAATCCGTACTTTTTGTGGCATACTCTATTTCACAACAAGCATAATAAAAGGACAACTTTACATAAACTTAAGTTTAAAACGATTCAATGAATAATCTATGTATGTAGTGAATGTACGACTTTATCAATTCAAACTAATAATTTATCATTTAACTATATGTCAGACATAAAGAAAGATTAGTTTATCACTAAATCTAATAATCGATGAATTGCACTCCACGCTGTTTCGTTCAGTCTGTTGACTGACATATAAATCTAAGGTCTCGGAATAATTTCACATGTACCAGTACACAACACCAACAGAACATGGGTGGATATGTACTTGTTTGTTGCATACTCAATGTTACAGTACAAATAAAAGTACAAACAAAACCTCAAAATTTTGAATGAATAATATATTTTTAAAGAGAACATATGACTTGATAATCTCCCACTAATTTAAACTAATGATTTATGATTAATTGTTTGGCAGGAAGTAAGGGAGATTAGTTATATTTAATTTTCCAAGAAATTAAAGCAATTAGATCAAGTGTGAACATAACATTAATTAATGAGTTTACACATATATCTACATGGATTATGTGGTTTATGTACCTTTCACACTTGGTTCGGTTCTGGCACATTTCCTTAAATAATAGGGATTGAAACTGACTATTTTTTAATTTAGTTTGGTTTTTTTTAATTTGCTTTCTATTTTTATGTTTAATTTCTTATTAATTTATGTTACTTTGTCATTGGCTGGTATTAATGTGTGTCACATGTGGCCGTGTTAAGATTTATTTAAATAATTTTTTGGAGATGATTGATTATGACTTGGAGTTTTTGAATTAGCTATTGATGAGGTTTGAGATTTCGTTGCTTGGAACAATGATGGTTATTGATCATACGGAAGTATTAATTGACTTTAGTGGATAATTGTATTGAACCGATTAGCTTAGCTTCAATCTGTTGAAGTGATTGATTCTCAATATGACATTAATTCATTCTTGGAGAATATTTGTCTAACATGTTTGGCCTTTACCACATGCTATTGCCTGAGCATATGGGCTTTAAGTCCTCATCGATTCACTCTTCCAAATTCCATATTGGTTCGACGTTAATAGAAAATTATTTTTAAAGGTGATATTTTAATCGTAACGGATAATTTAAGATCACTGAACGATAATTAGGACCTTAACACTTAGCCTACTACAAGTTTACATAGTTGAAAGTCTGATTGATATTTTTCTTAAATATGACCATTCATCAACTTCATTCTCCTTGAGCAATAATTCCCTCTTCGACTCACCATCCGCCGCGCGAAGCAACCACACCGTCTTCGGAGAGTCCGAATCCGGTGACGTAGTTGATTATCAGCACATCACAACCACCGCGTGCTGCTTCCCGATTCGCCGCGCAGCCCCGCGACGAGGATCTAAGATACGAACATCTGGACTCCCCCGATGAAGAATAGCTTCCGTCTCCTCATCTTGTCGACGATCAGCATTGAGAGGAAGGTTAGATTTTGATTGTGCCGATTGAAACGGAGGACATCGGAGTGCTGCAACTCATCCACAACCGGCAGCATTCAGATCTCCACCTCCTCTTCCCCCGCCGGTCAGTCGAGCCATCTTCAACGAAACATTAAGCCGCGGCAACCCAGTGCTGGTACATCGTCTCGTTGATTATTGATTCCAAATGGTAAAGGAACGATTTCATATTCTTCGAATCGGGGTTCACAGCTCCCAGATTTTCGATTAGGGAGAAATCGGTGTCGTCGATTTGTCGGATTAGGATTTTGCAGAATTGCTTCACGGACAGTCTTGATTCCGACGCCATTTGTAGGAATCCTTCCACCATCGCTTCATCGCTAACCGGGAAAATTGAGGAATTGATGTTTCTATCTGCGTTGCCGTCGATTACAATGGCTCGACCTTTGGTTCTCGTGCCGGATTTCAGCGATTTCTTGGCTCTTCGCACTAGCCCTCCAAGTGTTCGAGCTTTTGCCTCAGTGAATCCAGCGGCGACCTCGTCTCCAGATCTTCAATCAAAGCTTTGTGGTGGTTTAATCTCTGAGAAATACACGTTAGATTGCAAGGATTAGGGTACGGATGAGGGACGAATCGGCAGAGGCGATTGAAGCAGTGAGCAAGGGAGAGAGTGGAGGAATTTCGAGGTAAGAAAACAGCGTTACTGTCGTTTGTATTCCAGCAGAGCAAAGCGTAGCCGCCGGAACGGACTCCGCAGATGAACCCCTGGCCGCCGGAGATTGACGTGAAGGAGGTGTTGGGACTAAGCGTCACCGGCGGATCCTGGCTCCCTCCTCGTCGGTAACAAACGATGCTCTGAGTGGCCTGGTGTGAAACGATGCCGCAGACGGTTGGATTTCCGGATGGATTTCCGGAGAGGCGACGGCGATGGTGGATCCGGTGCCGAGGGCATCGGCGATTGAGGGAAGAGAGAGAAGGAAGGTGGGGCGATGAAGGCTGAGAAAGCCGAGGTGAGATTGAGAAATACAGGGGGAGGTGGATTCTTCATCTAATTAAAGGTGGATTGACGACGGCGGCGGCAGTGGTGGTGGACTCCGCCGGACGGGAGTGCTTCATCTGGTCTACGGCGGAGGCGGAAATCTATGACGGGAGAAGGGTGAAGATGTGGAAGGGTTGGATTTAAATGAGATTAAAATTAATAGGCTCCAAAATGCAATTTGGGCAAACCTGGGGTACTATTTTTAGAAGACAGAAAACTTACAAGTTATTTCCGTTAGCCATTTAGTTCAGAATGTTTAAAATTTTACAAATAAGGACTAACGGTGTTAAGTCTGGGATAGATTTGGAGTTTCCGAAACTTAGTGCATTTTTAAAATAAATCGCCAAAGTTAGTGCATTTTAAAAATAATAACCCTTATTACAACTAAATAAGGTTCTCAGAAACACCAAGTACACCACAATATGTCTAATAGAACAATAAATTATCAGATAAAGAAAAATTATGCATACCAATAGGCATCTCATACCCCACATTAGCAAGATAATACGATGCGTGATTGCCTTCGCGATATATATGGATATAAACTCAACCTCCCACGCCTTCCACAACAACTCATGAATTTAGTCCACAACATCAGAGTGCTTGTGGACCCTTTCCCCCCCTCTCAAAGTATGAAGTTAACTGCACACTAGAAGTTGAGTTGCAGTTGTACTCTCTGTTAACCCTTCTCCCAAACTATTAGAATACCTGTCGTAACTGCCTTAACTCTGCTCGGATAATCGAACACACACTCAAACTCATATTGTAGGCCATCAAAACGCGCCTAGTGCTATCTCGAATCTTAATAGTTCTAGTTCTGTTGAATAATTGGGCTGTGACCAGTAAAACTCTCTCTCGAGATGAGTTGTCAAGGCTACATCATCATATTAGTAACCTTAAAAAAATACATGATATACAAACATGTCAAATCGAGAAATATCACAATAAAATTGTACCACACATCAAATATAGAAAACTAATTTACAGGGAGGGGAATAGTGCAGCTGATTTCCTGGCAGGCATATGACTACCCGTTTGGGAGTCACAGTTTTGAGATTTCGGATTGTAGACTTGGCTATTTTTTGCGGCTCGATTGCTTCGGCATCGCTCAGCCTCGTTTGATTTTAGTTAATGATTAGGCGCTCTGCGCCGCTTTCAAAAAAAACTAATCATCAACAAAATGAGAATCTAATAATCAAATCCAACAATCCACCAATAAATTTCTACACTTTCAATTAGTTTTATTTACAAGTAAAAACCAACAAATAATTATTTTCCCACAAACTACAACTTCAATAATCAACCTAATTAAAATCAATTAAAAGAAAAAAAAAACTAAAATTAAAATCCCTAACCACCGCCAATGTCACCACCGTTTCCATCACCGGAACCACACTCCTTACAACCCCCCGCCGTCGCCGCCGCCACCGACGGCGGCGAAGGATCAACTTCAAACCCACATACAGGACAACTCTTCTTAATCAACAACCAATTAGTCACACACTCCTCATGGTAAGCATGCCCGCACCCAACAATTTCCACCACCTCCGCCACCTCATCCTCCACGTACTCCTCCTGACAAATCACACACATTTCCACGTCACCATCCAGCTCAGCAAACTTCCTCTTCCTTAAACACCCCGCCGCCGCAATCTCCTCCGCCGTCAGCCCTCGCTTCTCCTCCCCCACCACCTCCCCTAACGCCACCATGTCCTCGTACGACATGTCGTCCGGGTCCACCTCATCTTCCTCGTACGACATTTCGTCGTCTTCTTGTTCTTCGACGCCTTGGCTGTCGAAGAACTCGTACTCGTTACCGTACTCCTCATCCTCATCCTCGGTTTCGCTATCGCTCCACTCTTCTTCATCTTCATCTTCATTGGAGGCATTGGCTGACGTGGCAGCCACGTCAGCCTCGTGGAGAGCTATGGCGAGGGCCAGGTCGGAGTGGACTTGGTTAAGTATTGCCAACGGTGCTTTCCGTTCGTCTTCGTTGCTTGCCGTCGGAGTTGGTTGTTTGTCGCCGTTGGGTTCCATTTCTTTTAACGAAGTAATAATTATAATAGTAATCGCCGAGAAGAGTTAGGGTTAGGGTTATTAAGGGGAGGGGGCAAGAGGGTTGCTTGAGACGCAAGGAAGGGAGGAAGAAAGCTAGTTGATCAAGTTCTCTAATTGAGGTTATTTGGAAGGCAAAGGAAATATTTATTCTGAAAAGATTCTGTGGTTTATTTTGTTGGATATTCCAATCTTGTACCATGCAATCACTTCTCTATGTGGATTGGTACATATGGGTTTGGCTAAATTATTGGGAATTCAATTCGATATGGTTTCGGTTCGGTTCAATGAATTGGAACTTGTCAATCAAAATGTTATAGATCGATATTCAATCAAATAACTTGATATTAGAATACATGCACCATATTTCGAGAAATACGCATATACGTTTGAAATGTCTGATTTTGAATTGCGTGAACAACAAGTTTGATCGATTTGTTAAAAAACATATATATATTCTTTCAGCATAGTGAGTTCGTAAAAGGAGGTACTCTCTTAAACATGTTACTAGCTAAGTGTTCAAATATCATAAATATATATTTGAGAACACGTATGACAGACAAATTATCAATTCTTCAACTTTTTCATATGAATTAACACGTATGACAGTAAATCAAGTTTTCTGATATTTAAACATATATAAGTTCGGTAAAAACAAAGTTATGTTCGATTCAACCAAAAAAAGAAACCGATTTATCGAATTGACTTTTACCTTGAGGAAAACGGCACCAATAAGAGATTGATGGGATTACAAGTTAAAAGAGATCCATACATTTGTTCGTCAATTAGGGTTAACAATTTGTTTGCCTTGCTGTATACGCAAAAGACAAAACAAAGATTCTGATACATAGGATGATATTGTTAGATTAGATACGTTTACTTATTTCATGCACGCTACCTCTTACTAGGGTGCTGACGAGGCCGAGTCGAGCCGAGCTTTGCCCAGCTCGAGCTCAACTCGTTTGGTTTGAACTCAAGCTCGAGCTCGTGTCAAGCTTTCACAAGCAAGCTCGAGCTCGGCTCGACCAATTTTTTTTTAGCTCAAGCTCGACTCGGCTCGATTCGAAACTGGCTCATTAACAAGCTCAAGCTCGGATCGAGCTCGATTGCAAGTTTTCGAGCTCGAGCTCAGGTCGAAACTAGCTTGTTATGAACCGAGTGAAGCCCAACTTTAACCAAGCTCAGCCCATATCAAGCTTTAATCAAACTCAGCCCAAAATAGAGCTTTTTAACTCATGAACAGAATAACCCAACAAGAAAATTGTTTGGGTCTTATCCCACTCACTTGTGATTATATCCTTGGAGAGACTTATTATTTATAGGCTTGAGAGATCTTTCTTTCTGAGTATATAAAAAATGTGGTATAAACAATGTGGAAATTTTTCTGATGTCTCGTATCAATTGGTTGCTTCCATGAACTCTGTCTTGTAAGGGGAGGAAGTTGTGTCTCTAAGAAGGAATCAACATCACCATTAAGCCTCCTCTGCTTAACTACTTGAGATGAATTTATCTCAGCGTTGCTTTCAGATTTGGGTTGAGGAAACTCCAGACTAGTACCAACCTCAGTGGATGAACCTCAACCTGTTTCTGATCCTTAAATATAGAATGATTGTGCTTCTCTCGAGTAGGGCTTGGGCTACTTCTCGTCCAACTGTTTATGTATCCGTACATGAAAAAACTATTGCAGGCTTTGTCCATCCCATTATTGGCAAGTTACCCTTTCCTTGCAAGCTTTAATGGTCTCGCTCTGAGTGTGCTGTTTTGTGCATCTATATTGAAGAACCTTGTATCCGTAAGTTGATGTAAACTGAGCTGTCAAGAAAGCTTCTTTAGTACCAAAAACAAATCATTAATGTTTGGGTCTTTTTCCCTGTCCACAACACCAGGTGTCCATTGCCACTGGCTTGTCTATTATCACAATGGCGGTAGATGTGGGAATGTAGTCAGAATGAAAACGCAAACATAGATTAGTGAATGTGTTAGGATGTAGGTAGATAACTTTGTTCCATTCATTGGTCGTAATCAATATAAGTTAATCTTTCTCGAATGAAATGAACATGATCATCAATCCAAATGTGAACACTGAAGTGCAAAGAATGAAGCCTAGGTCAACAAGGGATTTCATGATTTTGGTTCATGAACTGTATCAGGAATTGGGTTAGGATCGATTTTGGGGAATTGGGTTAAGATAGGATTTCAGGAACTTATTTGAGATTGGCGTGTTGAATTGGAATTGGGTGTGGATTGCATTTTCATATTGGAGTCAATATTGCATTTCAAGTGAGGCAATCTCTCCGAAATCGAGCTAGCTCGCGAGCTACTTAATCGAGCCGGCTGTCGAGTCATTTCTCGAGCTGATTGACGAGCCATGTAACGAGCTCTAACGAGCAAGCTCGCGAGCTGCATCATTTGAGCCGACGAACCGAGCTGGCTCGTGAGCCAGCCGAGCCGAGCAGGCATGAGCTCGAGCTCGGCTCGTTTACAAACGAGCCGGCTCGCGAGCCAGCTCGTGAAAATTCGAGCCGAGTCACGGGCGATCTTTTTCCGAGCCGAACGCGAGCAGCTTGGTTCGTCAACACCTCTTACCAACCAACCAAAACTATTTTATTCCAGTTTAGGAAAATAGCATTTTGTCCCCTCTACTTTGTCAGCTTAACAAATAGCCCCCTACATTATAAATCACTCTTTTTACCCCCTCCTACTTCGACCACTTTACCATTTGGGTCTTTCCGTTTCAACTTTCGTCTTTGTGACGTTAATTAATTGATGTGCATCCAGTACACCACATTAGCTCCATTAGTCATGTACTAACCTTTTTTAATTGCGAATATAATTACATATAATTAGATAAGATGAAATCGACGAATAAAATGTGTGATTTTAAAACCCTTCGTATTTCATCATACTCTTCGTGATACCTCCCCAATTTATCTCCCTAACCAAATCTTCATCTCCTACCTCCGAGATCTCTCTTTGTCGGTGTGTGGATGTGTCCAGATTTAACGTTATGAAGACAAAAGTTGGGACGAGAGGACCCAAACAGCAAAATCGTCGAAGTAGGAGGGGATAAAAAAGATCAATTTATAGTATAGTGGCTATTTGTTAAGTTGACAAAGTAGAGGAGGGCAAAGTGCTATTTTGCCTTGTAGTTTTCTCCAAACTTCAGTTTATCCATTTCTTGAGATTCTGATTTTGACCAACTTATGATGCATATATTAATTCCATCGATTGATGTGGTTACTTGTTACCCATGACCTTTTACTAGGTTACTTCAACGACAAGAATTTGTTAAGGGTTAAATCATTAGTTCCCAAGGATTTCTATTGTTGAAGTCAATGTTGAAAGCATAATGAAATGAGATTAGTAGCTAGAATTGACTAATTCTTTTGTCAATTTAGAGGTAAGAATATTCTGTCTATGATAAAATTGGGAATCATCAGTTTCATTTTGATTAACAAATTTGAATTTGTTGTAATGAGGTTGGCTTGATTGAAGAGGAATATGCATATGAAAAATTGTAATCGACTCGACCCAATCCAACTCTAGAGTCATGATTATTTTTATCAAAATAGCTAAGACCAAGAGCATATGTAACGACTCTTCTAAGTTCATTCCCATTGGCAATTTCTTAATTCGAACTACTCTATCACTTGATTTTTTTCATAACTTTTCACTTTTTCTAACTTTTTTATTTGATTTCTTTCTGATTTTTCAAATTTTTTCTTTTGATTTTTTTTTTCTTATAATACAAACTCTAGGGGTTGTCACAACTCGAACAAATGAACTTCGATCTCCTAGTTCTAACGAAATGAAAATATTGACACAAGTTTTCGAACTAGTTAAAGCTAAACTTCACCCGACAATCATGCAGTATTAACAAGGTAAGAAAGAACATGAGAATCGGCTTGTAATGTCCTTCCAAATTGAGTCAAATTATTAAGCCGCAATTTCTTAGAGTTGATCGATGCATAAATTAAGGCACACACAAGCTTTAACTCACAAGAATGCACTTATGAGATCGTTATTTTCTAGTATCTCTCTACCGCTATTACTCAACCTAGAGTATGAACTAAACTAGGAATATGATGAGGGTGTAAAATGTGACAAAAACAAGTTTGAAGTAGAAAATAAAATCAAAATTATATAGTGTATACTAAAAGTTAACGAGGTTCAGAGATGAGATGAGTGGTTGTTTAGACTTGAATTCACTAATATATATTATATAAAATATGTTTACGGTATAAAGTACCTTATATACTACTAGTAGCACTGTATCACAAAACTTTCCTTTGTGATGTACTTGATGAACTATAGTATAATATAGTTACTACAAAAATATATATTAAGTTATGGTAAACGCTTCGGTGCACCCACTGACGTTTGTGCTATCTAGAGTGGTATTTTCATTGAACTAATCGTTTATATCAATAGACTTAATCTTAATAAGTCTAAATTGAGCTTAGTTACAATTTTTAGTCATCATAGTATAAGATTATACCTAATGTTCTTCAGGTTTCTTTCTACAGCTGCATTTTTTCTCAATATGATAGATTATCATCTCTACCAAATTAGTTTTTTGTTCAAATCGTCCTATATATCCTTTAACAACATGTAGATTCTTATACTCGAAAAAACAAGATATTAAAAACATGTTTATCTATCAAAAACGTTTAGTGGGTGCACCGGAGTGTTCACCGTTAAGTTATATATATTATTTACTTTCATCTTGCGATGTTGCATGGTGTTATTTGTGACTAATTTATTGCACACAATATATTTATTCTTATACTTAATATATATTATTATATAAAATATGTTTAAAGTATAAAATACCTTATAGATATGTTATATAACATACATATAATATATTCATATTATATATAACATATTATTATATATTATATGTTATATTATTATGTCTAAAAGATAATTTTCTAATTAACATAAAACAAAGATAAATTTTAAAATAATCATACCTTAGATTAAATCAACATCAAGAAAAACACACACCTGTTCTCTCTGTCTCTTTCAAATTCCGACTCGGAATACTAAATTATAAAATATCTCACATACTAAATTTTGCACGAAGTTTGGGATTTTCCATAGGCCTAGTGTCTTGACTTAATTTTTTCATATCACTAGGTTTTTAATTCACACACTTATTTTTATTTTTTATGATAGGTATTTCACACAGTTTGTTTTTATCTGCCACAATTGGTTCATTGCACTCTCTGTATAGTTACAGAGTGTGCAATGATCGGTTCATCGTATACTATATACGAGTGAGGTCGAGGAGGACAAAGAGATGTGTACTGCTCTACTTCATAGCTATTTAAGTCGCTGGTTCATTTTCCAACTCTGCAAGTACTAACAAGGTATTCTTCCTACTTACGATTCTGATTCATTCTCTTTTCAATTTGCATTTTAGCTCCACATAGTACATATGATTTCAATCTGGTTAGATTGTTAAACCTTGAATCGATCTCTCAGTTAATGGGTTCAATGCTTGATGAGCCAGAGGAGCTCTCGCCGAAATTTCAAAGGCTGGACAAGTTCGTGACTTTGCACATCCTGGTCCCCATGTTCGAGTCTCTTGGTTGTTATTTGCTTCTTCTGTATCAAGAATGCTTACGTAGGCGTAGGCGCCGTGATCATGTCACCGGAGCTGCTAATCAGGACACGAAGCTGCTAATCAGGCCGCCGGAGCTTGACAAGAAACATAAAGAGCTTCGATAGTACAATCTGTCATTTATTCAAGGTCAATAAACAGATTTTGTGTGTTTGGGAGTTGAATTGAGGGTGTTGTGTTGGGTTTGAGAGGGGTGTAGATCTGCAGGGGAGAGATATGCTAGAGGTTAATTTCATGGTTGAGGTTAGGATATTAGTGTCTCTGTTTCCTTTATTTTTGTTTCGTGTATACAACAAACTGAGAGCAAGTTGCTGCAGCTATGGTTGGTGAGTTTAGTAATTTAGCTGTCAAATTAATGAATTCATTGAAAAAATGTCAAATGTGCAAATTTTTTAAACTATAGTCATGTTTTCCATTTTGGTGACCCTTTGTTGGTCTTCAAGTGTCAATTTTGTAAATTAAAGGATGAATAAAATGTGAAATTGTTTAATATATTGAGAACTTTTTTAACTATTAAGGAGATAGTGGATGATTGATAGGTTTTTTTTTTTTGATAAATTATGATTGATAGGTTATATATATATTATATATATATATATATATATATATATATATAGAGATATATGTATATGTATATATGTTTGTGTTTTAATTCTTATATATAACATAATATATTATTTATAATTTAAATACTTCAAATAAATACATATGTCATTAAAAGAAAAAGAAAAAAAAAACTAACACTACCTTAAATGGCCTATGTCACTTTGCATTTTATTCAAACTTGCAAAAAATTTGAAAATTTGTATTTATAATTGTAATTAGAATTACAAAAAAATATGAAAAAAATTTAGTGTTTGGGTACTAAAATTTTAGTTTAGTGTTCCTCTCTATTCAACTTGTCAGTTCATTTCTACAATAAACGGTCGATTATCATAATATTAATGAATGCACAAAATTATTAAGGCTGAAATGTGCTTCAATTTGTACAATAAAACGTCGATGAACAATATTCTTTAATGTTATAATATGATAGTAAATTAGTTGATGAGCTTAAATGGTAGATCACAATATGGTAGATCACAATACTTTTATATTTGAGGTTGTAGGTTCAAGTCTTGTAGTGGGTGAAAATTTTCATTTTTATTAAAAAAATCATTGATTGACTACCTACCTACAATCAAGAAAAAATTATTATATAAAATATGTTTAAAGTATAAAGTACCTTATAATTGTGTTATATAATGTATATATAATATTAGAACATGTTATATATAACATATCAAAATATATTATATGTTATATTAATATAATTACTATACTGTTGCGCCGCATGGTACTGTATACTACTAGTAGCACTGTATCACGAAAAATCCCTTTGGGATGTACTTGATGAACTATAGTATAATATAGTTACTACAAAAATATATATTATTTACTTTCAACAACGTTATTTGCCACTAATTCAATGCACATGATATATTTGTTTTTATATTTATATATATTATTATATAAAATATGATTAAAGTATAAAGTACCATATGTTATATAGCATATTTAAAATAATATAACATGTTATATTATTATGTTTAAAAGATAATTTTTTCATTGACCTAATATGTGTAAAAGTTTAATTTTATAATAATCATACCTTCGATTAAATCAATAGAAATAAAACCACACACCTGTTCTTTGTGTCTCTTTCCGATTCCAACTCGGGCTACTAAATTATAAAACATCTAACATACTAAACTGTGCATGAAGTTTGCGCCTTCCCGTAGGCCTAGTGTCTATGCTTAATTTTTGCTTATCACTAGGTTTTTAATTCACACTTATTTTCATTTTTATCATAGGTATTTCACACAGTTTCTCTTTATCCGCCATTATTGGTTCATCGCACTCTCTGCACTCGGTATAGTTGTAGAGTGTGCTATGATCGGCGTCATTGTATACTATATACGAGTATGGTCGAGGAGGACAAAGAGATGTGTACTTCTCTCCTTAATAGCTTTCATGATCACTATCATAGTGATCGTGGTCGTGATAGCTATGCTTCACTTCCTAGAGACCCACCACCATCGTAGACGAGGGAAATTTGTGGGTTGGGTACTCACTGTTGCCGGATTCATCTCCGTTGTACCCATCTTCCTAGACATTGTAAGTTTTATTTAATCGTTTTATTTTACAATTAAAAAAATGTGTACCATACTAACATGCAAGAGCTCCTTATTCACGTATTAGAGGGCGGTCTGGAGGGCACACACCATTTCTGAGGTTTCTGGAATTTCCACAGCGTGTGGATTTCTTGGGAGCGCCGGATTCTTAGCCTACGGGATTTTGAGTCATCGTGTCTTTGTTGCGGTAAATACCTGTCAAATAATTATGAATTGAACTTATTAAAAGCCTTTAATGATGTTTTATCTTCACGTTTTTATAGGCTCGCCATGGCATCACATTAGCGATGTATGGTTTCATATTAGTGGCTCTCTGCACCCACGCCATCATCTCACGCAGGAGGCCTCCTTCTACTGTTGGGATTGCGATAACTAGCCAGATTCGTCTACCAACGGACATTGAGGACCTGGTGCGATTCATAGAGCAGTACTCTCTTACATATGACATACATATAGCTACGTGAACTGTGAACCCTCACTCATCAGTATCGAGGAGATTCAGATCCTAGCAGCCTTTTGCTTTGGTTGGCCATCATCGTTGATGCAGTGTAAGTATATATATAGTTTGATTAACGTAAACTTTCTTATATAGTATGCTAACCTTAAATAAATAATTAACTAATTTGTTTATTTGTTTGTTGTTTTGTAGATTGACGACCAAGGGTGTCGCTTGGACTGACAAATCAAGCGACAACTTCATCAAGAATGGATACGTGAGGCCCTCACGTATTCAACTTGGGGAATCATATCCTCTTTTTGTTGTAATTTATTTATTATTATGTCTTTATATTTCAAAATTGCAAAGTTTAATTATAAGGTTCTCATAAAACAGTTGTTTTTTAAAAACTAGTTGCAATTGAATAAATAAATAAATAAAGTTGCTATTGAAATATATAACTTGATGGATTTATAAAAGAGGACATGAGTGCATAAATAAATGGCTAATAAACATGTTATATAACATATATATATAATATTATACATGTTATATATAATATATTATAATATATAATATGTTATATTAATATAATTACTATACTATTGCGCTGCATGGTACCATTGCCATCACAATCTATCATACCTTATAAATTAAACCAAATGAGTTTCCATTTCAAGGGCAAGAGAACTATGGCAGTAACCATGCATATACCTCAGAAGGGAATGCAATTACTTACTCTCTTACATATGATATACATATAGCTAAGAGTTCGTTTGGTTGGATGATATGTAGATATATTAATATTATGGATATATTGATATGTTATTACATTGATATTAGTAGATCAATTAGTAAGATAACATTGTTTGGTGTAGTGATATTGTAATAATTTGTGATAAGTTACTTTAATGAGAAATTGGCCAATTTGCCCTCAACTTTATGGGTTATAATACACTTGCTCTGAACATAATCGAATGAACTTTACCTAGCTAATTCACCAACTACTTTAATGGAAGGTTTGGAGGTTTGACTAATTTACTAAGAAAATAGGGCACCTGTCAATTGTCCAAAACTAGTTGGACAATGGAATCGACGGACGTCAATCGACAAATTGTGAGGAGGTGAGAGAGAATTAATCGGGGATGAGAAATGAGGAAAGTAAATAATGACACTGTAATTGAGAGGATAGAACAGGGGCAAAAAGGTCTGTAAAGAGTGATATCAATATCACTCCACGGATATTCTAGAACAGAGTATATAGTAACGGTTAGTAGTTATGAGAAGGTTATTGTTAACCGCAACTCAAATACGATTCAGTTAAGATTAGTGGTTTGGGAGATTTTGCGGTATGGTTAACTACAAATTTCGGTGTGATTAACCATAACCGCACCGATTTCCACCCCTAATACTATATAATATGTTTTATTAGTTTCTTCTTCCAACTATGATAATATCTACCTTATTATTACCCTTTTTCTTGTATGATTAGTTTGTTTGAATTGACTACATACAAGTTAATTACTGACTCACTCCTCATGTGATTCGGCTTAGCTCCCAACCCGTTAAACCAATGATCATATCGTATCGTTACCCGACTGGTTATACAACTTATACTCTTCTACCCGCCATCGAATGGAACTTATTTCTTTGAGTCAATTGATCTTCACTTATAGATTTCTCTTACAACTTGTGTGGCCTAGTCTAACCTTATTAAACCTATCCATGGCTTAAATTGATCAAAATTTGATCATCACGTACCAATAAATTTTGAATATGGGACTTGAGTTGTTTAGAGAGGTTAATGATTTGTTATTTAATTGCCTATAATGGGTTCCATGTTTTGTGGAATCAGTAATTGGATTTAACCATTAATGTTGACGTGTTACTCAAGTACAATTTCGTAAAGCAATGTACTTTACTTGTTTGGTTACCGAATCAAACCGTTTTCAGAACTTTGTGCCACTCTATCGGTTAGTCGATCTAATGAGTATTGTCACCCCAATTGATCTGTAACTCGACCATCCCTTGACTTTCTTTGTCCGATTAACTCAACCTAGTATAGCTTGACCAACTCTATGTATGACCCAGATTAACTAAACATCAACAACTCATAACTCAATAAACACGCGCAATGGAAATAGATCTTCGCTATACAAACTTGCAACTCGAGTAAATCTATGACCCAATCAAACCCCACAAACCAATCAACTCAGCCTGAATCCAACCCAATCGGCTCCTTTGACACATCTCCAATAACATCTACCCTATTCAAGAAGTGATCAATTAATGCAGTTTCAATGTGCAAAGGCCCTCGAACGCGAAAACGACCATCTCAAAGGCTTAATGGTGATCCGTATCTTTATGGTCCAAGTCCTTTCTCGAGCTCAAGGTGCATAATTTTTCACTTAATTTGGTCCAATTTCGACTAGAATGAATAGTTTCGCCAAAATTGGAAATTCTGTCTGAATCAGATCAGAATTGAGCGACTGGAATTAGTTGGAATTAAACCGGGCTATTTTTGCGTTTGGAAAATGTACTCGATGAAATCAGACCCACGTTTGTAATTAGTCCAATTCTAACTCCTATTCCTGCCTAGAAAACGACGTTGTAGTCTACTAATGTCAATAACCCAACTAAATGTAACAATGTCAAGATGACCTAGTGGTTGATGCTGCACTAGACTAGTGAGAAAAATATGCGGTTTAATTTCCAATATCCACCTAGAAAAATGACTGAAATCATTTCATAATTACCGAATTAATCATAAACGAAGAGCCTCATTTCATTAATTCATCGTTTACATGTAATAGCAAAATATCAAAATCCTTCTTTTTTATGAGAATCCCAATTAGGTAAATCTCAAATATAATTCTAAGTAGCTAAAACAAGAACAAAAGTGAAAGATTATGCTGCCAAACCTTAGCTTCTTTCTAATCCTTCAATGTACCATCTAATCAACAATAAAACCAATTTCAGTAACAATAAAACCTTAACTTTTTTGTGTTAATATTTTACTGGAAAATATTTTTTATTTGTTTTTATTTAGTTAACTGGAAAAAACAGATTATGCTTTAATATATTATAGATATTCTGCCCCCCCCCCCCCAATTGCTTAAGAAAGAGGTTGGTATATATTTTGTCACCGATCGACTAAATTCGGTTTGAGATTAATCTTTTCAAAACGTATTTTTCTTCATAGAAATAACTGACGAATAATACACGAATAACAATTAACTACAAATATTATTCAAAACACAAATTTATCGTGACGGATGAATTTGGCCGTCAACACCGCAAGCCAGAGTCAAATGGCTAGATTAGCCAACATTACTGTTAATGCTTGAGGCCTTGGACCTTTCATAGGGTGCCATGTGTGGATGGTTTCCTTAATTAAAGCTCAAAGTCTCAAACCTGGCTTAGTATCTATTTTAATCATTAACGTACAGAGGTTTTAATTAACATAATGGTTAATAATGTTTCATGTAGTCATTAGATTTAACATAGTGGTCATTCTGTCAACTCTCCATCCAAGTCCGCCGAGGAAATCTAGCTCCACGAACGTTAAGGTTATCTTGGAAAGTTTGGAGTCTTTTGAATCGAGAATTAACGGAGATAATAGATGAAAACTTGACGGAACGGCCACTATGTTACAAATTAAATAAGTTAATAGCCACATGAAAAGATTATTGACCATTATATTATAACTATAAACATTAATGATCAAATTAGATATAATGCAAACGTTTTGCGATATGACGTCGTTAAGCATTCATAATGATACGCCATCGTTTAATCTAATAGTTACTCGATTTTTTCGTCTATGTCCTGACTCGAAAAAGAACCAGAGAGGAAAACTGTGAATTTGACACCTGAAACTCGAAACCTCTGAGCTCTAGGGTTGCCGCCGCCAAAACATTCGCCGTCGGTGCGCCACCGCCGGCCGTCCAGACTACGCCGCCGCCATTGAATCCAGCGAAGTTCTTCTGTTCATATAGGTATTCGCCCATTCCTTTTGTCTTCCTTCCCTCTTTATATTCTTTGCAACTGTCATGAACTTCTGCGCTGAGTCTATCAATCATTATTTTTCTCTTCCTGATTTGTTTTAGCAATCGTGAAACTACAAGTTTCTCCAGAGTCACATTTTCTTATAGTATTGATGATGAACATGAACAATGTTATAACTGTGTTTTAGAATTTTTAAGCATGGCTGTGAGGAATCTTGAGCCTGATTGAGTTTTCTGTGTTACAGTGCGAGTAGTTTCTGGTTTTCTTCGTCCGGAGCTGTCAGTGACACAGTGACTGATGCTCTGTTTCTTTCTTTGGTTCTCAATTGAGTAGTAGCTTGCAATCCAAGGTCTAACAATGCCTAAAAGCAAGGCTTCTTCAAAGAAGCAGCAAAAGCGCGGGATTGACTTCAAGGTTTGCAGTTATCATCATTCATAAATTTTCACTTTTTCAATTTAATTTCTGAATGTGGGAACTCTTCTGACTTAAGTTGGATTTTCTGTTCTTCCCACGCAGAAAATAAAAAGGAAGATAGGCAGGAAGTTGCCACCCCCTAAGAACACCACGAACACTGAAGTTAAATCGAAAGGTTCAATTATTTATCCAGTTTAAATTAATGAAACTACAGGGTTGCTGCTAAATTGGATTTGTACACCTTTCTTGTTGTGCTCTGTAGACTGATGGACATTAGGTTATGTTGAATTTGATTGCAGCAATTGTTCTCCCTGAGCAGAGTGTCGCATCAGAGAAAACAGGTTTGGCTGTAAGCAAGAAAGGATTGACCTTAAAAGAGCTCCTTCAACAAACATCTCATCACAATGCCAAAGTTCGTAAAGGTATATGCTAGTGTAGAATAAGTAGCTGCCTTCTAATTATCAAGGTGTTTGATAAGTTTGTACTGGGAAGTTGCATTATGTTGTGATGTCCTCTACTGTTATGGTTTCTAACGTAGGATATCTTCCTGGATACCATTGCCACTACCAGAACCTATTCATTATAATCCATCCAGTGGTCAACTAAACTAAAAAAGTGGCTTATGTATTAGTCATTCGTTTTGTACTTAATGTTGCAACATTCCTGACAGAATCAGAACATTACTAACCTTGATCTGTTAGGGGAATGTTTGAAACATGTGTTTATGTGATAATGGAAAGCTCTGTATGTGTATTCATGAAGATGCATTCTTTTCACTCTTCCTTTTATTTCCTAAAAATGCTTCTCACCCATTCAGTATAGGTACGGCTAGCAAAATATGTAAACATCAAAATCCACATCTGGCACGCTGGATGAGTCAACTTCTGTTATTCTTTTCTTGTTTCTCTAGTGTCTTTTTTTCCCACATGGAAGTAGGTTGATGTTGATGTGTGGTGACTGTTTTTTCTTTGGTGAAGTCTGTAGCATTTGACCTTCAGGCAAAGTCAGCTATGGTATT
Organism: Linum lewisii; assembly: GCA_034768395.1. Lineage (NCBI taxonomy): Eukaryota > Viridiplantae > Streptophyta > Magnoliopsida > Malpighiales > Linaceae > Linum > Linum lewisii. Next base: position 66,456,635 of record CM068298.1, read on the forward strand.
ATTAAAACCAATTCACTTTGTAGATGCATTAATCGGCATAAGAGATTTACTCCTCAAGTTCCCAGAGGAACTGAAGTCACACAGATATGCTGTGATAGAGAAGTTACGCGAACGCATCAGTGACGATGATAAAATGGTTCGAGAAAACCTATATCAATTACTCAAGTCAGTTATCTTCCCTGCCTGTCAAGAGGTAATTTTTTGCTTCTTGACCCCTCTTGCTTGAGATCTTGTATCTATGATTTATAGGGTATTGCGTTTTAATTGGTTATGCATAAATTATTTATTGTTAATCACTAAGCTAAAAACATATAGACGTAATAAAAATTTATTATGTTTTGTTTGGATAATCATACAATTTTAAACTCATAACTAAAAACTTTTGAACTGCCGTATAGGCTGGTAGGTTCGCTGTCTTATTTCGTTGTGCTGTTCAACTAGTGCCTTATGATAACTGATTTAGATTGAATCTTTTTTCTTATCCAGGATAGTCAGGGACCTTTGATATCTATGGTGATGGCTTACATTTTCAATGCTATGACACATTTGGCAATTGATGTTCGACTGATGGCTTTCAAGTTTTTCAATCTTATTGTAGAATATCATCCAGATGCTTTTGTTCTGCATGCTGAAAAGGTAAATTTTGTCTGCTACTGCATTCAGTCATTTGGGTCTCTTTATGGATACTGATGGAGTTTGGATGGATGTCATATACTTATGCATATTGTCATTCCTTGTGAACGCTGAAAGTTGGTCAAGCTTCTCCATCTAATTTACTTGAACTGTCATATATGAGTTTTGCTAGATGACTTTGACATAAAAAGTCAATATCAGGTTAACAATCCAGTAGATGCATGAAATGCACTTATATCAACCATCGTGGTTGGACTTCTATCTCTTTCTCTATTGCCGCCACATTTTTTAAGGTCTCAAAATCCTTGTGGTTTTTGTTTTGATTGATCTACGTATACTAGTAGGTCTAACATGTTCTAAAGAAATTGATATATTCTGAAGCTATCCTGCTAGTTTACCAGTAATTATTTATTATCCATTTCTGTTTCTGCTCTTGGTTACTTGCATTTGATAGGCCTTCTATCAAATATTTCTTGAACAGATACTACAAAACTATGAAAATATTCTGAGGAGCAACCAGTTCGATCTACAATACAAGACCAAGCTCAGGAATGTTCTTGCTGGATTAGTATGTTGTTTGTCACTGTTGCCATGTGCTAAAAAAGAAGTTGATTCATCTGGACAGGTGCCCTCTTTGAACTATTGACTATATAATTTGCATTTGTTTTTCTTGATTATCAAATAGGCTGGTTCTGTAACATGCCCCCAGTAGAACCAATCTTCTTCAGTGTACCTTCCAATTGATTCATTCATATCTAGAGTGTTTTCATGTTGTCATTGCTGTTACAGTAGCTATGTCAGGATTCATTTGTTTATGTTATCTTAGGGTTAGTCCAATTGGTTTAAACAAGTATCATGTATCCTCTATATGAGTTAGTAAACAATTATGCTTGTCATCCATGGAAAAAGATGGAGCAGGTTGTCGTGCTGGACACTGTCACAATTTTACCTGTACCTACAATACCAGGATGTTCTCATATGCACTATGCTAATGTGTATGTAAGATTCAATTCCTGTTGTTCAATTTGACGATCAGCTCTTCCAAAGAAATATTTCAATAAAGTTCCCTTTGTTGTCCTTGACTCCTAGTATAGTGGATGAGGGAACATTAAGCTCGCTTTAGGTTCAAACCTAGGCGAATATTCAACTTTCATAGGGAAACATGAAGTTGCGTTCTTGAATGATTGAATGTCGGTTGTTTGCTACTGTTATGATTTAATTTATAAAGCTTCTCCATTTGTTCAGTTATGATTTTTCTGCTCCTGACAATCTTCGTTCAAACTTGTAGGATGCTCTTACCAATGAAGTACTTCATGCTTATGAACCAGATGAACCTACAGAATCTGTTGGTAAGTGTTAAGTACTAAGCACCTTCTTGATACCTTATGTAGGGGGCTTGAAGTATTTATGGAATACATGTTTGAAGACATGATTGTTATTTTCCATTATGATGGTTATGTCAAACGTGCATGATACTCTTTCCAATTTTTTTGGAAGAGCACTGTCATGAATATATTATAGAGATCAAAAGTTCTAATAAAACATCACAGAGTATACCAACTAATTTAACTTCCTGTTTTTCTTACTCAGAATTGTCTATCATCGACAAAAAGTTGAAGGAACTTTTGCCAGTATTGCTCAGTTGCTTTCAAGACTTCATTCCATCAACACAAGGCATGTCCCAGATGGATGCACAATCATTTGATTGCATGCTTAGCACTCTGCAGAGCATATCTCTCGCTGTCAGGTTCTTTATTTATGGGATTGGAAAGGATAACCTAGACTTACAGCGACTTGATGGAAGTCGTGAATTGTATTTGTGGGATCATAGGATCTCGCCAACAGTAAAGAAGTTGCTAGGTCTGTTTCCACTGAATTCAACACGTGACCACTCAGGAAAGGTACTAACTTATCCATACCTTGCATGGTGTGTCACAGTCTGTCTAATTGTGCTGATAGAAGATCAGGTGGATAAAAGAATTCAGTTTTCTTTGAGACAGCAGTTTCTAATTTCATGATTAAATGTTTTCATTTTGTTACCCTGATTAGAGATTGTCACTGTTTCCTTTCTTATTCATGCCTTTTGCTTTTATCAAGAGTCGAACATCATGATCTCATCACTATTGTTTTTCTTGACTTTTCTGTCATCTTGATGATTTATGTTTGTTAATTCATGCAGGATGATGATAGATATTTCATCTTGAACACTTTAATCTCTGAGATATTTCTGTGCACAAAGGAGTGGATAGAGCCTTCTGCTGACATGTTCGTAAAATATTTGGCATTTATGAAATATGTACTGGAGGTTTGATTTCTGTCCCTTTACATGTACTTGAGGGACTTACAAAGTTATAGTAAATCAGTATTGTTATGCTGTTTCAATAGTACAAATTCCATTAAATAACCAGTAAAATGTGGACTCTTCCAACATTTTGTAGGGTGCTTGGCAGATTTGAACTATAGAAACTGCTAAATAGAATGACTTGTCAACTGCATAACTCTCTTCATTAATTATTTCTACTACTTTCTTTACATGTCCTCTGATAATGCCAAATAATAGTGTACTGAGTTGGATTAGTTGGTTCTGCAATTTTGCTATGAGTCTCAAGGAAAAATGCTTTCGTTATGACTCTGCAGATCAGTGATAAAGAGTCTGGCAAAACAGCGATTAGAGAAAAGCACATGCTTCCTCTGATTCCCTTTCTCCCGAAGCTTGTTTCACAAGTGACCGAGAACTGGAAAGCTCAGCTTCTTCAGGTAGTACTTATGGTCTTCGAAGACCTTTTCTTTTTGAATAAAAAGTTATGGTTGTGTTTTTGCTGTCCATCTGCTAATTTTTTTTCCTGTTCATATCTTGGTGGCTGCTTTTCCTCTTATTTCTAACACCCTTTTAACAGATATGACAAATGAATATATTGTTGCAGGCATTCACAAAGACATTTCAGGATTGCAGTCCAGATTCCAAAATAAAAATGGTTTTCCTTCAAGTAATCGAAGAAATGCTATTATCTGTGTGTACTCTGAACCCTTGAGCCTCAGTCAGGCCTTTGAAGCTTGCTTTTATTTTCCTAGCAGATGACTGATTGATTTTCTCTATCTCATTCTGATTTTTAGGGAGAAGCAGAGTGGGATCTGAATGCAAGTAATTCAGAACTCTTTAACTGTCAGATTAGTTGGATGAGAGAGCTTCCTCAACTGTTAATTCAGCTTGGCGATAGGCACCCCTCATCTTCCCAGGTTTCTTTTTTGAAAGTTGCACTATCTTATTATGTGCTTCAGTTCTGTTGCTCCTTTCTGAGTCTCTTCAGGCACGTGATTGCTAAACATGCACAGCTTATGATCTTTCTTCAGGCTGTGTTGCGTCTTATTCTTCGCTTGGGCCAGCATTCAGGGGCAAAAACTTTTCGGGCCTCTGAATATGATAACCTGCAGTACTCACTGGAGGAATTCTACAGCACAAGCCAACAAGGCAAGTATAACTTCACTAGAAGAGATTTGCAGCAGACGGGAGGTCAACTGTCGATATACTTATATTATGTGTTCTTTTTGTTTGCAGGGAAAATACATTATGGACCTTTCATAAAACTTCCAAGAGTTTCTCAAGAACTCTCTCTTTGTTGTTTATATTATTTCTCACACTTGGATTCAGCTTTGCTCAGGTCCTTGGCTTCATGTATTTGCCTCAGTAAGTGCGTGTATGAACCTTGTTTTATTTCATCTGTTTCTGTTTCTCCCCTTGTGATTGAAATTGAATGGGTAGCGCAAGAGAATGTACTTTTTTTTGTCTGATCTCTTACATATTGCAGGTCATGAGTTGGACGAATCCTTGATTCTCCGGATCATTGAGCTTCTGCAATCTTGTTATTGTGCTGGCCATTTTCAGATCACTGACCATATTAGCTTCTTTGCGACTTTATTATCCCGTTTTGTAGCATCACCTGGTAAGCCTAAAGTTCTTCTCTCCCGTTGCAATCTCCATGTTTGTTGTGATTGTGCTCTTACGAATTTCATTCAATACTTTGATTTAAAACTAGTTCTGAGAAATATAATAGTTAAGATGTTTCCTCACCTGCAGAAAGTATTAGTCGTTCCAGGGGGACTGATGCAGTGATTAATAATCACGGAATCTTAAAGTCCATGACCTGTGCTATTTCTAACTTCTTGTCACAGTTAGGGGACAAGTCTCTTGTTCTCTTTATTCTGGAGGGAGTGATACTGGAGCAATTGGTAACTGAGTAACAGAAACATAATTCTCTTTTCGGTTATTGCTGTTTTATCACTGCTTGTCACAGAAACTGAATTACCGTTGTGTTTCGAACCATGTTTTCAGTCATTGAAGCCATCTCTTCACAATGCCTGTGCTATGCTTAGAGTGCTGATTGTGCTTGATTCTAAACCTACAAAACTTTCCGAACATAGCATCCAGTATCTAGGCAACTATCTTGCAGGATACCTGATTGATGTCGTACAGGTAAAAATTTGCATCTCTTCACAAGGTTCTTAGGTTTCACTGCTGAACTCAGTTTCTTAATTTCTTTCACCGTTAACATTATAATCTGTGTTCTTTAGGCCCATTTCTATTTTGATATCATAGCTGAATTAAAATTTATGACGACCTAAACTGAACTGATAGTTGAAAGTTCAGGTCTTCACACCCCAAAGTGAGCACTCTATAGTGACACGTTCCAACTTCTTTGCAGCAAATTCAAGAAGACAGTGACCCAGCTGAGTACGTTGAAGCATCACGCTATTATCTCGTGCCGTGTTTTTTCCTGTTCGACAGAAGTCACAGGATTCTGGGTCTTGTATTGACGACAATGGCGTCACTGATACAAGAGCATATCACATCTGTTTCGCCCAACGATGATGCTGGTTCAAGGGTCTCAAGTAAGATAGAGAGCATTGTTGGTGTACTACTCTTGATGCACAGAGAAGCCAAAATCTGGAGACTGGTTTGTTCATCCAAAGATGATTTGACCCATATTTCGCGAAGTGTACAGTCTCTCTTGGTAAGTTTCCTTAATCCAACCTGTATCTAAAAGATTGATTAGGTATCAGTCAAAAGGAAGATTGATTCTTATGTCTTTTGATATGGTGTTGTTCTTTGTCTAGCATTCGGAGTTCAATTTGACAATTGAAGGAAGGCACAGAGTGCAACAAGCATTTGATCGATTGCAGACTGTTACGCGTTCTTTACGTCAGGAGTCCCAAATAACATAGGACTGTCTTACTTTAATGGTGTATGAAATTTTCTATTACATACAACTTTCTAACTTGTAAAGGGTAGTTTAGCAATGCAAGCATGAGGTTCAGAATGTAATCGCTCGGTTAACTACATTGTAATCGCAATGGAAAGCTCGATGACTTGCAATCGCGTAATCGAGAGGAACAACTCCTGACTTGTGATTTTCGCAAACTTTTTGAAAACACATGGTAGGTTACCACATTGTTGAACCTAAGCTAGCTAATGTTGAATAAATTATCTCAAGAGCCAATATTTCATTGCTGGGCTCAGTAACGAGGGCTTGTGATCCAGTGGAGGCATTAAGTGATGGGACATTCGGTGAGCTTTAAGGGTTGGGCTTGCACTTGTCAAATCTCTGGCTTGCCGTTCCAAGGTTGGAGTTGAGCTTGGGTTTCTCGGTGAAGACTGAGTGGAGGTAATGCTGGTTGGTTCACTTGTTTCTGGTTGCCGTTCCAGTTGGATTGCTTAGTTTCGGTTGAAACTGGGTGCACTGGTTCGTGGAGTGAGGGTATTCTGAGACATGTAACAGCGATCACCTCCCTCTAGCTTTTTGGGTTTTGATATCATGTATTTGATGAAACATGATGTTTTGAGATTGTTGTTTTTGGAACCCCAATTTTGGATTCGAGTCTGGACAAACGTCTTAGTCATTCTTCGAAACCCCTACTTGTTTACTTTTGCATTCTTAGTTAATTAGTTCATAAACCAATTCCAAAATTAACAACGATATCCCCGATTAGCTTAATTCACATTGTTGAGTAATAGAACGGAAAGACCTTAGGAAAATACGATATATTTGGAGAAATCCATTCAGTAAGATTTGGTGCGCGTTAATTCTTGCATCAAACGAGTTAGTAGCGAGGACAAAACAGTCACTGCAAGTAGCTATTGAAACTCCAAATTTGAAACCGCAACAAACTCTGCTTTTTTTACAGTTTTCAAATACATGGTTTGGACCCAATTGTGTTTTCAAATTGTTGAAACGCAAAGCCAAAAAAACAAGAGATTTGGCCAAAACCATCATTTTTACCAAAACACACCCCAAATCCCAAAAAGCAAACAACCCCTTAATCTTTTCTCATACTTTCAAAATACATATTCAGAGTTCTTTGTCCTCGACCTATTAAGAAGTAGATTAATTTTGTCAGTTAGTTTATGGGATGACTTGTAATGAGAAGTCATTAATATGCTACATGATCCTTAAGCAAAAAATCAATGTTCACATTTACTTGATAAGATTCATTTCTTCTCACATGATCCAAATATCATGTGATGGGATTTAAGAAAAGTCATCGAAAGTTGTCTACAAGTAGTGTTAGCTTGTTCTGATTATCTTCTCGCATTAATGCTTGATTCTTATTCACAAACTGCAGTGCACATCTTAATAACTTATAATTATATTCTTCCCTTAGCAAGCTGACAAGATGCATTGCCATTTTTGGTTGGGTTAGGGTGTCACGTAATGTAACGTATGTTTATAATGTCATTGTTATCGTTAAGCCTTTTGTTAAATAATGACATAGAAGCTCTCTATGCGTAGTTACACATGTGAAATGTCACTACAAGAAATTGTGTATGTTGTAGGAGTTATGAGAAGATAGTTGTAGGGGTTATAATAACTGCTACAACGGATTCCGGAAACAGGCTGTTTGTAGGGGTTATTAAAAACCGCTACAATGAAATCCGTTGTTGGGGTTAGGAATAACCGCTATAGTGGGTATCCGTTTTAGCCATTGGATTGGATTTTGATCAATGGTGCATATTAAATCTGAGGGGTATGACGCAGATTGTGCTTTTTCTAGATATGTGGGGTATGACATAGATTGTGCTTTGTCTACAATCTATAGCGGTTCTATCAATATGAATCTGTTTTAGCCATTGGATTTGATTTTGATCAATGGTGCATATTAAATATGAGGGGTATGCCACGGATTGTGCTTTTAATAGATATGTGGGGTTTTGGCTTTTGGACTCCAAATCCATGTCAAATAATAATAATTAATTCAGACCATTGTTTTAGCCTAAATCTACGGCTGTCATCCTTCTTCTTACCTCCTACGCATATAAATCTCCACCAAACCCTATTCTTCACCACAAAATCATCAACTTCTCAGCCGCCTCTCTTCCTTCCTCACTTTACCCTCACCACCACCTACGACACTACCACCACCACGACCTCTAATCCACCTCCCCAAGAAACCGCCGCTGCTGCGAGCTGGGCTACAAATCTGACGGCGAGACGATTCGTGACTCCTCCAACAAGCCAAGCCGTCGGTGATAGCCACCATCGGGACATATACAATCCCTAGTCGTCAGTACCTTTGCTTCGTAGCTCCAGATCTGCCGCGACGGGAGATCAAGGAGGATCCGAAGCTGTGGTGTTCGGAATCGCTGCTTCGGCGAAGCTGTGGGGGGCACATGTGACAGAAACCTACCACACCTACCATCATGTCCGGTGACTAAATGATTTCTTACTTATTTATACCAAACATTATTGTTTTGATATCACGCTGCACCTTATATTTCTTTATCAATAGGTTGTATAGATCTTTACCACAAATAAATCAACAAATATATTTTGATGTTGATCCATTAACAACATCTTGGCACTGTTGGCCAAGTAATTGTTTGAATTTCTACTTAGCTTTCTTGAAAGAGTAGTCAATTTGTTGATCTATCATTTTCTAATTAGTCCGTATTTTCTCTTTTTTTTTATGTGCATGATGGATTGGTTTGCATATACAATCTACAAATTGAAGATATTTGGTATTTTAGTAATTCAAATATACTCAATTCGTTAGATTATAATTTTTATTTATGGTAAGTAAATTTAGAATATACGTAATTTAATAATGTATTTTAATGCAATTTCATTTATGGAAGTCTACTATTATGAATTTTTCATTTAACATATTCTTTTTACGATATAACAATTATGGAAATTTATTTATTAATAAATGAATTACCTACTTTAAACTCATTTATATTTGTAACTAATATTGTCCCTATCTTATTTTCAGAATTAAAGAAATTTCCTTTTGAAATTTATTAAGATGTATAACTAAGAAATTAAAAAAATTTAAGATTTGTTCTTATATATCAAACAGTTACTAAATCTTTTTCATTTTGGTCATTATCCCCTCCTATATAAATCACACTATTCCTTAAACAATTTATCCAATAAAATAAAAATAAAATTTATATATATCCTTCGACTTCCTCTAGCAACAATGAACTTTAACATCATAAACAATGATGCTTCCAAGCGGGCTATGAGAGGAGCATTTAGTCCAATCTCTAGATGAACAACCAATAATATCATTGGGTGCCAGAACTTCATGTCCTTGATGTGGTAGAAAATATTCTTGATTTTCTTGACCACAATCATCTGAATCAGTTCAGCATTATAGCCAAGTCGTTTACGAAAAAGTATTTATGAAGTTGTTGAATTATATTTAATCATGTTACTGTTACAATTTTAACTGATGTTTGATAATACTTATATGTGTCTATGATAAGTAAATTTGTATATCTAATTTTCCAGGTACTACTTTAATAATGGCAAAAGATTGAACTTTAACTTGTTCTTCGAGAGAGGGCTAGCAGATAGGGATCAATACACGTTTATAATGGGTCAAAATATGGACCGACACGGCGATTGGATGTATGCCTACTTTTGTTTATGCCATCTAAATCTTTCATTGCGATCATAAGTATGCTACTTGTTTGCTTTATTCCGCGTTTTTGTATTTTCTGTTGCTAAAGGTTCACTTTGTCCAATAGGTTGCAACACATACTTCAATCTCCCATCTATACTCCTGAGTAGAAGTTCTTCAAACCCCGGTTCGAACAGGAGAAGTACGCCATGTAATGTGCCTTGGATGATCCACATCTCATGTCATATAGGATAAGTTGGGAAAGCCGATCTTAGAGACCGTGCTGATAAAGCTTGGTTTTCATTCCAAAGGGAGGCCGAGCTACGACTTTCCGTTAAATTGATATTGAAAAGGGTGACTGGTGAAGAAGAGCCTGACAAACCAAGCAGAAGGAGCATAAACAAGTGCACTACTGGTACGTCAGATTTGATCATGAGTCAACGCCAAAAAGTACTTCACCTCGCCGTTGCTGCCGATAAGAAGAAAGTGTTCTGTGATTTGTGAAGAACCTTTCTTAATGCCTCAGAGATTGCGTGGAGATGCTACTATGCCATCTCATCCTTTCGACTTCAGAATGATTGATTTAAAATTAGTTAGCTAATACTTGATTCTGTTTAATCAGTATCTTCGATTGTGGACGTCATCTTGGATGTCATCTCCGTATGTGTGGATCAAGATATCTTCGTATGTGATAAGAAGCGAAAGTGTACATTTACAAGCTGTATCTTAAGCTGCTATCAATACAAAAATTGGTGTTCTTTACATCTTTGCTCATTATACATTTCTATAATCTTTCACAAAATATATTGGTGGTTCTTCTCAACGAGTCCCTAGCAACTATGATCTGTTAGCCTTTATTACCTTAGTCCATTCATTGGTAATTCTCAAGAACTTGTTAGGAAATGAACCCGCTCTAATATACCAACTTAATTAAACATTTGACAAATGTACAAATACAGAGCTATAAAAATCATCACTTATGGTCACAACCTCTCACAGTACAAGTCAAATTCTACCCCACTCCTGGTACTTAATGTACATATCGAAGTGAAATTAATACAGCATTACTACTAAGAAAACCCTCAAAAGAAATGTGTTACAGGGAATACTAAAAAAAGTAACGAAACAAAGAGCTAATGTTTACAGCGAGCGACCACTACCAAGAATCCTTCAGAGATCAACAGACCTGCAAGGTACAGCAAACACTCCAGCTTGTCGAAGCCCGAACTCTTCCGCAACCAGCTCAAGTAGCTTCACAAAGCTTGGATGAGCTAGGTAATCTAGCCTGATAACGAACCTCCTTGGTTCAACATCATTTACAGCATAGACCACAAAATGTCCCTCTTTCACGTCTGCTGGAGTATTGTCAGACGATCGATCCAGATCGCTGTACTCTTCATAGGCATCATCAGCAGAGGAAGGAACAGGATAATCAGATCTCTCCAGCGTAAACCTCTTGGAAAGGATCTTCATAATCTGCATCAGCATCAATGAGCCATCTCCAGTTCTAGGCATTATTCCTCAAATGAGAACTTTGTGGGATGAGAAGCATGAAACGATGCTCCCGTCGATTTATAGACACATGATGGGCATCCTGTAGAAGAAAAGGAATGGCCTAACTGCAGAACTGACATGAACAAGTGCATGTGAAGATGTTAAGGAATCATATGGGTGGAACAAATGGTATGATGCCCTTAAAGACTGTGTTAGGTGCTCAATAGTTGACATTATGAAGGACACAAACAAGATGAGCTTTTCTTACTATTTGAACATCTCTCGGCATATGGGCAAACAAGATGTACAAGGTACCAAACCACAATGCATTGGATGTTGGAAGAAAAAGTCCAAGCCCTTCAAACAAGTCTCTCTTAAGAGAGATCTTCATCTTTCTCAATCAATCCTCGTCCTTCCTTTTCTGTGTTGTTTTCCCATTTGATTGCAGGTAACAAAAGGAAAGCATGATCAAAGGAGAAAATCGGTCAGCATTCAAAGCTAATGATCACCCCTCAAACGGCTAGCTCACCTCTTGGTATTTAAAGGATCGAACTGCTCCTTCCACATGCAAGTCTGTGGGATTACAGCTTGGAAGTGTTTTTCCTCTGTTTAGCCGGAGAAGTGAAAAAATAGAGAGTGTTACTCAAGAGTGTGTTTCTCTTGAGGGTTGTAATTGAAACTAATAAAAGTGACTCCCCAACCTTGTTTGGGCGTGGAGTAGGGTAATACCGAACCACGTAAAAATCCTGTGTCTCGTGTTCTCATCTTCTGTTCTCTCTATATTCTAGTTCGTACATCCAAATCATTGCTGAGAATCAAGATTACTGAACACATTCAGTAATCCTGCAAACGAACAGAACACCATCTTTCGATCACCATTGAAGATTCCTATTCCCTCTCCTATCTTACTTATTCTCAATTATTCAAGTTTATTCTTTCAGTCTGTTAACTATCCTCTGTTTCATTTGGTATCAGAGCAGGTCCGCGATCAATCTCACCCGAGACTTGACGTCTGCCGCGAGTCGATCCAGTTGAAAGAATGAACACAAGTGCTGGAAGCAGCAAACCACCAAATGTGGAAGGACACTCTAGTACAAGACCACCATGGTTCGATGGAACTGGATACCAATTCTGGAAAAGCAAGATGGAGGTATTCTTTATGAGCTTAGACATTTCAGTCTGGCAGATGGTAAGATCTAAAACTTACAAACCTCCTGCAAATCTGGATAATCTTTCTGAAGAAGTGAAAACTAAGGTTCAGCTGAATGCTAAGGCAATGAATGTTCTTTACTGTGCGTTATGTGATGAAGAATATAATAGAATATGTGTCTGTAAAACGGCTCATGAAATATGGAGTATCTTGGAAGCAACACATGAAGGAAATTCCTCTGTTAAGGACACAAAAATTGATTTATTTGTTCATGAATATGAAATGTTCAAAATGAATCCTGGTGAAACAATTTCTGAAATGTATGGTAGATTCAATTTGATTGTAAATCGTCTGTCTACTCTAGGAAGAAGTATTGAAAGATCTGATCTTGTTAGGAAAGTTCTTAGATCACTACCTAGAGAATGGATGGCTAAAAGAACTGCAATCGAGGAAGCTAAAAATCTTAATACTCTTTCTCTTGAAGATCTCATGGGATCTCTGTTAATCTATGAACTGGTTTTAAAACAAAATGAAATGTCAGATAAGAAGACTGAACTTGAAGAAAAAGAGAAATCTAAGAAGAATATTGCTTTTAAAGCAAAACAAAAATGTGAAGAAAGCTCAGGGGAAGAAGATGAACCTGAGAATATTGAAAAAGAAATAGCTTTAATGAGTAGTAAACTTCGTAGATTAATTAGATACAAGAAAGAAAATGGAAGAGAAAATAATCAGTCCAAATCATCTGACAGGTTCAAACACAACAGAAATAACAGGGATTTTTCTAAATCCAAACGAGATGATGAGAGAGTTTATGATGATAACAATGTTACATGTTATAAGTGTGGAAAAACAGGACACATAAGGTCAGATTGTCCTTTGATCAAAGGGTCAAGAGGAAAAGCATTGAAGGCATCTTGGAGTGAGTCTGATTCTGACAGTGAAGATGATAAAAGCTCTAAGAATCAAGCCTTCATGGCAATAACTGATCATGAAGATTCTGATGATGGTCAAGTAAGTACATGCTCTTTCGATGATATTGATTCAATTTCTAAGACTGAATTGATAGATGCATTTTTGAGCCTTGAAAGTCTTGTTACTGATCTCAAATAAAAAAATCGTCGTTTGAAAGATAAAAATAAAATGTTGAGATCTGAAAACAACAAACTTGCATGTAATCACCAGGGCAAAATGACACAAATTCCTGAGAAACCACTGAAACCTACTAGCATTGTTAAAACTGGGTCCTCTGCATTTTTTATTCCTCCATATCCTATGAACCTGGGATCTTAGGTCCTTTTCCAAGAAACCATAATCTTTCAAATGATAAGCTGGAATTCAACAATGCAAAGCTTAAAAGAGAAGTTGCGCTCCTGGAGAATTGGAATTTCTTACTTCATCTGAGATTAAATGAATTTAAATGCTCTTTTTGTGGAAAACAAGAGTTCCCCAAGCAAAATTTCAACCCATCTCCTCAATTTTCTTCTGTCACTCAAATTAGAAAGGTACCCAAGCAAATCTGGGTACCAAAACATCTAACCCCTTCTCTTGTCTCAGATAACTCAGGAACAGAAGATAAAAATAGCTCAGACAGATAATGAGTGGCATATGGACAGTGGATGCTCTCATCACATGATAGAAAATTCTAAACTTTTCAGCTCACTTACCTTAAAAAAGGGAGGTAAAGTTGTGTTTGGTGATAACAGTTTCGGAAGAATTCTTGGTCATGGTTCTGTTGGTTCTTCACCTAATCCCGTCTTTTCAAATGTTCTTCTTGTTGATTCCTTGAAACATAACCTTCTCTCTATCAGTCAACTCTGTGACTCTGGAAACAGAGTCTCCTTTGAATCTAATTTCTGCTTTGTAGAAACTTCTGAAACAAACAAACTTATGTTTGTAGGAAGCAGGAAAGAAAATATCTACTCTGTGAATCTTCTAAATTCAGAAGCATTCAATGAAAAATGTTTTTCTACAATAGAGAGAAATCTTGAACTCTTATGGCACAAAAGACTTGGTCATGCAAGTCTCAGCAGAAGTGCAAAACTGTCCAAACTTGACCTTGTTAGAGGGCTTCCAAAGCTCAAAGAAACTAAGGAATTCTTCTGTCATGCTTGTTCTCTTGGAAAACAGACTCGCTCTTCCTTCAAAACAAAGACAATCTCTTCCACTTCCAAACCTCTTGAGCTGCATCACATTGATCTGTTTGGCCCTTGTAACATCATGAGTATAGGTGGAAAATTCTATACCTTGGTTGTTGTCGATGACTTTAGTCAGTTTACATGGGTTAAATTTCTGGTTCATAAGAATGAGGCTCTCTCTTCTCTTCAAAAACTGATCTCCGAGGAAGAAAACCAAATTGGTCTAAAAGTCAAGATCATCAGAAGTGATCATGGCGGAGAATTTTAATCACACGCTTTTGACCAATTCTGTACCTTCATGGGCATTCACCATGAGTTCTCAGCTCCCAGGACTCCTCAGCAAAATGGAATTGCTGAGAGGAAGAATCGAGCTCTTCTTGATCTCTCTCGAACAATGCTGGCTGACCATGACACTCCCAAACACTTCTGGGCAGAAGCTGTTGCTACTGCGTGTTATGTTCTCAACAGAACATTGATTCGAAAGGATTTCTCCAAAACACCTTATGAAATGATCAAACTAAGGAAGCCTAAGTTGTCATATTTTCATCCGTTTGGATGCAAATGTTTTGTGCTCAACGCAAAGGATACCTTAGGAAAATTTGATCCTAGATCCTCTCCAGCCATTCTTCTCGGTTACTCAACTCATAGTAAAGCCTTTCGTGTTTTCAATCTCAACTCTAGAAAGGTTGAAGAATCCATAAATGTTGTTTTTGATGAGGAAACACCTTCTGCTCCCTCACCTCAGACGGATGATGACGAACCATCAGTTATCATTCCTTCTTTACCCCAAAATTCTCTCTCAGAAGAATCTCAAACTTTTCTCCCTTCTTCTCCTAGTCAAGCTGAACCATCCGGTGAAGTACTTGCTCCACCTCACATTCTTAAACGTCACCCTCCATCTCAGATCATCGGAAATCCTGAATATCGTTTGGTCACACGTTCGAAGAAACACCTTGATTTTACAAATCAAGCCTTCCTGTCCATAATTGAACCGAAACATGTTAAAGATGCTCTTAATGATGAGTTCTGGATCAAAGCCATGCAGGATGAACTTCTTCAATTTGAACGATGTGATGTTTGGGAACTTGTTCCCCTTCCTCCAAACAAAAGTGTTATAGGAACTAAATGGGTGTTTCGTAACAAAACCAACGAAGATGGAACTGTTACTAGAAACAAAGCACGTTTAGTTGCTCAAGGATACAATCAAGAGGAAGGAATTGACTTCAATGAAACTTTTGCCCCAGTTGCTCGTATTGAGGCAATTCGAATTCTCTGTGCTTTTGCTTGCTTCAAGGGCTTCACCCTTCATCAGATGGATGTGAAAAGTGCTTTTCTCAACGGAAACATTAAAGAAGAAGTTTTTGTTAAACAGCCTCCTGGTTTCGAAAATCACTCTCTTCCATCCCATGTCTTTCGACTTAAGAAGGCTCTGTATGGTCTCAAACAAGCTCCGAGAGCATGGTACGAACGACTTACAGAATTTCTCATCTCTGAAAAATTCATTCGTGGAAAAGTTGACACGACTCTCTTCCTCAAGTATGATAAGTCAGATATCCTCATTGTTCAAATCTATGTGGATGACATTGTTTTTGGTTCCACAAATCCTTCTTTGTGTTCCCAATTCTGTTCCCTTATGACCAAAACCTTTGAAATGAGTATGATGGGTGAACTTACTTATTTTCTTGGTCTACAAGTTACTCAAAAACCCTCCGGAATCTTTATTCATCAGAGTAAATATGCTCATTCCATGCTTGATAAATTCGGTTTTTCAAATTCTAACTCTTGCCATACTCCCATGGCGACCACTCTCAAGCTGGATAAGGATGAGCACGGGGTTTCTGTTGATCCAAAGCTCTACAGGGGTATGATTGGTTCTCTTCTTTATCTAACGGCTAGTAGACCAGACATTCAATTCAGTGTGTGTCTATGTGCTCGTTTTCAATCCTCTCCCAAGGAAAGTCATCTTAGTGCTGTTAAAAGGATCTTCAGATATCTTAAAGGCACTACATCTCTGGGACTCTGGTATCCTAAAAATGATTCTTTCGATCTGTTAACATTTAGTGATTCAGACTATGCAGGATGCATTGTTGATTACAAGAGTACTACTGGTTCTTGTCAATTTCTAGGAGACAAGCTAGTCTCCTGGGCAAGTAAGAAGCAGAACTCTGTTGCACTCTCTACTGCTGAGGCTGAATACATTGCTGTAGGACAATGCTGCACTCAAGTTATCTGGATTAAATCTCAACTTCGGGACTACCTTATTCATCTTCCCACTATCCATGTTCTGTGCGACAACACAAGTGCTATCTCTATTTCAAGAAATCCGGTTCAACACTCTAGAACCAAGCACATTGATGTTCGATTTCACTTCATTCGTGAACTTGTTCAAGATGAGGTTGTCTCTCTCTCATTTATTTCCACCAATGATCAGCTGGCAGATTTGTTCACCAAACCTTTAAAAGAAGACAGGTTCTGTGAAATTCGAACCAATCTGGGTATGGTAAGTGAATCGGATTTGGACGATCTCTGAATCATTGCCTACCTTCTTCCTCCATCATGACCCCTACAGAGTAGGAGTGGATTTGATGAATCTCTTCCCCGCATGCACGTCCCTTCAATTTGGGGAAATAACTTCCCCTCTTTCCTTTTTCTGACGATCCACCTTCCCTTTCTCTCCACCATTCACTCTTCATTTAAGCAGCCGTCTTCCCTAGGTTTTTCTGCACAAACCCTCTTCCTGTTCATCTTGCTCCTCTGCAATGGCCTCTTCAATCCCTCCTGCTCGCTATGTTGACATTCATCCCATGCCCTCTTTTTCCCAAGCCTATGATCTCTCCTTCCGCTCACGAGAAATCCTGGACTTCTACCAGGTCGATGCCAATGACTTCGTGAAGTACGGGTCAGTCCAGCTCCTCTCATTTTTAACCTTGGCTGGCACACTTTGACGTTCGGTTCTCCGGGTGTTTTCTGTGAAGAAGCCGTCAAGCACTTCTACTGCAATCTTCGTGTCCACATCCTTGAACCTCCCTCGGCCTCCTCTGTGGTCTTTGGTAAGTGGATTCCAGTCTCACCAACTGTGCTTGCCTCCGTTCTGGGTGTTCCGGTCGCTGGCTCTACGGTTCACACCGTTGCTGGTTTGCATCGGGTTGGCTGGGACATTCTTCTGCAGAACCGTCTCCTGTGCCAGGTGCCTTCCAATGATCGTCGAATTGAAGTCTTTCAGCTACCAGAAACTCTGCGGGTCTTCACTGGTTTGTCACTCGAATCTTTCTCCCTTGCTCCTCTGATCTTGATCTAATTACTCCACTTGATGGCTGGATTCTGTTTGGCGCTCTCCGTTCGAACCGTTTGAGTCTGCCCCATCTGGTCCTTTCCTCCATCATTCAGGCCTCCTCTCCTCAGTCCTCAGACAAGCTCCCCTTTGCTTCTGTCATCACGTCTCTCCTTCTTGAGGCTGGTGTTGACCTCTCCGACCATGTCCTGAAGAATAACTGTTGTGTCCTCCGTCCTCAGCATGTTCTCCGCCGTATCGGCTCCTTCTGTGCTCCGTTCTACCCTGCAACAGGGGGAGAATCCTCTAGCTGGAAGACAGGTATCTCAACCCACATTGCTCTATCTTCATTCTCTCCTAATGAGTATTGCTGTGAAGCACATGCAGTCTCCAACAAGCTGAAGATTCTCAAAGCACTCATCAAAAGGAAGTCGGGAAATGATCAGCTCGCTGAGCTAGCGAACTTAAATGCAGCTGAGTTTTGTCTTCTTGCCAAGCAGCGGATGATCAAGAAGCTTAACAAGCAAATTGATGAGATGGTTGAATTTCTTCATGGACGGATGGACTGGTTCATGGCTGATCTAGAGCAGGTGGACTTTGGAGACTCTGATCTTGCAAAGGAAGTAAAGAAGAATCTGATTGCCAAAGTTGACAAGCCACCAAGCATGAGTGACATGTCAGATTTCGAAGAAGATCCCTCCTTTCCTTTCTGAACTCTCTGCAGCCCAATCATTTGTTTTGTTGTTTTGGACTTTTGTTTGTGACACTTTGAGTCACTTGATGTGCTGTTTCCTCTTCCTCTGAACTCTTCGCAAACTCTGGTGTTTGACTGTACTTGCTACTAGGACAATCTGTTTGATCGTTTTTTCACTCTTTGATTCGGTTACTGCTAATCTTAGGGGGAGACTTTGTCTTCTGCTAAAAGGATGTGTGTGGTTGCAGGGCTCGAACTTAGGGGGAGATTGTTGGAAGAAAAAGTCCAAGCCCTTCAAACAAGTCTCTCTTAAGAGAGATCTTCATCTTTCTCAATCAATCCTCGTCCTTCCTTTTCTGTGTTGTTTTCCCATTTGATTGCAGGTAACAAAAGGAAAGCATGATCAAAGGAGAAAATCGGTCAGCATTCAAAGCTAATGATCACCCCTCAAACGGCTAGCTCACCTCTTGGTATTTGAAGGATCGAACTGCTCCTTCCACATGCAAGTCTGTGGGATTACAGCTTGGAAATGTTTTTCCTCTGTTTAGCCGGAGAAGTGAAAAAACAGAGAGTGTTACTCAAGAGTGTGTTTCTCTTGAGGGTTGTAATTGAAACTAATAAAAGTGACTCCCCAAGCTTGCTTGGGCGTGGAGTAGGGTAATACCGAACCACGTAAAAATCCTGTGTCTCGTGTTCTCATCTTCTGTTCTCTCTATATTCTAGTTCGTACATCCAAATCATTGCTGAGAATCAAGATTACTGAACACATTCAGTAATCCTGCAAACGAACAGAACACCATCTTTCGATCACCATTGAAGATTCCTATTCCCTCTCCTATCTTACTTATTCTCAATTATTCAAGTTTATTCTTTCAGTCTGTTAACTATCCTCTGTTTCAGTGGATGCACTTATCATTAGAAATTATGCACTTATTGTTAGATAACAGTGCTCGAGTCTATCCAGTAAAAAAAAAGTCATTTAAACGGGTTGAAAGAGTTGGTTATGTAACGAATATCTTTCTCACATAGTTCAACAGAGAGCAGATCACAACCCAGCAGAACAAAACAGCAGTTCACAACCCAGCTGAATGAAACAGCAGATCACAAGATGTTCTATTGAGCACAGCATATTTGAAGAGTTAAATACTAATAGAAACCTTATTCTACTTTTACCTCGTATGTCTATGGACCGAGAAGTTTGCATCCACCTTAAACTGATATGCGGCTCCTACATACGTTTGATGTTATTCTCAGTTTATTGCAATCACAAAGCTAATCTTCAACTGATTGACCTCAACACTAAGAAACTCTTACTACCAAACTTGTGAAAACCATTACTAGTCAAATGCAAGTGCAGAATACAACTGACATAACACTACCATCTTTGGAGAAAGAAACAACACAGATGAATATGATAAGACTATGAGAATCAAGCTTACATTCAGAGTTTGACATCGATCAGACTATCCCAGCTACATTCATAGCTGTTAAGTATATATGTTCAGAGTCGCAAGTCTGGTGACCACTTTGCTCTTTGCCAACATTCTTTCTATTATATATACTGACACCTCGCTCCACTTATACGGTACTTTTGGCATTTACTATTCTAATATGGTATCAGTTGTCAATACTCACGCTCTTTGCGTCGTTTCAGCATAAACGCTTCCGTTTTCTCTTTCCAGCGTCTCTGTTACGCATCTTTCTTCTTGTTTCACTTTCCTCGATTCCAATCGAGTGCTTTTTCTCTTCATCTTTCTCCTCAAGATCCTCAAGATCTGATTCCATGGGAAGATCTGGTGCTAATATTGTTCCTCCGATGACCGGCATCGCCATTGATCAGGAGCATCCTTATTACATCGGCACTGGTGATAATCCGGGTCTCCTGCTCGTCAATTCTGCTCTCGTCGGCGCTGCCGACTATTTCTCCTAGGTGCGATCTCTTCGGATGGCGCTCATGTCCAAAAACAAGTTAGGGTTCATCGACGGCACTGAAACGGCACCGGAGATCTCCAATCCTTTGTTCTCAGCCTGGCGTCGAGCGGACGTCTTGGTTTTGGGTTGGATTCTCAAAGCTGTTTCGCCGGAGATTGCTCAATCAGTCTTGTGGTTGGATTCTGCAAGAGATGTGTGGCTGGATCTTCAAGAAAGATTCAGTCGCAGCAATCTTGTACGAATAAATGATCTCCTCGATCAGATATCGTCATTCAGACAAGGGCCTCTTTCCGTCTCCTCCTACTACACCCGCTTCAAGGTCCTCTGGGACGAATATGCGATGTTCCGTCCCGTTCCGGTGTGTTCTTGTCAACCTAGGTGCTCCTGTGATGCCCTCACCAAGGTGCGTGAGCACTTCCGGACAGAGCAGATCATCAGATTTCTTCGAGGACTCAGTCCTTCGTTCTCTTCCGTCCGCTCACAGATTATCCGGATGGATCCTCTTCCAACCATCAATACAGTCTTTTCCATGATTGCTCAAGAAGAGCAGGAACTTATGGGTGGATGAGGTGATGTCACGGCAGCACAACAAGCGGCCGGTGCTCTGGAAGCTTCGACTCCTCGCACTTTCTCTACTACCAATTCAGCCGGACAGAATTTCAAGAAAGGGAAACGGCCGGTCTGTACTCATTGTGGTCTCATAGGCCACACCATCGATAAAGTTACAAGCGCGTTGGGTATCCTCCTGGCTATCGTAACAAGCGAGCGGCCAATTCCGTTCAAGCTGCGTCTATTGCTCCCTCTGCATCTATCGAGCCAATGGCAGCTCCTGAAGAGGTTCATCAGGGTTCAGATACAGTCTCCATTACTCGAGACCAATACCAGACCTTGTATTCTCTGTTTCAAGGTCATGGTTCCGCCAGCGATGTCCTTGGTCCGACTCCGAGTGTGCACTGTGTCACGACGAACAATGGGGCATCGACTAGCATGCCGTCTTCTTCCACAAGCGAGCCATATGTGCCTACTGCTGTAACTGCTTCTCACGACCATGGAAAGGTTCCTGTGGAGGATGTATCAGGTATAATTCTCACTTCTTCTGGTGATATGGTTAAACCCAGGATTTGTTCTGGTGATGATTGGATTGTGGACTCTGGTGCCACAAATCATATTGCTTGTTCAACTGAATTCCTTGATAACTATCAAGTTGTTTCTAACAGTCATGTTAGTTTGCCAAATGGAGAATCAGTTCCAATTACTCATATAGGATCTGTCATGATCAATAATAGGTTAAGGCTTACTGATGTGCTTGTCATTCCATCTTTTAAGTTCAATCTATTGTCTATTAGTAAATTGGCTGCCCAGCACTCTTGTGTGGCTGTGTTCTCAGCTAATACTTGTGTATTCCAGGACACCAGGAATTCCCAGATGATTGGTACAGCTAGAGAACGGAATGGACTATACTACTTCAGATTTCCACGAGTTGATCCTGCTTTTAGTTGTTCTACAGTCTTCTTCGACCTATGGCACTTCAGGTTAGGTCATAGCTCTGTCAAAAGCTTAGTGAAGTCTCTTGGTTCTCAATGTTCAGATAGGTTTCATTGTAAAATCTGTCCTATTGCAAAGCAACAGAGATTGCCTTTTTCTAGTAGTAGTTCTCTTGCTGATAAAGCTTTTTCCCTGATACATGTTGATATATGGGGTCCTTTTTCTGAACCTACTTTGAATGGTGAAAGATACTTTCTCACTTTGGTTGATGATAATACTAGATTTACGTGGGTTCGACTAATGAAACTAAAATCTGAAGCTAGACAGTTGCTTATAGATTTCTGTTTAATGGTTGAGAATCAGTTTAGCACTTGTGTTCAGACTATTCGTTCCGACAATGGTTTTGAATTTGCTATGCATGATTTCTATAAGTCTAAAGGCATCATCCACCAGACTACCTGTGTTTACACATCTCAGCAGAACGGTCGAGTAGAACGCAAGCATCAACATATACTTGCGGTCACTCGTACCTTGCTCTTTCAATCGTCTATCCCTTTGAAGTTTTGGGGATATGCTGTTTTACATTCAGTACACCTCATTAATAGGTTGCCTTCTCCCATTCTCAAAGGCAAAACTCCTTTTGAGCTTTTGCATAAAAGTCTGGTGTCTTATACACATCTCCGAGTTTTCGGGTGCTTGGCTTATGCCTCAACCATAGCTCAAAACAGGTCTAAACTTGCATATCGAGCTCATCCATGTGTATTTCTGGGTTTTCCAGCTTCTTCAAAAGGGTATTTCCTTTATGATTTAGTGAACAATCAGGTCACTATTTCTCGTGATGTTACATTCCACGAATCCATGTTTCCTTTTACTTGTCCAAAATATTTCAAAATTGGTTCAGGAGACTTTGATTCCATTTCCAAATTATTTTCACAACATTTGCTGGCTAATGATACAGCTCTGCCGGAAAAATGGGATCTCTTGGATCTAAGCCCTTCCAGCCCAACAGTGGCATCTCGGCCCGATTCTATCACAACTAGTAATCCTAAACGGATTCGAAAAACTCCAGCTCATTTGTCTGAGTACTATTGCAATAATACAACTCAGGGTGTTAAATATCCCATTCAAGATTCTTTATCCCTATCTCAATTAAATGATCATTACAAAAGGTCAATATTAGCTGTATCTGTTGATTCTGAACCAACCAGCTATAAAGCTGCGATTAATAACCCAAAATGGGTTGAGGCTATGAACTCCGAATTGAGTTCTCTCCACACTACCAACACATGGACATTAGTTCCTTTACCTTCAAACAAAAGGCCAATCGGTTGTAAGTGGGTTTACAAAATAAAATATAAAGCGGATGGCTCAATCGAACGATATAAGGCACGGTTGGTTGCAAAGGGTTATACCCAAACCGCGGGCATAAATTATATTGATACTTTTGCTCCCGTCGCTAAAATGACCACGGTTCGAGCCTTACTTGCTTTAGCTTCAATCAAAGGTTGGTTTTTACATCAATTAGATGTAAATACCGCTTTCTTACATGGTGATTTGTTTGAAGAAGTATACATGAAACCTCCTCTAGAGTTATCATTGTCTTCCCCTAACCTTGTTTGTCGTTTAAACAAATCATTGTATGGTTTGAAACAAGCAAGTCGACAATGGAATTTCAAACTCACCGAGTTTCTTCAATCTCTTGGTTTTAATCAATCCAAAGCTGACTATTCCTTGTTCACCAAGCAAAGTCAAGATTTATTTCTTGCCGTTCTAGTGTATGTCGATGACATCATCATGACCGGTAATGATTTTGAAGGCATTAAAAGCCTAAAGACCCATCTTCATGATAAGTTTACTATCAAAGATATTGGCGAATTAAAATTTTTTCTTGGCTTGGAGATAGCTCGTTCTTCAAAAGGGATAACTCTATGTCAACGAAAGTACGCCCTTGAAATTATATCCGATATGGGATTAATGGCTAGTAAACCTCTTACTTCTCCTTGTGATGCGTCATCACGAATGTCTATCAATGATGGGACCGCCCTTGATGATCCTTCATCTTATCGTCGCCTTATTGGTCGATTGATTTATCTTTGCACTACTCGTCCTGACATTTCGTTTGTAGTAAACTACTTAAGTCAATTTGTGAGTAAGCCTTCCGATGCACATCAAAAAGCTGCATTACGAGTCGTTCGGTACCTTAAGACTGATCCTGGTTATGGATTGTTCTTTCCATCGAATTCGGATTTAAAAATTCATGCTTTCTCCGATAGTGATTGGGCGGGTTGTCCAGATTCTCGACGATCGACCACTGGGTTTTGTATTTTTCTTAGTCAATCTCTCATTTCATGGAAATCAAAGAAGCAAACCACCATTTCTCGCTCTTCATCCGAAGCTGAGTATAGAGCTATGGCCGCTACGGCTTGTGAACTTCGTTGGTTAAACATTTTGTTTCATGACTTGTTGTTCGAATTTCCTACACCGGTGTCTCTCTACTGTGATAGTACTTCCGCAATCCGAATGGCGGAAAATCCGGTTGCACACGAACGCACGAAACACATAGAAATTGATTGCCACATCATTCGTGATTGTGTCACGTCCAAATTCATTCGTGTCATTCAAGTCTCCACGGTCAATCAATTAGCTGACATCATGACAAAGCCTTTGAATGCACACGTTTTCTTACCTTTAGTTTCCAAACTTGGACTGCTCAATATTCACCGTCCAGCTTGAGGGGGGTGTTAAGTATATATGTTCAGAGTCGCAAGTCTGGTGACCACTTTGCTCTTTGCCAACATTCTTTCTATTATATATACTGACACCTCGCTCCACTTATACGGTACTTTTGGCATTTACTATTCTAATAATAGCCCCACTGGCTTTACAGCTACAATTATATATAACAGAAATCGTATAAAAGTGGGGGAGAAAATTCGGACCCGTTGAATTGCGACCAAATCAATAGTCATCGACGGAGCCATCCCTCCGATTCCTCATCCACATTTGAATCCCAAACTCCATGGAATTATCCACAGTCCAGTGTTCCTGTAGAACACTCCCTGTCCTTGACCTAAAAATAGAAATTCTCCCAAGTGAAATAAGGAAACACCGACTAAACTCAACTTGTAGGAAGGATTCGGGGATACCGTTTTTTCGATCGGGAGGCGGAAGCTCCGAGTGATGGAGGAGAGCAGAGAAGGTCGGAGATGAGGTGAAAGAGGTTGAAACAGAGAAGGAAGAGGAAGAGAAGGAGAGCGAAGACGATGGAGAAAGGAGAGTCGAATAGTAACACTATTACTGCCATGATTTGCTACGATGATGGCTGAGAGCCTCCATGGATTCTGGAATGTTCATCTGAGATAATTTGAAATCTGGAGATGACTATTGTCTTATGATATTTACATTTCCCGCCTGTATTTCGACGAAATGATGCCGTTTCTTTGTCATGGAGGTGGAGGGGAAACGGATAAAAAAAAAGTAATCCGACCTACCGGATTCGAACCAGTGACCTAAGGATTTCCAGCGTTATTAAGACTACAGTCCTCCGCTCTACCAACTGAGCTAAGGTCGGATTGTGATTTTCATTTGCTTTATTAATACACATATAATTACTGAACTTCTTGATACCATTCAAAGAACTTGCCTACTCTATTTTAATTTCCTTCATGCCCATATTTTAACAAGTTGTAACTTGACACGAATCCACAAACCGATGATCCAACATGCAATTACAATTATCTGTAATTTGATTCATTTATATCTCTATAAATTTAACTTGATTGGCCCAAATTTTAAGTAACTTAATATTTTTTTTTAGTCATAAACATGGTTTTTCAAGTTAAATTTATAGAGGTATAACTAAACTCCACCAAGTCTTTCCACCAAAAAAAAAAAAAAACTTCACCAAGTCATCCTCAAACTAATTTTTTTTAGAAACGGCATCTAGATGCTTTCGAGATTACTTAAAATAGAATGGGGATATAAATTTGTTCCAGACAAGTCGTCTGACCCAATAGTTAGAAAGCATAGTCGCCTGGTCTTTAAGGATGGTGTAGGGTACCTCGTAAGTAAATGGGGAATAGCAGTAAGTTCAGGGAATGAATGGGGCGATTATGAGAAATAGGGAAGGTGAATGGAATAACGTACCGCAGAGTTGTGTCCGATGTGTAAAAGAGTGTCCTCGTCTGCAAGGGAGTCAGTGCCGTATTTATAGCCTGTCTCACTGTCGTGATTGCCAAGGAATCAATCACAGCCGTCCGTGGTAACCTCTGGGATGATGACATGTGGCCATATTCCTCCGAAACCCTAAGACCGTTAGGTCAACAACGGATGGGCATTTTTCCTATTTTGTTGGGATGTCGCCTCTATCGCTTGTGAATATGGGCCAGGTCAACAGATCGCCAGACCATTGACTACCTCCCAGTGGACTTCTTGGTGGGCTTCCTGCGAGCCCTCAATCGCCGGGGGCAGGGTCCTACCAAAATTCTCATAGAGTCATACAATTGAAGATTTTCGAGTCCGAGGTCAAAGCTAAGAAAAGTATGAGTTCCAAGACGAAATCTATACACCCTAGAGTGTCTGGGGTCAAATGAGGGGTTCTACCTAGAGGATCAAAGTTGGGTAGTGATAGATCCATTTTTGCTTATACGGTGTGGTACCTCGCAAAGCGTATAGATAAGAAGGTAGTTAGAGAGAGTGAGGATAAGGGGACAAACGTATGATTGGAGTGTGTAAGAGACAGAGAAGTACATGGGGGTTGCCATAGCGTTTGGGGACCTTGGGCGTATAAGCTATACAACGCACATCCAAAGGTGTTTAAGTAGGGTCTATTAATGATGATGTCTTGTCCTATCAATGTTGTGGTCAGAGACTATTTATAGTGCCCCGAGATCCGAGCGGTTCGACACGTGTTAGCTGTTGAGTGATGAGGACCTGCTTGGTAGGCGATATGAGCCATTCGATGATGAAGGAGACCTGTCTGAAGCGTCCGAACCCTAGGTAGGAATTCCCAAAAATGAGGTGTTTTTTTGCGGCAAACCCTGTCCTCCACAAAATGTTGAAGACGGTTCAGCTTGGGCCTTTTGTTCTAATTCACATAATGACAATCTTCATGACGGTGGACGAAAAACAGAAAAAAAAAAGTTAATCCGACCTACCGGATTCGAACGATATAGACTCGATTCGAACGATATAGACTCGACAAGTTAACAAGTTCTTGAGTAAGAATTGAATTCAATTTAGTTACGATTATGGTAGCACGGTTAAATTCATTATTGAAATTCAAACTTCAATGATTATTTCACAAAATTATATAAACTAATGATCATTTTGTAATTGTTAAAAATTGGGTTATCACTTTGCAAAGTAATAATTAAATCACTTTGCAAATTTATTGTTTGAGTTTGGGCAGGCGATAACGCCTAGGGCCTGGCGAAATCGCCTAGGCCCTAGGCGGATATACCCATATTTGTATATAGTTTGAATAGGTATTTATTTTGGTATATAGTTTCATTTTTTTATTTATTATGGTGAAAATTCCGCCAGACTCAGCATAACAACTTGATTCATACCGTTATTTCCAACTATCTCAATTCAGAAATGAGTCAAAACACATAATCACGTATATATAAGAGGGAATTTTCACATCTAATACATATATGTTAAATTGTGTACTATTCATATATAACGATATGTTAAATTCATACCGTTATCTCAACCACCCCAATCTAGAATTGAGTTGAAACACATAACCGCATTTATAGTAGGGAAAGACTTTGCGATATTTAATATATATGTTAAGTTGTGCGCTACCGGCGCCGGATCCAGCTCCAACCATTTCTTGGGTTGGAATCCGGTCCAACCCATTCTCAGCCATTAGATCACCCATTGACCCATTGACCAATCCAATGGTCTAGATTGTTAGGGGTATTTAGGACATTACACAAATAATTTAATTATTATATTTAAATTAAATAATTAATATTTTTTGCAGGGACAGCTGGTGACTCCGGCGGCCGGCCACCATCGCCGGCGACTTTTCCGGCGGCCGGCCGCGTCCGCCTCCGGCGGAATTTTTTTTTTTTTTTTTTGCTTTCAAAATTTTTTTTCCTTTAAAAAATTAGGTGACACATTTTTTCTGTTAACTAGTTAACAGTGTTTTTTAACTAATAACTAGTTAACATGGTTTTTAACTGATAATTAGTTAACATCATTTTTTGTTTAATAACTTGTTAACAGATTTTTACCTGATAACTAGTTAATAAATAATTATATAATCAAAATTTTAATGAGATTTTTTGTTAACAAGTTATCTAACTAGTTATGTTATCTTTACTTAAGTAACTAGTTAACAGTTTTAGGTAATAACTTGTTATCAACATTAGTTAACTAGTTATCAAAACTAGTTAACAGGTTCTTATGATGTTAACTAGTTATTTTATTAGTAACTAGTTAACTAACCGAGTTAACTAGTTAACAAATTTTTTAATTGATAACAGTTATTTTGGTTAACTAGTTAACCAACCGAGTTAACTAGTTATCAAGTTGTTAACTAGTTAGCTAGTTAACAAATTTTTTACTTGATAACAGTTATTTTTGTTAACTAGTTATCTTATCAAGTTGTTAACTAGTTAACACCTTTTTTTTTGCTGTTAACTAGTTAACACCTTTTTTTTTTGCTGTTAACTAGTTAAAAATGTTTTTTAACTGATAACTAGTTAACATGATTTTTAACTGATAAGTAGTTAACAATGTTTTTTGTTTGATAACTTGTTAACAAATTTTAACTTGATAACTAGTTAACATTTTTTTACTTGATAACAATTATTAAGTTGTTAACTAGTTAATTAATCGAGTTAACTAGTTAACAAATTTTTTTAAGATGATAACTAGTTAACATTTTTTTAAGATGATAACTAGTTAACCAATCGAGTTAACTAGTTAACCAATCGAGATAACTAGTTAACAAATTTTTTACTAGATAACTCGTTATTTTTGTTAACTAGTTAACGAACCGAGTTAACTAGTTAATCAACCGAGTTAACTAGTTAACATTATCAAGATAACATGAGTAAATCAGTCACTAAACTTTGAATACATGATAAATCAGTCACTAACTTTGAATACATGACAAATCAGTAACTATTTGAATACATGACAAATCAGTAACTAAACTTTGAATATGTGACAAATTAGTCACTGAACTTGAATATGTGACAAATCAGTCACTCTTCTTCAACCTTGGTCTCCTTTCGGCAAGCTCTGAATCTGTATCACTTTCTTCAACTTTGGTCTCCTTCCAGTATCAGGGAAATGAGGAGGAGATTGGTGAAGGAGGAGGAGTTGGACTTGGGAAATGCAAATGATTCACACAATTTTTCAACCATTATTATGAATGGTTTGACCGGTCCAACCAACCGAGTTAACTAATTATCCAATCGAGTTAACTAATATGTTGAAATAAAACCTTGATTCTTTTTCAAGCCTACGAAACAAATCAAAAACATATATCCCATTATGCAACAGTCAGCTTCCCAGCTTTCGTATCAATCATCGACAAATCAATACTTAACTTAACTTAATAACAAGTCAATCACTAAACTTCACTTGATAACAAATCAGTCACTCAATTTTAGCAGATCACAAAATCATTCTTCTTCTTCAATCTCCCACTCCTCTGTTCGGCTGAATCACTCCTCTGTTCGGTTGAATCGCCACCGGCCACCATTGCTCCGATCCGGCCACCGCTGCTCCGATCCGGCCACCCGCTGCTCCGATGCGGCCATCGCTGCTCCCCGACCCCACCGGCCACTGCTACTCCGATCCGGCGACTCGACATTCCTAGGCAAATCCCCCTGAGGCCTAACCTCCCCCAAATCCTTCCTACCTTGCCGTCCAGCAACAAAGAATTGGCCTGGAAGCACCTTGTGGACGAGGGTGTTCTTGTAGGCAGATGAACTTACCATGGATTTGAAATTGGAGACTGTCAATGGGACGAGGTGGCCGTAGAATCCTAGGACGAGCCTTTCCGATTGGGATTGCATCGGTGCATAGGGTTGAATCGGTGTCGGATACGGTGCGGTCGGGTCGGAATAAGGACTGGCAGATGGAGAAGTCCATGAAAATACGGTCGGTTATGGGGTGTCTGGAGGAGTGAGGCGGAGGAGGGGTGGGGTGAGCGGGGCGAGGGAGGTTGAGAGGAAGTGGGAGCGACGGGTGAGGAAGTGAGGCGGAGGTGGAGGAGTGAGAAAAGAGGCCATGGCGGCGGACGGTGGTGGTGAGAGAACGAGAGAGAGAGAGAGAGGAAGATGAGGGTCGGAGGCCTAATTGTAGCTCATTTAGGGTTAGGTTGTTTTTTCTAAAATACCTATTCTATCCTTCCGTTGATTGGGGTTGGACCGGCCCAACCTTTAAAGGTTGGGTCCGGATCTTTACCCGTGTGCTACCTCATCAACTGAAGATCTCTTAGATCTCCAAATTTAAACAATTAGAAATCAAGAACTCAATTGTTACAAAAAGTACTGTTGATCGTCCAAGGATTTACAAATTTCGCGGGAATTACTGGTGGGCTTAATTGGGCCAAATTCACTATTTTCCACGTCATCTGGTCCACGTCAATTAAATACTAGTTAAATCATAGATCCGGTCCAAATGGACTTGATCATTCAATCAAACCGATTAACTGAATTCAAAACTAAAAATCAATTCAGTTTCATCCAACAATGACGCCTGGCTGTGAGAGGCTGAGAAAGATTAGGTTACAGTTGTTATACATTAGGATTAGGGTTTTCAAGCAGTTACAACTTATAAATTTCATGGAGATTCCAAAATTACATCTTTGCCCATTTTAATATTAGCCATCAAATTATTATTAGATCTAATGGTACCTAATAGCGTTGTCATGTTACAACATTTAGAAGTGTTGTAATGGTAAGAGGCGTAAAAATGTGTTATTACAGAGCGCGGAATATTTAGACTAATTTTTCCCTAATGACAAGAAAGTTACTTTCATACTACACATGCTCATTGCTCAAGCTTAACTTCCCAGCTCATGTCAACTAATTCTTATACTTCATCGTCAGTGCCGCATCGTTACACTCCTAATTTTTGCGATAATATTTATTTTTGAATTATTTAAGAATTCAATTGAAAATAAGGCTTGGCTGAATTGGTTAACCATTCAACCCACAATCTAGCAGACACTCGGTCGAAATTCGAATACTAGTTGAGGTAACCTTTATTTTTATAAACTTTGTTAAACGACGACGTTCGGGATAAAGTGTTTCTGTTTTTCCTCTGTGATAAAAACTTAGCTAAACGACGACGTTCGGGATAAAAATGCAGTATTGGTCTCCGAGTTTTGTTCCAGTTTGGCCACCATAGATTTTATAAATTTTTAACGCAGACTTAAGGTGTTAGTTCTGACAGTATCGGCCCAAACAACTTTTCAACTTGGTACAAAATGGCCCAACAAATATGAAAAACTACATTAAGCCTCTATTCCAATTCGTTTCGATCGACCCCATAATTGGGGAAACATGGAAAGAAGATCGCCGTGCCAATTCATGAGATCATTCAGTAGTGCTTATTCCTATCTTTCCTAACAGAGATAAAATAAAAACCTTCTCTTGATCTGAGTAAGCATCTGCACATTCCTGCTAACTCACCGAATTCAGTATCATCCCTTTTATAGCGGCATCTAGTACTTGAGAGTCGCCTTCAAAGATCACACGCTCAAACCCCAAATCGATGACCCACCTGATAGCCTCCAACAGTGCCACACCTTCTGCGTCTCGGATTTCCATATGTCCCATGCATGAGCTCATTCGGTAGTGCTTAATATCTCCCATCTCGTTTCTCACGACCATATACCAAAACCTGTACAGTTTAGCCACTCGTCGACCTCCCTTGCTCTCCTCGTTGTGGTTTCAATTACCGACTCCAACCTAGCACCTGCCCAACATCTCTAGGATTGAACAAATCATGTAATAAACCAACATTCATCCGGGAGCAAATCACACACTCGAACATCCTCCAAACCCGTGGCACACAATGTTTCCAGCTTTCGATTCTCTTCCTCCTTCAGCCATTGCTCTTTCAAAATATTTATTCCTTGACATAACGGTACCCTCTTTGAAGTAACGGTTGTGAGTTCCAAATGCTTTGCCAAACAAAACTGGGGTGGTGACCCAACTCAACTGAAAAGAAATCATCTTTTGGGTAATATTTAGCTTTGTATAACCGTGACACGAGAGCATTTGGTCCGACTGCAACTTCCAAGCTTGGTTTCCAAGTAACGCCATGTTAAAGCCTCGTAAATCTCTGAAACACATGCCTCCTAACTCCTTCCTTATCGCCATAACGTTCTCACTTCATCCAAGTTATGCCTCGATCACTAAATCACTTTGAACCCCACCAGAACGAGTTCATCATTTTCTCCTAATCCACAATGAGTAAATCTGGCAAAGGGAACACATTCATGTAGTACATTGGTAGTACAACTGGGTAGAACTATAGTTTAGACTTCGAGAAGAAGTCTGGTTATACTAAATCGGTTTGTCGTTCGTGATCAATTTCGTGAATACAAATCAAATCTCTCAAAAGTTTGACTTTAAATTCCACCTCGGCTGCCTACATAGGTGGCTAGGGAAGTCCAGTTACTCGAATTACAGAATCTCAAGAAATGGATAAATTAGTAGATATCCTAGATTGACTTCCATTGATTCATCCAAAGTTTGGTTAGTAGATACCATACTTCTCAAGTGGCAGAATCAATTTGTTGGTTTGTTGTTGAGCGAGCTAAGTAATTTGACGAATCTCTATTATGTCTGGATGGCAGATTGTAACCTCGAAAGTCTGATTTGTGACTCACTTGATCGATTGTGCAAGCCGGAGAATCTGGATCGAACCTAACTAATAACCTCAACATCTATAGAAATTAAAGACGAGCAATTTGTTGGTTAAGTAGATTGATTCATGGGATCTCTCTCATGGAATCTAACAAATCCAAAATAGAATACTCTGCCAGCTCAAGTTAAAGAGAGTGTGGCTACAACCTAGGATTAAGCTTAAAGTATGACCACATTCAAAGAACAAGCAAAATAAGAGAAAGAATTAAGCTTAAACTTACCAAGTTATCGACCTCATGACTCGGTGATTATTAGTATTCCTGTCTTTCACCAACTTTATGAGTATGATATCCAGTGACGTCAACGAAAACTTCGTGTCGGAAGTTTGTTGACGTCAGAGGAAATTTGGCTGCGGAAGTACGACGATGTCGACCAAAATTTGGTGGCGAAAGTTTGACGATGTTGTTAGAAATTTGGCGGTGGAAATCTGACGATGTCGACGAAAATTTCCCAGCGGAACTTTGGCGAAGTCGACGAAAATTTGGCAGCGGAAGTTTGGCGATGTTAACGGAAATTTGGCGGTGGAAGACCAACGACGTCAACAAAAAAGGGCGGCGGAAGTCCAATGATGTCAATCCAATGATGTCAATGGAAATCCAACGACATTGATGGAAACCCGAGGACGTCGGCAAAAATGCAGCGGCCAAAGTTCGGCGGTGTCAACAGAAATATAGTAGCAGAAGTTCGACGACGTCAATTGCAATGTGGCAATAGAAGTTCATCGACGTCAACAGAAATGTAGCGGCGACAGAAGTTCGGCGGCGTCAATCGAAATGCTACGGCAGAAGTTCGGCGACGTCAACATAAATTTGATGGCAAAAATTCGGCGGCGTTAATAGAAATGTGGTGGTAGAAGTTTGGTGGCATCAATGGAAGCCGACAATAATTGTGATAATATGGTTGAGCGGACGTCTGGTAGTGACAGTCTGACGGAGATCAATCTGTACTTAAAAATGAAATGTGAATTCCTGCATTAAATAGAAGTAGTGATAATTGACACAGGTTTGTTTATTGGATTTTAGAATGAGAATATTGGACAATTTTCTATCCATTTTGAGTTGGAAAATAATTAAATGAATTAAAATTAGATCCATTAATTATTAGTGGTTTTGGATTAGACTTATTACTAAATGTGTTCACATCTAATGGGAGAGGATCTGCGTCCAAACTTTTTAGTTTGGAAAGTTCCAAACCCAATATACGGAGGGGCATTTTCATCTTTTTGAAAAAAATACAAAACTCTGTTTCCTGTTCATCTTTCCACGCACGCAGCCGCCGACCGCCATCCTCTTTCCTCCACCGATCCTCGTCGCATCGGCCGCCCGCTGCTACTCTTCTCGCTCCTCCACCAAACATCATCGGCCGCCACCGGCCACTGATCAACCTATTCGGCGAGATCCGGCCGTACCTCCAACAAATCCACACCTTGGATGAGCTGAGGAGAGGAAAATGGATTTGAAGTTCTACATGAAGGTAATCGACGCGAATTTCATACGGTGGAGGTCGGTCCCGTTCACTCATCTGTCGACTAGATCGGATTGCGATAGAATAGGATCTGAAATTGAAACTGAAATCAAATCTTGAATCCTTCCTCAAAACGAATCGTATGGCTGGAGCTCGTTCTATTGTTGCTACAACGGTGGAGGCGGCGTCAGAAAACAAGGCTACGGCGGCATCGGCGGAAACAAGGCTACGGCGGCGGTGGCGGAAACAAGGCCACGCAAATCACTATTTTCCCAATTACAGTTAGGTTGAAGAAGAGTGACTAGTTTGTCATATGGTTAAGTTTAGTGACTGATTTGTCATGTGGTTAAGGTTAGTGACTGATTTGTCACTTGGCTAAATTTAGTGACTGATTTGTCACTTGGCTAAGATAAGTGATTGATTTGTCTCTTGGTTAAGATAAGTGACTGAAGAATGAAGATCTAATGGTTGGTTAAAATTTTGTACATGAAGATTGTTAGAATGTAGATTGAGAATTATGGTATTCTGGTTGAATGGAAATTAGTGATAATAGCATTCAGTGGTGTTGTGGGTGATTAACTAAATAGAAAGTTAATTAATTTATTCGAAAAGTTAACTAGTTATTAATTAAACAACTTCGTTAACTAGTTATTCAATCGTGAAGTTAACTAGTTAACAAATAACTCGATAAATTAACTAGATAACAGCTAAATAACCTTGTTAACTAGTTAACTCGTTATCTAAATCATGATGTTAACTAGTTAACTCGATAAGTTAACTAATTAACTCGATAAGTTAACTAGTTAACTAATTTTGATTACTAGTTATCAACTTGATAAATAGTTAACTCAATTAGTTAACTAGTTAACAACTTGGTAACTAGTTAACTCGATTGGATAAGATGTTAACTAGTTAACTGTAAAAACTCAGGTTAACTAGTTAACTAGTTAACAATAAAACAAAATATTGTTAACAAGTTATTAGTAAAAACCAGGTTAACTAGTTAACTTGTCTTCGCCGGAAAAGTCATCGGAGTTTGGTCGGTCTCCGGAGCCTCACTGAAAAAGTTACCGGAAAACATGTTAACTAACTAGTTAACTGTAAAAATCCAAGTTAACTAGTTAATTAGTTATCAATAAAAATCATGCTAACAAGTTAATAGTAACCTGTTAACAAAAAATCCAGTTAACTGATTATGGTAATTCGTTAACTAGTTATCAACGAAATAACATGTTAACTAGTTCAGTTAACTAGTTATCTGATGATAACATGTTAACTAATTATCTGTAAAAAACCAAGTTAACTAGTTATTTGTAAAAAACCAGGTTAACTAGTTATCAGTAAGAAATCAGGTTAGTTAACTAGTTAACTAGTTAAAAACAACTTGACTAGTTAACTAGTTAAAAACAACTTGACTAGTTAACTAGTTACCTAGTTCATGAGGTTAACTCGATTGGTTAACTAGTTAACTCGATTTTGATAACTAGTTATCAACTAAAAATCTCGTTAACTAGTTAACAACTTGGTAACTATTTAACTCGATTAGATAACATGTTAACTAGATAACTAGTTAACTATAAAAACTCAGGTTAACTAGTTAACTAGTTATCAATAAAAAAATATTGTTAACAAGTTGTTAGTAAAAATCAGGTTAACTAGTTAACTTGTCCTCGTCGGAAAAGTCACCGGAGTTTGGGTGGTCTCCGGAGCCTCGCCGAAAAAGTCACCGGAAAACATGTTAACTATAAAAACCCAAATTAACTAGTTAACTAGTTATGAATAAAAAAATCATGCTAGTAAGTTAATAGTAAAAATCAGGTTAACTAGTTAACTTGTACTCGTCGGAAAAGTCGTCCGAACAGTCACCATAAAAAGTCACTGGAAAATGTCATCGGAAAAGTCACAGGAGACAGTGGCTGGCGGCAGTGAGTTCGTTAAAAACAAAATATTTAAATAAAAATAATAATAAAATATTTAATTAAATATAATAATTAAATTGTTTGTGTAAAGTCCTAAATGCCCCTGTTAAATCTGGATCATTAGATTGGCCAAAGGGTAAAACTAGATCTAATGGTTGGAATTGGGTTTGGAACTTTCCAAACCCTCAAAGGTTTGGACGCTGATCTGCTTCCACATCTAATCCAATCCAAAAGAGACTAAATAAATGGATATCCAAGTATTGGATAAATGTTGTCATTCCTACATAGGATTCCTAATCAACTTAACAATAGTTGTGATCTTCGACATTTTACAATTATAAAGTTATCCGTGTGGAATCATGAACTAAAAATGCACTTGGCCGAATTCGGAACAAAGTTATTTTATGAAGCTAAAAGTTTGAGCTAAATTTAATTAGTGTATGTTGAAATTTCAAAATTAGTTGATATTTTTTTTCCTTAGATAACTCATGCATGAGCGCTGGAGATAATCAAACATGCATAAAATTAAGTGTACACCTAAATCGTAAGGTTAACTACACTCCGACTTGGGAGGCAACGAAGAGCATGACTAGCCACATAATGACTGTCACATAGTACAATGGTAGAGCCTGCGCTATCAAATGGCGGCAAAGGAATTTTAATTATCGATAATAAATTAATAACTTAATAATATACCTACGCACAAGATCCGGTCCAACCCTTCCAGGGTTGGAAGGTTCCAACCTCACCCCCAGAAGGGCAAAAATAGAAAATCATAAAATTCCACCCCCTGTCTTTCACCTTCCACGAGGCATATTCTCGCCGCCGATTCCATCGTTCCCACCCCTGCCTTTCCCCTTCCTCTTTCGTTCTTCCTCATCTGGCGGTGCTCCTGCTCCTGCTCCTGCTCCGCCGACAAGCAGCACCACTCTTGCAATGCTCCTGCTCCGTCGGGGTGTAATTCTAGGTATTCGATTTGGTAAGAGGACTGCCCTTAACCGTCGCCCCAACCAAGGACAGAGGAGGAGCCATTAAATTGACAAGAGGATTGCCAGAAAGAAGGCGCCGTTGATCAGATCCGGGAAGGCGTTGTTGGAGGGAGGCCTGATTGACCGCCGAAGCAGGGGTGGCGGCGGAGGTGGAGTGTGGCGGTGGAGGAGGATGAGACTAGAGGGAGGAGAGATCGGAATTCATGAAGGCTTTCATGACGGAGACGTTGTGGTCGGTCCAAATTGATGGTGGCCGGCGATTGGAAGGGGTGGATGAGAGAATGGGAAATTTTGGGAATTGGGTCATGGGTGGTGACAGAGGAAGTGGGATTTTTTCCATAATGGTTTGTTTAAAAAATTAATTCCCATTATAGGCTATGTTACAATCAATTCCCAAATAGGGCTGATTTTGCCACATCACCAACAAATCGCCATTGGTATTGACGATTTTTTTTTTCTGAACGTTTCCTTTTTCCTTTTTCCTGCTTTCAAATATGGGAAAAGAGCATTTTGGTCTCTCTACTTTATCAACTTAACAAATAGTTTCTTATTGTATAAACGTTCTTTTATCTCTCATACTTTGACCTTCCATTTCAACTAACGTCTTCATCATGTTAAATATGTGCACATAGATTCTATTTTGAGATTTGTATGTTCATATTTCGAAAGGTGTTTATAATTAACTGATGTTACTCGTATAGTACTGAATGTGCACCAATTAAACTAACGTCTTCATCATGTTAATTGATTCTTGTATTTTGGTCTTTCCATTTGAACTAACGTCTTCATGATGTTAATTGGTGCGCATTCAGTACTATACGAGTAACATCAGTTAATTATAAACACCTTTCGAAATATGAACATACAAATATCAAAATAGAATCTATGTGCACATATTTAACATGATGAAGACGTTAGTTGAAATGGAAGGTCAAAGTATGAGAGATAAAAAGAACGGTTTATACAATAAGAGACTATTTGTTAAGTTGATAAAGTAGAGAGACCAAAATGCTCTTTTCCCATATTTGAAAGCAAGTTGTTAGGAAAAAGGAAAAAGGAAAAAGGAAAAAGCGTTCAGAAAAGAAAAAAAAATAAAAAATAAAAAACAAAGAGGAGTGTGTCTATCCCCTCCTCTTTGTTTCTCGAGTTTGAGGGAACCAGGTTTGAGATAAAAGTTGTAGAGGAACCTTGTTTTCAGTATTTCAAGGGTCAATGAAGAACAAAGTAGAAGTATGCCGGTGGCAATGGCAGCGCCGGACTCACTTCGGTCAGTAGGAGTTTCGGCCACAAGCTGGGTGGCGGCTAGGGTTGGCCGGGTGGAGGAGACAAAGAGAGATGGGCTTCCTTTCAAGCCCACTAGGTTTAATGATGATTTAATGGTGGGTGGGCCTTCAATTTTGAGTAGTGGCAAGGAGTTTTCAGCAACTGCTGGGCCTAGGCTGAGTATAGGCCCAGAAGTGAAATTAATAAGGGCCCTGACTTTAAAGCCCTTTGTTGTGCAAGAAAGGGAAGTGAATTCTACTTCCCCAACTGATTTTTCGTTCCATGCAGGATTAAATGAAGGATGCTTGTTTGGGCTTGGGGCCCATAGTGAGCCTTTTGGGTTTATTTCAGAAATAGAGCAGGCGCAAGAAACTGAAAAGTTGGGGGAGAGGAATTGGCACTGGTTGGTTCGACGGGTCAAGCAGACACTGAGCCCCTAGTAATTTTGGCAGAAGAAGAGATGTCTAACTCATTGGAAGAAGGTGAGGTGGCGGAAGAAGAGGAGATTTCTGGTGTGCGCGAAAAAGATAGACAGTCAGTGATGGGGGTTGAAGTGGAGGGAGGAAATCAGGAGTCACCAGAGGAAGATTGGGAGAAGATAACAGAGATGGGCCTTAATCTGGCAAACCTGTTCGATCTTACTCTCAATGGTTCGAAAGAGGATGCTTTGGAAGAGGTGGGAAGGGTGTCGAGAGAGGTTCTCAAGCGAAGGGTGCATGCGGTGTCCAAAACCAAGAAGGATTCAGGGAGGAGAAGATTGAATTGGAACATGACGGAGACAACACCAACTGATTCGGCTCGTCGGTCGAGGTATGCTTCAAATGCTTCTCTTCTTAATGAATCCTATGATAGTCTCTTGGAATGTTAGAGGAGTTGGAGATATGTCTAAGCAATTTAGGTTGAGGAGTAGGATCGCAAGTTGGAACGCTAATGTGTGGTGTATTCAGGAGACGAAGGTGGCAGATATGAACAGAATGATTGTGGTTAGTTGTTTGGTAGAAGAAATCTGGGTGGAAGCTAAAAATGCTGTGAATTCCGGGGTGGTATTTAACAGTTTGGGATGAGGGGGTGGTGCAGTTGGAGGCACTTTGGGTGGAAGCTTAGTCTGATCACAGTTTTAGAACTGTCGTGATTTTGTTTGGGCCTTGTGCAATGTGTATGGCCGATTTGTATGGAGAGAAACGATTTTTGCGAGAGCTTTCAGACTTTCTAGGATGGGGCAGGTTCGTTCTGCATTATTGGAGATTTTAATATGGTTAGAAGTTTGGAAGAGGTGGTGAGTAGAGTTCGAAGCAGAACGGAGATGGATGAGTTCAACATTTTATGAGGAGTGGGGCCTATTGATTTACCCATGGGAGGGCAACTTTACTTTTCCAATCTCCAAGTGGTGCTCGTGTCAAGATTAGATAGGGCTTGTTTCTTCGAGTGGAGGATTACTATAGGATTGCAAATTTAGGCGTTTGCGAGAACATGCTCAATCATTGCCTCTGCTTCTGGATTGCTCCCTAATAGGGCGCCTCGAACCTTGGAGATTGAGCTAATGTGGCTGGAGCTCCAGATTTAGGAGGTGCTGAGCTCAGTTGGAGGAGAGAAGAGTGGGTCGAATAATCTTTTCTTTGGCTTCGAGTTAAGAAGCTTAAAGAGGTTTTGATTGAGTGGAAGTGTCTTCGTTTAGGAGGACAAGGTGGTTATTAAGGAAACGTTGGAGAAGATATCGTGTTGACGCTAAGGAAGAGGCTCAGCTGCTCACTGAGAGAAAGAATAGAAAGATGTTTCCTGAAGTGCGACTTACAAATTGTGGAAGAGGGAAGAAATATCATGAGACAAAGGCGAAGATAAAGGATTATAGAGGAGACAATATACTAGGTATTTTCATAAGGTGGCAAATCGAATAGGCGTCGTAATTTTATTTCCTCTCTGAAGATTGGGGGGGTGGAGTTTACTATTGAGGAAGAGTTGTCTAGGGCTGTGGTGCAGTTTTATTCGGGATTGTATTCTGAACCTAGAAGCACTCGCCCCTTTCCTTTGGGCGTGAATTTCAATCAGATTGACTTGGGGTGTGTGGACGGTTTGGTTAGGAATTTCTCCGAGGAAGAAGTTTGGGGTGTGGTTAAAAAGTGTGCTGTAGATAAAGCTCCAGGGCCAGACGGATTTTCTATGGGGTTTTTTAAGACGCATTGGGACTTGGTCAAAGGGATATTATGAAGGCTTTAGAGGATTTTGTAGTTTCAGAATCTCTTCCTAGGGCGATCAATAGTACTTTTCTTTGCTTGATCCCGAAGAAGGATACTATTGAGGACATTAGGGATTTAAGACCAATAAGTCTTGTGAGTTCTTTCTACAAAATCCTATCTAAGACTTTGGCGGCTCGACTTAAGACGGTCATTGCTAGGAGTGTGTCGGTCAACCAATGTGCTTTCGTTGAGAATCGACAGATCTTGGATGCGACTCTGATTGCAAATGAATTAATTGATTCTAGGAAACGAGGGGGTAGGGCAGGATTGGTGATTAAATTGGATATTGAGAAGGCGTACGACCATGTAAATTGGAGTTGTTTGGTTAAGGTTATGGGAAGTTTAGGTTTTCCACAGAAGTGGACTCGTTGGATTTACTCGTGCATCTCCTCAGCTTTCTTCTCTGTTCTGCTCAATGGTGAATCTAAGGGTTACTTCCCGAGTTGCAGAGGTCTAAGACAGGGAGATTCGCTTTCTCCTCTCCTCTTCATCTTGGTTATGGAGGTCTTATCCTTATTCTTTAACAAAGCAAGAGAGGATGGTTTGATCGAAGGTTTTTTCATGGACGAGGGAAGGAGATCAGGAGAGGTACACCATATTCTTTATGCGGACGATGCGTTAGTTTTCTGTGATGCTAGGAAGGATCAGGTTCAACAGGTGCTGGCCATTCTTATTTGTTTTGAGGCGGTCTCTGGTTTGAAGATTAATGTACACAAGTCGATTTTGTACCCTGTGGGGGAAGTGATCGATGGACAAGAGTTGGCAGATGTTATTGGCTGTGATATGGGTGAGTTCCCTGCAAACTATTTAGGCCTCCCCCTTGGGACTAGAGCTGCCTCGAAAGAGGTGTGGGACCCCGTGTTGACAAAGGTTAGGCAGAGAACAGAGGCGTGGAAAGCAAAACTCCTTTCTTTTGGAGGAAGATTAACGTTGCTGAAGAGTGTGATGTCACATATGCCCATCTACTATCTGTCCCTTTTTAAGGCTCCTGCGACGGTGATTTCTGAATTGGAGAAAATGCAGAATAGGTTTTTGTGGGAAGGATGTGGGGAGGATAGAAGACCTCATTTGGTGAGGTGGGAGGTTGTCAAAGCTCCAAAACACAGAGGCGGGCTTGGTATCCTTGATATGCGTAGGATGAATGTTGCTTTGTTGGGCAAGTGGGGATGGAGGTTCGCGACGGAAAGAAATGCCTGGTGGAGAAAACTTATCGTGGAAAAATGTGGAGTTGGGATTTCTGAGTGGAAGCCTTGTTGGGATTTGCGTTCTGCAGGGTGGTCGGTTTGGAGGGATATCGTCGGACTTTGCTCTATTTTTTGGAAGTACGCTTTAATCGATCCTGGGGGTGGGGGGTTTCCTTTTGGTTTGACTCTTGGGTTCTGGGTGAGTGTTTAGCTTTTAGATTTCCTAGGATCGCAGCTGCCGCTCAATCTTTGGAGGTGTCTTTGTCTGGTTCTGTTGTGGTTGGTGACAGTTATACTTGGGACGTGCCGCTAACGACGATGTTGAGAGGTGGTGCAGAGGAGGAGAGACTGAGGATGATGGCGTTCCTGGAGGGAGTTACGCCAGGATGGATTTCTCAGGGACCTCCAGCTCCTTTGTGGAATTTATCCCCTTCGGGTCGCTTTACGGTTAGTTCGTATTTCCGCATTTTATCACAAGGTGTTGACGGGGGTTTTGATGACTTTCCTTTTGGGGCTGTTTGGGTTGGGGATGTCCCGACAAAGGTGGCGGGCTTCTTATGGCAGGTCTTTCACAAAAGTATATCTACTTTTGAGAACCTGCAGAAGCGAGGCTTTATTGGTCCGAATCTTTGTGTTTTATGCAGAGCCGACCTTGAGTCGATGTCGCATTTGTTTCTTTCTTGCTCCTTCACTGCTCAGGTGTGGCTCACTTTTACTTCCAAGCTTGCTATTTGGGGTCCGAGTCATGGGGACGTTCGGG
Source organism: Linum lewisii (assembly GCA_034768395.1). Taxonomy (NCBI): domain Eukaryota; kingdom Viridiplantae; phylum Streptophyta; class Magnoliopsida; order Malpighiales; family Linaceae; genus Linum; species Linum lewisii. The sequence goes on from CM068298.1 coordinate 66,499,050, forward strand.
AGTTCATTAGGCATTGGCGAGCTCGGAAGGTGGAAAGTGAGTGACAGATGTTCAAAGACAAGTTGATTCATGCTTTGTTTTGGTGTATTTGGTGTGAAAGAAATGATAGGATTTTTAGAAATAGAGAAAGTCAATTGTGCAGATGGTGTGGAAGATTGGCATGTTGATAGGTAGCTGGCTCAAGGCTGGGGAAAAAATTTCCCACTCTGAGCTCCGGACCTGGCTAGCTAGCTGGCGAGGGATTTTTTATCCGGGTTAAGTAGGTTTGGACTGCTATTTTTGCGACCCCTGGGTTTTGCTATGTATGTTTTCCGGCTACAGGGTGTTTTTTCAGCGGGTATAGTTTTTGGGTAGTATAGTTTTTGCGTCTGGGTTGATTGAAGTGGGGAGGCAGATTTTGGTGTGATCCTCATGTTTTTTATTTTGCTGTTGTTGGCGGGTGAGGGACCTACTGCTTGTTTATGCAGCTTGTCTTGGGTGGAGAGGGGGGTGTTTGTTTGGGAGATTTCTTTCCCTAATGTATATTTTTGGAGTTGATCTTAGTTTATAATATTATATATATATATAACCATTCATCAAAAAAAAAATGGCCGAAATTCTGGAAAAGTAGTTGATATATTGGAAGCAGCGGGCGAAGCAGCATTGGTACAGGGATGGTGACCTCAACACTAGCTTCTTTCATGCTACGGCCAACGGGAGGAGGAAAAAGCAAACCCTTACGAAGTTGAGAACGCCTGATGGTGGCTGGGCAGAGAGTGACGATGCCATGGGGGCAGTCGCAACTGACTATTTCAGAAATATTTTCTGCCGTGGCGATGTGAATTTGGCCCCGCTCGCTGCCCTCATCCCCAGGTTAGTGACCGACGAAGAAAATAGCATGTTAACGGCCCCTTTCACCGATGCCGAATTCCACACAGCTATCTCTCAAATGAACCCAAACAAAGCTCCGGGGTCGGATGGGTTAAACCCCTGTTTCTATCAAACGTTCTGGTCGGAGATGGGGGAGTCAATTTCCTCCGATTGTAGAGTATGGCTGGAGCGTAATATGATCCCTGAGAGGGTGCGCGACACCAACATTGTCCTGCTGCCCAAGAAGCAAAACCCCACGGCCATGACTGATCTTCGGCCTATCTCCCTTTGTGACGTCAGATACAGGCTTGTCTCGAAAGTCCTTGCTAATCGTCTACGGCAGATTATACCACATGTTATTGGTGAGGAGCAATCCGCTTTCGTCCATGGTCGTTCCATTGTCGATAATGTCTTGGTGGCAGCAAAAACCCTTCATACAATGAACACGAGACAATATGCAAAATCGGGGGAAATAGTAGTGAAAATTGATATTTCTAAGGCTTTTGACAGGGTTGAGTGGAGTTATCTGCAAATGATTCTTCAAAAGCTGGGTTTTACAGCCAGATGGGTTGATTGGATGATTATGTGTGTAACGTCTGTCCGTTATTTGATCACTATCAACTCCAATGAGGTGGGATCGGTTGTTCCGGAACGAGGTCTACGTCAGGGTTGTCCCCTTTCTCCTTTCCTCTTTATTATTTGTGCGGAGGGTCTCTCGTTCCTTATTCGTAGAGCTGTTTCTGATGGAGCTATGCATGGAGTTAATGTCTGCCAGAGAGCTCCTCGTATCTCCCATCTTTTTTTCGCAGATGACAGCTTCTTTTTTTGCAGAGCTCAGATTGATGAGGTTCGCACTCTTAAAGGGATTTTCAACACTTATGCGGCGGCTTCGAGGAAAATTATTAACTATGACAAGTCTGGTATTTTTGCGAGCAAGAGTACTCATCCAATGCTAGCCGACGGCGTGGCTGCTATTCTGGGTATCACCTCTGCCTTTGACAATGATCACTACCTTGGCATGCCTTCTCTAATTGGCAGGAATAGAAAGTTGGCTTTCCGGTTCTTAAAAGAAAGAATATGGCAGCGTCTTCAAAACTAGAGAAGCAAGAAGGTCTCAAACAGTGGGCGTGAGGTTCTTATAAAAGCTGTTGCTCAAGCAATCCCGACTTATTGCATGAGTGTCTATTATCTACCGAACCTGTTAACCGCGGAGCTAGAGAGGATGATGAATTCTTTTTGGTGGGGCACGAATGGTAGAGGGGGCGGTGGTATAAACTGGATGACGTGGGAAAGAACCTGTGTGCGAAAGGAAGCTGGCGGCATGGGCTTCCGCGATTTGCGAAGCTTCAACTTAACGATGCTGGGAAAACAGAGATGGAAGTTCCAAACCCAACCAAATGCTCTAGTCACGAGAATTTTCAAAGCAAGATACTTCCCAAGAGGAGATTTTTTGTCGGCACCCAAAGGTCATGGCCCGAGTTTTGTCTGGCAGAGCATTCGGAGATCGCAGTTGGTAGTTCATCGCAGATCCCAGTGGAGACTTGGCACTGGTACTCAAGTTTCAGTTTGGGATGACCAATGGATTCGAGATGATGCAAATCTCTCCCTTATTACTGAACGAGATGATTCCCTCGGAGGCTTAAAGGTCTGCGATCTTTTAATTCATGGGTTATATGAGTGGGATTAGGAGCTGAAATGAGAATCTCTTCGATCCTCGCGACGTCCGTGAAATTCTTAGCGTTCCTTTGGGTGTCGGGGGCAGAGGACACGCTAATCTGGCATTATGACACTAAAGGGAATTATTCGGTTCGTTCGGCTTATAGGGTTCTTACTGATGTTATTCATCCGAGACCTGATTTGGCCGTTGACGGTGCCTGGTCGCAGATCTGGAGCTTACATGTCCCACCTCGCATCAAGAACTTCATTTGGCGCCTTGCCCGCTTAGTTGTTCCCAGTCGTGCTATTCTCCGTCGTCGACATATTGCAGTCCCCGCCTCATGCGGCGTTTACTCTAGCGGAAATGAGGATTATAATCACCTTTTTCTAGATTGCCCCTTTGCAGAGGATTGTGGGTCACAGCGAATTTGCTGAGTCAGGTGAATGGAATGAAGCTCGCTGATCCTGTTTTTGATAACCGCCTCCAAAGGCTTCTGAGGCACCCGATCGAGGATGTTCGAAACAAGGTCGTGACGGTGCTCTGGGGGATCTGGAAGGAGCGGAACAGACGGGTTTGGAGCAGTGAAGCCTGCACGACCAGAACCGCCACGAACCTGGCCCTTGACGATGTCGCTCATTGGGCAGCAGCTCAGTCAGTGCGTACTAGCTCAGCTCGGCCAGCTCCTCTGCTTTGTGGCAAATGGCACGCGCCCCCAGCTGGGTCTCTTAAATGCAACACAGATGTGGGCTTCCTCGCAATTGAGAATAAGATGGGGATGGGGATCATTCTTCGAGACAGCGACAGCCAGGTATGTGGATATCGGCAATGGCATGGTTTGGACAACGGACACCTCGTGAGGGCGAAGCAGCAGCCTTGCTCACTGCTATGCATTGGGTCGTCGAGGAGGGCCACGAAGATGTCATCTTCGAGAGTGATGCTGAGGTGATCATTAACGCTCTGGCAGATGCAGATGAAGACTTATCTGAGTTTGGTTGCCTAATAGCTCAATGCCGTGTTATTCTTCAGTCTTTTCCCCTCTTTCGAGTCCAGGTAGTTCGGCGAAATAGGAATCATGTAGCACATCTCTTAGCGCGTCAGTCTTTTTCCTAGATGTTCCTCTTATGAGTCATTCTCCACCGGGTGGGATGGACAATATTATGTATGATGTCTGCTTTAACAACAACCATCTTCATATTTACATAGGTACATTTATTAACTATCAAGGATCATATTTCATTTTTCCGCATGAAAATCAGGGCCCAATATCAAAGCAGATCCACATCTTCTCCCAACCTCCTCAACTAATTATTATAATAATGTTTGCTTTTAGTCTCTTTCCACATAGGCCAAAAAAAATTTATAGCCAAACCTTTACGGGATATGTCAAACGTAGCCAAAGCTATTCATAACCCCAAAAATGACAATGTTTAGTTTTCCGTTAACTCGCCCCCCGGGCGCCTGCATAGAGTTCCTCCATGGCGGCAACCTCCCGTTCGCCCTCAAGAAATTCCCGTACTTCGTCCGGAGCTTGATCCGAGCACCACCGTACCCTTCCCGGACGGGCTCCCACTCCACCGACGAATCCAACCGCCGCGACAGAGTCTGCAGAACCTTCCGTCCCGTCATCCCGAGAAGGAAAGGGTGATTAAGGCCGTCAAGTATTTCCCATAAATTGACTTCAGCCGAACAGAGGAGTCGGATCCGGGTACCGGCTCCACGACCCACTTAGCCGATTTCGACGACCCGTTCTTGTCCTGGATTACTGATTCTTCGTCGTCGTCGGCGAGGAGGTACTTCTCGTGGTGGCTGCGGAGGCGGACTGCTTTGGCCTTGCTGAAGAGATCCATCGGAATGGGGGAAACAGAGGAAAAACAGAGGATTACAGAGGAAGAATTGGAGAGAAAGAGAGAGTCAAATTGGAAGAATTGAGAGAAAGTGTTTGGTGGGTTTGAATTAATTCGTTGAATTGGAGAGAGTCAAATTGAGGATTCCAGAGAGAGAGCTTGGTGGGTTCGGAGCTTGGTGGTGGATTATGGCGTTGGAGACTGAGAGCTTGGGTTGAAGATGGGAATATGGGATGGAAGATTGAGTTGAAAGGTGGTGTCGGTGGAATCTAGATCCAACGAAGGTCAGGGGGATTGGGGGTGTTGGTGAGGGGGATTGGGGGGGTGTCGGTGAGGGGGATTAGGGGGCGACGGCGGTGTCGGGTTGGAGGAGCAACGACGGCGGGGGTGGGTTGGTGGAGCACCGGCTGCCGTGGGTGGAGCGAGGAAGAAGAAGCATTTTTACATTGTTTTTTTTAACGTCAAATTTTATTTTTTCTTTTATTTTGTTTTAGATTAATTTATTTATTTTCAAATAATGACTAGCTTCTAGTTGACCGGTCAAGTAGATGCCACGTCAGCTCCGTTTGCACTGTCACTAACGGTGTTAAAATTCTAACTAATATCGGCTACATTTGTCGTAAAAATTAAAAGTTTGGTCTAAACAGTGTGACACGAATAGCTTTGGCTATGTTTGACATTTCACGGGAAGGTTTGGCTACAAATTTGTTTTTGGCCTTCCACTAAGACGGGACAGGATCTGCGTCCAAACTTCTAAGTTTGGACCAGTTCCAAACTCAAAATCGCAGGGGCAATTCCGTCATTTTAAATAAAATGAAAAACCCGGAGATGGAGATTGAGGATCAGAGTACGGCATCAGCAGGGAACTACCGATGAGACTAGCGACGTTTTGAAGAGGAGGAGCGGCTGTAGGAGCAGTCATTCGAAGATGACAGCAGCCTCGGCGGATCCCTAACGATGAGGAGGCAGATCGGAATCAGGCGACGTCGTAGCAGCTGGCATGACTGATCGTCGGCGGTGGTCGATAGCGGCTCTACTCCGGGAGACGAGACGGCTGATGGCAACAACTTCGAAACCGACGGAGGATAACCGGATCTACGGCCGGCTATGGCATTCCGAGTACGGCGGCGTCCGATGCGGGATGACGAGATAGAAGCTTTAACGTTTTCCAATTTTTAATAATTGTAAAAATTGCAGTTTAATCATTGTATTTTAAGTTTTAGATATTTTGATCATTGTATTTTAAGTTTTAGATATTTTGATCATTATATTTTAAGTTTTAGATATTTTGATTGTTTAGCATTACAAGTTACCATTTTAGTTACTATATTTTATATTGTTGACATTGTTGGAATAATATTTGAACTATATAAATTGGTTGTCCAATAACGTGTTAACTAGTTCGTATAATTAGTTAACTAGTTTTGATAACTAGTTATCAATTAAATAACTAGTTAACACGATAAGATAACTAGTTAATTCGATTGGTTAACTAGTTAACTCAATTGGTTAACTAGTTAACTCGATTCGGTAACTAGTTAATAACAAAATAACTAGTTAACAAAATTTGATAATTTGTTATCAACTAAAAAATTGTTAACTAGTTATCTAAATCATAATGTTAACTAGTTATCTAAATCATGATGTTAACTAGTTAACTCGATTGGTTAACTAATTAACTCGATTAGATAACTAGTTAACTAATAATTTCGTTAACTAGTTACCCAATCATGATATTAACTAGTTAAATACCCCTTGTTAACTAGTTAGATAACATGTTAACTAGTTAACTGGGTAACTAGTTAACTCGATTAGATAACATGTTAACTAGTTATCTGCTGATAACTAGTTAACTGTAAAAACTCAGGTTAACTAGTTATCAATAAAATTCATCAAAAAAAAAAAAACTAGTTATCAATACAAAAATTATTGTTAACAAGTTATTAGTAAAAATCAGGTTAACCAGTTAACTTGTACCCACCGGAAAAGTCATCGGAGTTTGGTCGGTCTCCGTAGCCTCACCGAAAAAGTCATCGAAAAACATGTTAACTAACTAGTTTTGTAAAAACCCAAATTAACTAGTTAACTAATTATCAATAAAAAAATCAAGTTATTAGTAAAAAATGAAGTTAACTAGTTAACTTGTTCTCGCTGAAATTTTTTCTGGAAAGTCGTCGGAAAAGTCGTCGGAAAAAGTCCCCGGCGACGGTGCCGGTGATGGTGGCCGGCAAAGGTGAATGGTGACAGTGGCTGGCGACAAATTAATAAAATATAAGAATAATATATAATATAATAATATAATATTTAAATTAAATATAATAAATAATTATTTGTGTAAAGTATTAAATACCCCTAACAAATCTGGACCATTAGATTGGTCAAAGAGTCAAACTAGATTTAATGGTTGGAGGTGGGTTTGGACCTTTCCAAACTAACAATCTCTTGGACGATGATTTGTTGCCACATAAGACTATACCTTTATTTATTTACCTTTATTTATTTATTTTGTAGATTGTTTCCATTTAAATGTAAGTTTAACTCTTACACTTTAATTCACTAATTGCAAAAGTTATTATCATCAATTGTCCGTCCAACCATCAACCCATCATCATCATAAAACGCTTTTTAATAGTAACATTTTACTGTCTAAATTTTAATTTCTATTAATTATATCAATTTTAAATTTGGAATTTGGAATTTGTAGCAGTAATATTTCAAATAAATTATAAATTTTTATTAAATTTTAATATTATTTTTTAAATAATTTTATAAAATTTTGACTACATCATGCTTTTGGAACAGGGCCTCAAAATACCATTGGACGGCCCTGGATAGAGGGATAGAGAGAACCCGTAGTTAAGAAGCTTTCCATAGCAACATATACATCCTCACTTACAGTGTTCCAACAAGCTTTGTAGAAGCCATCAGTGTAGACATCAAGTCCAGGTGCCTTTACAGAGGCCAGACTGGAAAGAGCAGTCTTCGTCTCAGACTGTTAACAGAAAATGGAAGGTCTGATGATGGAGAAATGAAAAGTGCAGCAGCTGTGATTGCAGAAGAGAATGAAGAACAAGGAAGAGGTCAATTGGACTTTGCAAACGGTGTCGTAGAAAGCTTGAAGGAAGAGAGCAACACGCAGCGTTTCATTTAAGTGTTCCTTGTTGTTTATTTACTGCTGGACACCTGTCTTCTTTGTATTGGCTTATTTTGTAATAGCTGTTGATTACAGTTACTAATCAACAGAGAACTCAGAACCCTACATATAAATATGAATGAAAGAAGAAAGGCTGCTGCTGTGTAAGCCCTATGAAATTCTCTGTCTGTTTCAACATGGTATCAGAGCGATCCTTTCACTGAGTCGATACTTTCAGCTCCATGGCGGGTAACAGTTCTCCTGGAGGTAATGGTAGCAGTGGTAGAGTTACTTTTGGTTCTTTTCACAACACTGGTGGTAATGGCAATGGAGATGGAGGTTCAACAAACAACATTCAGTTTGGTAACCCCCTCTATTTGAATCCTAATGAAAATCTCTCTCAATCTATTTCTTCTGATATACTGGATGGAACAAATTACCAAATCTGGAGCAGATCTCTGCGTTTTGCTTTGAAAACGAAGCACAAACTTGGTTTTGTTGATGGAACAGTGCCTACACCTGAAGCTAATAGTGATCAGTTTGTGGTTTGGGATGCTTGCAATACTCTTGTCTTGTGCTGGATTTTGAATACTTTGCACCCAGATATTAGAAGAAGTGTAATGAATCATGAAGTAGCTAAAAATCTGTGGGATGAACTTAAAGAACGCTTTGGTCTGGGAAATGCAGTTCGACTGGCCAATTTGCAGGATGAGATCCATGCTTGCAAGCAAGGAGATGATAGTGTGTCACAGTACTATACCAACATTAAAGGACTTTGGGAAGAGTACACACAGTTCTCTCCCATTGTTCCCTGTACATGTGCACCTGGAAATGCAGCTCTCTGCCCAGCTGTTGAGGCATTTAAAACTAAGCAGGAAAATGATTATCTTATAAGGTTCCTGCGAGGTTTGAATGAGAACTTTGATGTAGTGAAGACACAATTGTTAATGATGCGTCCGTTACCTAGCGTTATAACTGCCTATAACGACGCACTTCAACACGAGGAAAAGCTGAAGAGTGGATCTGGAAGAGGAAAAGAAAGTCAGGCTGCAGCTTTTGCAATTCCACAAGCACAACGTTTTGATGGGGCTAAAATTGGGTCACCTACAGGAGACAAGAAGTTTTGTCGCTACTGTAAGAAAGACAACCATACAATTGAAGATTGTCCTCGTTAAAGAATAGGAGGAAGCTGGAACGCTCTTCCTATAGACCTGGACCTCGAGGGTCTTTTGCTGGCACTGCATCTGTTGGAGGTGAAGTTGAATCCAACTTACCAACTTCCACCAATCCAGGTATCTTGGGAACCTACACTGCTGGGGGGACAACTTTCTCCAATGCAGAAATGAACCAACTGAGAACCATGTTGCAAGTCAGTAGTAATGGTTCATCATCAGCTCCCTCGCATCATGCTTTTTCTGCATCTCAAATGCAGCCTCAGGGAACAACTTATGCTGGTAATTATGCAATGAACTCTTCTTTAAATAAGTATGATGATAATACTTGGATTGTGGATACTGGAGCCTCGGACCACATTGCTTGCTCTCTTTCTCACTTCATTGAGTCCAAACCTATTAGTGATGTGTTTGTTTATTTACCAAATGCCTCAAAAGTTTCAGCCACTCATGTTGGAACAGTTAGACTTTCCCCTAAACTTCTTCTTCATAATGTTCTTTGTGTTCCCAGCTTTGCTTTCAATTTAATTTCTGTGAGTAAATTGACTGGTGGACAAAATTCTTTGATTTTTCGTTCTGAACTTGTGTCATTCAGGACCTTTCTTCCACGACGACAATTGGTTTAGCCAGTCAAACTAGAGGTCTCTACCGACTCATTTCTTCTCAACTACCTTCCAACAGTCCTGTAGTGGCAGCAGGCTTCAACTTTCAACCACAACCTATCCATCTTTGGCATTGGCGTTTAGGGCATCCTAGCCATTCAAGAATTCAATCATTCAATTTTTGTAATGAGAGTTTTTCCAAAGAGAGAGTTAAGCATTGTGAAACTTGTCATTTTGCCAAACACAAAAGGTTGCCTTTTACTTCTAGTGTCCATCATGCTACTGCAGCATTTCAGCTTGTTCATGTAGATATTTGGGGACCTCTATCAGTTAAATCGCATGATGGTTTTGCTTATTTTCTTACCGTGGTTGATGATTACTCTCGTGGGGTATGGCTTTACTTGCTGAAACATAAATCTGAGGCTAGAGGCAAGTTAGAAGAGTTTTGTGAATTGGTGAAAACTCAGTTTGATACTTCAGTTAAAGTCATACGTAGTGATCAAGGGGCAGAGTTTCATATGGTTGATTATTATGCACAACATGGTATTATCCACGAGATGACATGTGTTGCTACTCCTGAACAAAACTCACGAGTAGAAAGGAAGCATCAAGACATTCTAAACGTTGCCAGGGCTCTCAAATTTCAGTCAGGTCTTTCCTTGTTTTTCTGGAGTGATTTTGTCTTGCATGCTGTGCACTTGATTAACAGGCTTCCATCTACAGCTATTGGCCACAAAACACCCTATGAGATGCTACATGGTGTTGCTCCTAATCTAGATTATCTTAGGGTGTTTGGCTGCCTGTGTTATGCCTCCACGCTAAGCCATAATCGACCCAAGTTTAATCCTCGTGCTAGACAGTGTGTGTTTCTAGGTTTTCCTGTTGGTATTAAGGGCTATAAGCTTTATGACATTCATTCTCACCATTTTGTTGTCTCAAGAGATGTTACATTTCATGAGACAATCTTTCCTTTTCTTTCTGCTCCATCCAATCCTTCTACCATTTCCTCTCCAGAACCTGCAGTTTCATTCTTTCCACCTGCAGGATCTGTGGGGGGACAGCCCATACAACAACCAACTCCTCCTTTCCAACCAACTATACCAGAACATACATCTTCTCCAACACCAAAACCTACATCTTCTCCTTAACAAATTCAACCTACATCTTCTCCTTCACAAATTCAACCTACATCTTCTCCTTCACAAATTCAACTTGATTCTTATTCAGATGATGAACTTACTAGTTCACATGATTCTGAACATGAAATTCAGCACATGAAAATTCAGCTGATCCCATTCCTAGACGATCACAAAGATCTCGAACCTTGCCAACTTACCTCAAAGACTATCATCTAAATGCCTCTCTTTCCACATGCCCTTCCAAGCATCACATTTCTCAATCTATTTCTTATAAAAATATGTCACCATCTTACAAAGTCTTTGTCCTTAATATCATAACTCAAAAGGAACCAGACACATATTTTGAAGCAGTCAACACTTGACTCGAACGAGGGGCAATCAGATACAATCATTTCCCTTTGGAATTTGATCAATTATTTGTCTAGTTTAAGAGATTAGAGTCTAGATTATTCCGTAATATGGAGCTGTGTGTCCTAGTTTAATTAGCTTTGCTGGTTAGTTGAATTCAGAACTAGACCCAAACTCTGTTTTTATAGACCTTGAGAGAAAGGTGAATGTTGTCTTCAGCTAGCCGCTGTAGCTCTGCAGATCACACTAGCCGTTGCTGATTGCTGATCTTTGAGCAATCAACCCTTCCTTGAATCAATCCTTTGTAATCTTTTTCAGATACTTTCCATGTTTGTTGAGTCCAGCTCTCTTACCTTATTGTGACTTGCTCAATTATGCACAACTTAATAACACGATCAAGTGTAGGCATGAATTGAAAAACACAAGTGTCAAATTAATCAGCTATTTCTTGCATATTGAATCGGTGATTCAACAGCTATATCAATGTATACGAGCCGAAAGAGTAAGGGAAATAAAATCCTACGTTAGAGCACTTGATTACAAACTGATGATTCACAAGCCTTACATCCACTCGAACCTTTCATGTCTCCTTTGCTCACAGAATCCTGCAACATCCACCGACTGCATCCCTCTCACTCGAAGCAGCACCCGAAGTATCTGCCGAAACAGCAGCCGTGCCAGCAACAGTAATATCCTTGAAGACAATAGCCCTCATACTCACATCCTTGAATGCACCTTTGATCACTTGTCTCTTCGTAGTTGGCTTTTTTCACTTTCCGATTGCTTTTCGACTATCTCAGCTACTTCACGTTTCTTCAGTTCAGCTAAACACTATTTCCTTCTCCCCTGCTTCACTCCGATTCCTTTCTCCTTCAATCTCTTTCAGTTCAGCTTCTACAAAAAAGTTCAGTTCAGTTCAGTTCTCCCCCTACACCATCTAACCATCATCTCTTTCCAGTTTTCGTATCCGTGTGCCTTTTCTCCATCTTTCTCTCTCAAGTAGTCAGTTTCATCCTTTTCTTCCGTTCTCTGATTTCTTCCCATTCTTTCTCTGTAGACTGTAATTCTAAGTTGATTTCTTTACTCGGTCGCGGCACCTCCTTCCTCTTCATCTCTTACCTTGCAATTAACTTTCAGTGGAAGGTCAATCAACTTCTACCACTAAAATGCCACCTCAAGTAGATTCAAGAGCACGAGATCGCCCCCTGCTTCCTGGATCATTGTGAAACTTCTGTTTCTAGGTTAATTTACTGATGATTGCGGGTTTTGCTCTGTTACTCTTCCAGCTTGATTATCAAATCCGGCTCAACCACAACTCTGTTTCCCCATAATCCATGAAAATTAGGGATTTTAATAATTCATCTTGCTGCAATTTCCATTCAGGTTGTAGCCTTTTCTGCTTCTCTTACTACTAAACTTAAACTTATTTTCCTTCTTGCTGAGTTTGATCACTATTGTGTTTCTTGCAGCTCTCTTTGCAACCGGTGGGATCAAGGTGAACTTCAATGCCATATTTTGACATTTTCCATAATGTCCAGAACTTAACTCTGCCTAATGAAAGGTTTGTCTTTTCCTTGTGAGTTCCTGCATTTCTTTAATACTGTCATTAAGTCTAATTCTATGTTGTGTATGCTATAGGTGAGCAAAAGTTACGATGAGACCGTAAGTTCATACACAAGAAAACAATAGTGTTGTGATTCATGGCATCACAAACCTGCTGGAGCCGTTTTCTACTTCTCTTTAGCTTTCTTGCCTTTTATTGTACCTTAGATGATGGTCCTGAGATTTTCCTTTATTCATGCAAGCCACTTGATTGCTGTGAATAAAGATTATCCTTTTACTAATCAGTTCCTAATAATTCAAGTTGTCTTCTTTTGTAAATCTTGGCTGGTAGTAAAACGATTAGTAAATAAGGTTGCTTCTAGACAAGTTTATAGGTATATGAATCATATATTTGGTTGGGTTACTATCTCTATTGGATATACTTAGGGAACTGACTTAGATTTGCCTCTCTTGGCTGTAGAACAGGTGAATTTTAATCAGACATTTGTTAGAGCTTGATTCGTTGAAATCCATAAGTCAGTTCAGTATCTAAGTTATTGCTACAATATTACAAGACTACAATATGCTATAATAATAGTGATAATAGATGATTGACCTAATGGAAGTTAGAAGTGAAATTCAAGAGTCTCTCTGGTACAATTGTTGCTTAGGATTACTCATGAGTGGTAAGTAATTACTTACTCTTAGATTTCATCAGTTACTTTCCTTATAGACTAACAGACCACAGTTCAGCATTGTATCTCTCATGTTGTTGCCAATGCACATTGAAGAAGAATGAAGCAGGTAGTTGTGGAGTTTTTTTTCTTGGTTTCAATTATTTAGTCTGTTTTCCATCTTCTCGAATAGTTGTTTTTTATTATTATTGTGTTGGGTTATTGATATCTTAAGTTTCTTTTTTTGCGAGAAGGTGCCACGAAGGCAAATAAAAGGTTGTTGGATTGATTCTTAGGTTAATCAGGATCCCAAGAACTGCCCCCCTGCAAGATGCTGATCAACCCCTCACAGTCACATTCGATGAGAAACACAGGAGAGATCGCATCCTTGGCTAGGTAGGGTCTGATCCAGTTTGGTCGGTGCTTCACTATTCACATCTGTCTCCATTGATTTTCTTATTGTTGTTTTGTTGTGCTCAATTACTCCCTTTTTACAGTTTGTTCTTTCTCTTTACTGCTCTCTTGCATCTCGATTTCCTTGCAAGCATATTACTCTTCCATGTGCACGGAAATAATGTGTTACGATCGGTGTCTTTTGCTGTGTATAAATTGCATGTCGTACCTTGCCTGCTGATTAGTGTTTGGTTTCAGTTTTGTATTGTATCTTTGTGGTATATATTTAATCGTACGTTCACCGATTTCCTCATCTCCACCTTGGAGTTATACAAGGTCTCATGGATATTCTGATGGGACATGCCATTCATTGTAGCTATGCTAGGTCATAGTTCCCAGTGTTGTTGTTGATATTATTAAACCTATATAAAACACACAAGGTTCACACTATTCATGGGTTTTTCTTAGTTCCCCTTCAATTCTTTTTAGTTTCAATCCGGTTCGGTTCTAATTTTTTGTTACTCTCCATTTTGTATTTTTGTTTGTCTTGTTTTGGGTTTACAAATGATTAAATATATATCTATATAAACCACATAAGTGCTATTATTCTTTAAGAGGTTTTTTACCATCTTATTATTATTAAACCTATATAAAGCACACAAGGTTCACACTATTCATTAAGGGGTTTTTCTTAGTTCCCCTTCAATTCTTTTTAGTTTCAATCCGGTTCGGTTCTAATTTTTTGTTACTCTCCATTTTGTATTTTTGTTTGTCTTGTTTTGGGTGTACAAATGATTAAATCTATATTATTAAACCTATATAAAGCACACAAGGTTCACACTATTCATTAAGGGGTTTTTCTTAGTTCCCCTTCAATTCTTTTTAGTTTCAATCCGGTTCGGTTCTAATTTTTTGTTACTCTCCATTTTGTATTTTTGTTTGTCTTGTTTTGGGTGTACAAATGATTAAATCTATATTATTAAACCTATATGAAGCACACAAGGTTCACACTATTCATTAAGGGGTTTTTCTTAGTTCCCCTTCAATTCTTTTTAGTTTCAATCCGGTTCGGTTCTAATTTTTTGTTACTCTCCATTTTGTATTTTTGTTTGTCTTGTTTTGGGTGTACAAATGATTAAATCTATATCTATATAAACCACATAAGTGCTATTATTCAGTAAGAGATTTTTTACCATCTTATTCTAATTTTGTTTTATCCCAACTCTACTATTCATTAAAGATTTTTTACCATCTCATTTTAATTTTGTTTTATCCTAACTTAAGTTTTCAATCTTATTAATATCTTATTTTATTTTTCATTATTTCTATTACAAGTTTCTCTCTTCCTCTTATTATTAAATTAAATCTATATCACACATATCGTTCGTTAGCAAAATATAATTTATGTATCGCAAAATACTTTGAATAAGAAAATCATTTTGTTGATCAACGGGTGAATACACTGACGTTATAAATATATATAAAGCTCACAAGGTTTACAATATTCATTAAGGGGTTTTTCTTAGTTCCTTTCAATTCTTTTTAGTTCTAATCCGGTTCGGGTCTATTTTTTTTTTACCCTTCATTTTGCATTTTTGTTTGCCTTGTTTTGAGTGTACAAATGATTAAATCTATATAAACTACACAAGTGCTATTATTCATTCAGGTTTTTTTTTACTATCTAATTCTAATTTTGTTTTATCCCAACTCTACTATTTATTAAAGAGTTTTCTATCATCTCATTTTAATTTTGTTTTATCCTAACTTAAGTTTTCAATCTTGTTAATCTCTTATTTTATCTTTCCCCATTTCTATTACAAGTTTCTCTCCTATTCATTAAGGGGTTTTTCTTAGTTCCTTTCAATTCTTTTTAGTTCTAATCAGGTTCGGGTCTAATTTTTTTTACCCTTCATTTTGCATTTTTGTTTGTCTTGTTTTGGGTGTACAAATGATTAAATCCATATAAACTACACAAGTGCTATTATTCATTAAGGTTTTTTTTACTATCTAATTCTAATTTTGTTTTATCCCAACTCTACTATTTATTAAAGAGTTTTTTATCATCTCATTTTAATTTTGTTTTATCCTAACTTAAGTTTTCAATCTTATTAATCTCTTATTTTATATTTCCCCATTTCTATTACAAGTTTCTCTCTTCCTCTTATTATTAAATTAAATCTATATCACAGATATCGTTCGTTAGTAAAACATAATTTATGTATCGCAAAATACTTTGAATAAGAAAATCATTTTGTTGATCAACGAGTGAATACACTGACGTTATAAATATATTTAACGCATAGCGGCATCGCGCGACTACACAATCTAGTTCTTTCTTAAAGATTACATAAAGTCAGTTGGAATTTCTTATGTTTAAAAGAGATGGTTCAGCGATAACATACATATTATTGATTTGTCGTTCAGTTCTTTGTTGTAGATTCAAAGTATTGCCTCCTTGGAAGGTATCCTTGAACATGTCATGTCAGTGGCTGATCAACCAAACTGCTGCATTAATTTTGTATGGTGCTTATCCTTGATTTCCATTTCTCCTTTGTTTATTCAGGGACATTATCTTTTAGATTCATGACTTCGTGTCTTATTATAGTTTTAAGTTGTATTCGTATATGAGTTGACCTTCAGAGTGACCATATTACTTTAATAGACAGATTTTCGATGTCAAATCTAACAGGCTGCTAACAGTCTTTGTATCTGGGACAGTGCTACTATTATCACCTACCCTCTCGTAGAACAAGGAAACTAACTCTTTTTTGTTTTTTAGTTTTTTTTTGTTCAAACAAAATTTTCAAATGAGTGATGTCCTCCAAACCAATATGCATTCAACTTTTTTACCAACAAAAGAAAGTTCAAGACAAATGAAAAAAAATTTGAAGTCTCTCGCAACATTTGCAAACAAATAAAGTTGAGACTAAAGAAGCCGTCATTATAAAAACAAACTGAGGAATAGTTAAACATAAAGAAAATTGGAACCTAAATTGGCCCATTAAAACTTAAATGAATTTGGAAATAAGGATCATGATATATGAATATATTTAGGTTTAATGAATATGCCTAATTCAAACTAAACAACTCGATCAATACTCTAAATTTGTTAATAGTTAATGACATGTAACCTGTTTTACTTAGGGTCTCATGACTCAAACTCTTATACACTCATGATCTCTCTCACCATTGATCTTACTAATACACAACCTTATTTCTCAAATTTTAATAGTTAATGACATTTAACCTGTTTTACTTACGATCTCATGACTCATACTCTTATACACTCATAACATCACTTACCATTGATCATACTATGTAGAATCTTATTTCTTCAAATTTCTCTACATCAATAAATATATTAATTGAAAATTTATTCTCTTAAATATTCATAAATTTTTACAATTTATGTAGGTTGAACATTGATCAATTTAACTAATAACTTACCAAACTTGGAGTTCTTCAAATAATTTACCAAAATAAGTCATTTTAAGATAACTTTCTTGAAACATTTCAAACAAATAAAGTCGAGAATAAAGAAATCCAAACTGTAAAAAAATTATTTTGAGTAATAGTTAGACAGAATGAAAAATGAAACCTTGATTATATTGGCCTGTTAAAACTTTAAAAAATGAAAATAAATATCATGTTATATGAATGTATTTAGGTTTAATAAATATGCCCAATTCAAACTAACTCAACTTGATCAATACTCTACATTTTTTAATATTTTATGACATGTAACACGTTTTACTTACGATACACTCATGACCTTAGTTACCATTGATCTTACTAATGTAAAATCTTATTTCTACGTTTTTCTCTAGCCCAATATTAATTGAAAGTAATTCTCTTTAATATTCATAAATTGTTAAATTTATGCAGTTTGATCATTGATCAACCTAATTAATGACTTACCAAACTTGGAGTTTTTAAAATAATTTATCAACAAAATTTCTGTAACATCCCGAATTTCGGAATCGGAAAATTTAAAATTTTATTAAAAAGGTTGAACTCTTATAAGTTAAGATTTATTCGTAAATTAGCGATTAAATTAATCAGGACTAAAAGGTTAAATCGATTGGGTCATTAGAAGAATCGATTTTGGGAAAGGAATCAAAACTCAGCAAACTGAGTGAAATAGTAGCCGGGGTAAGACTATTTACTGAGTAAACCAGTAGCCGAGTTGGTTAAGGAACCAACCCAGTACCCAGCCGACCCGGGATTGAATCCCAGCACCAACATTATTTTTTTTAAAAAAAGGTTTCAAACCTGCCCAGCACCAAACGACGACGTTTTGAGGTCGTCCCTTTGAAATGAATCGCCGGCGACCCCTGCCTTCCTCCGCCGCTGCCCTGCAACTCCGGCGAGACACCAAGGGGCCACCAGGCCACGTTTTTCAAGCCGCCGGGCCTCCCTAACCCTACCACTCGATCCGGAATCGAGGATAGTGGAGATTACTGTGGTTTTCCTCCCTAATTACCCACTAATCGACGGAAACCGAAAGTGAGTTCCACCCACTCCGGCGACAAGGTCCTTTAATGGAGGGGCCATCTCTTTGACGTATCGGCCACTCTACTTGGCACCATTAGATTTGCCTGGACCTATAAAAGCCGTCGTGGCCTTGGTTCAGAGTTTGCATCCCTCTAACACGATTTTCCGTCCTCCTCCGACGAGTCTCCGATGAGCTCACTGTTGGAATGATTCAGGTTGAGTCGAATCGAATGGTTGATACCATTCGACTCGTTTCAATCTCACGATCGTTTCCCCCTCTCCCAATTGCACAATTAGATCCTTGGTTAGGGAGAATCGAAGGAAAAACCGATTGAATCAAATTAGGGTTCATCCGATTGGTTAAAACGTCAACTTGGTCCCTAGCCCGACTGTAAGTAACAGATCAGTCCCTCCTTTCTTTCCTTTGATTAGTTGCCCTAAATCTTTTCCCGTGTGACAGAATAGGCACTTAACTTCCAGTTTTTGACAGATTTGGCCCAAACTAACTTTTCAGTTAGTACAATCTGGTCCGAGAGTTATGGAAGTCTTATTTCCGTACGATTCAAGTCCCGGAACCGACTGTCAAGTCACCCGACTCGGTTTATAGGTGGGTTGGTTAAAGGGGGTAAAATCTTGTCGTTGCTAGTTATTTTTATGTCATGCCTAGTTGGTTTATATTTACATATTTATTTACAATCGGTCCTTGGTTATTCTCGTGGTTGATTATTATTATTAACCGAGAACTAAAATGTATGATTTAATCGGAGGGATTGGTGAGGGCTTAGCGTTGTGTAGATAGGGTGGATGATGTGAGGAGTTCTAATTTTGACTTAGATGAACCCTAGGTGATGCATGAAAATGATGAGTGTAAAAGGGGTAAATTGTGTTGTGAATGTGCTTGGTTGTTTATGATTGCCGTAGTGGATTGTCGTTGTTGATTGCCGTGGTGTGGGTTTGGGTATGGACTGAAATGAATTGATTAATGAATTGACGTAGAAATGAGGGATAGGGTGATGGGGAAATGTGTGCAAGTGCCTTGATGTTATAAATTGCCAGTTGTGGTTGCAGGAGAGTAGCCCTGCCAATGTGGGGTTGCTCTGAGAATGAGGAACAGGTGGGTGACCCCTAGACTCATGACATGGCTTCCCCCGTACTTGCAGGTGGGGGTGGCCGGTGAGCTAGCCGGTTACCTTGATTGAGTGATGTGTTGAATGTGATGAGATGTGACTATTGGATTACTGTGAATTGTGGTGAAATTGTTGAATATGAATGATAGAAACTGAAGGAGCCTGCACTGCCCCTAAAACTGCACGATGGGTGCTAAGTGCCTCTTCGAGGGAAAGAGGTGCGGTCACGTCTTCAAGGGAAAGGCTGTGATTTGTTTGGTTGAGTCAAGTTTGCGATTCCTTCAAGGGAAAGGTTTTCGTGGTATCCTCCAAGGGAGAGGATGCGTTTTGGACCTCTCCAGGGGAGAGAGGTGCGTCGGGCCGGCAGGGGTGGTGCGGGATAAACTCCTAATGGCGCCTAATAACTCACCTAGAGAACTTGAACATGGTTGTTGCGTGTTGTTTGTGATTGTGACTTGGATGATGTCTATGATGTGAATATGTGATATGTGCCTTGATGCTTGATGTTCTATTACTATTATGCGTTGAGATTGATGTATGAGAACAGAACTGACCCTGAGCCACCCACCAGGTTGTTGAATGTTTATTAGCGAGCTTGAGCCTTGAGGAGCTGATTCGGTATGTGGGGTGGTGTCTACAGTAACGTAAGACCTTGACTTGAGACAAATGTTTTTATGTATTCCTCGAGACTTGTTTTCAGTTAATTTTTGTCCAAGTGTTTAGGGCTCAGTTAACGAGTTATGCTGTTATGAATTACAAGTTTTATTTAAAAGTCTACAAGTTTTATTTAAGTTTATTTTCAAGGTCCTTGGCCAAGGCATTTCATTGAATTATTGTAATTAAGCGTAGCGCCCTCGTTTGGTTTTATGATTTCCGCTGTCTTAGAGGGTAATTTGGTAATTTCCCTTATTTTAAAAGAGAGGGTGTTACAATTTCATTCAAGACAAATGGAAAAAAAATTACAACTTTATAGAAGCATTTGCAAACAAATAAAGTCGAGATTAGAGAAACAATCAATGTAAAAAAATTATTTTGAGAAATAATTAGACAAATAAAAATGAAACATCAATTGCCTAGTTATAACTTAAAGAATGTGAAAATATGGATCATGTTATATAAATGTATTTAGGTTTAATCAATATGGTCAATTCAAACTAAGTCAGCCTAATCAATACTCTGAATTTGTTAGTAGTTGATGACGTGTGACATGTTTTGCTTACAATCTCATGACTCATACTCTTATACACTCAAGACCTCACTCATCATTGATCTTACTAAGGCCTGACCTTATTTCTTCAGTTTTCTCTAGATCAAAATATTCATAAATTTTAAAATTGAAGTAGTTTTATCCTTGATAAAATGAATTAATGACTTACCAAACTTGGAGTCCTTCAAATAATTTACCAACAAAAGTTAGTTCAATACAAATGGAAGACAAAATTGCAACTATCTCAAAGCATTTGCAAACAAATAAAGTATAAAACAAAACACCACTATAAAAAATTGAGGAACGGTTAAACATAATGAAAATTGAGAGTTCAATTGGCCCTTTAAAACTTAAAATAGTTTCAACATAAGGTCCATGTTATATGAATGTATTTATGTTTAATGAATACACCCAATTCAAACTGATCAACTCGATCAATAATCTGAATTTGTTAATACTTAATGACATTTAACATGCTTTACTTACGATCTCATGACTCGTACTCGTATACACTCATGACCACACACCACATTGATGTTATTGAGGTACAAATTTATTTCTTCAGTTTGTTGTATCTCAATAGATATATTAATTAAAAAATACTTCTCTTAAATATTCATAAATTTTTAAACTTTATGCAACTTGTTCATTGACTAAATTCATCAATGACTTTTTTAAGGGAATTAATCAATGACTTAGTTAGCTTGAATGTCTGTTAAAAATTCGCGTGAGAAAATACATTATTCAATATAATGATTTAAATATTCTATACATAGCGTTAGAGCCTGATTATTAAAAAATACAGAGCCAATTTAAAAAAAAAATATCACCATCTCAGAATAAACTATATGAATACACTATTATCATAATTTCATTCACTCTACTATCTATTCAACTTGTTAGTATATTTCTACAATAAACTATTGGTTATCATAAAATTAATGAAAAGTGCTTCAACTTGTACGATAAAATATCAAGGAGCAATATGCTTTAATGTTTTAATGTAATTATAAATTACTTTGTCTAGCTTAGCTGGTAAATTACAATACTTTTATCCTTGAGGTTGTGGGTTCAAGTCTAATAGTGGCTGAAAAATTATCACCTTTATTGAAAAAAAAAATTTATTCAAATAAATTATATAAAAATTCATTGATTGGCCAATTTCCTACAATTAAGGAGAAGCATGGAGAATCCTAGGTGGCAATAGGAAAAAAGCTAAAATGCTTATATATGTTTGTAGATATATATTTTTTTTGGTAAGAAAGTGCGTTTAACGCCTAATCATTAATGGAAATCAGTCGAGGTTCATAGATACCAATACAATCCAAACGGATGAAATAACCAAGGTTACTACAACTAGTAGAAATCGTGTGGCTTCCAAACGGATAGCCATATCCTCGACTAGCGAGGTGATCGGCGGCGTGATTGCCCTCGCGATAAGTATGCTTAACTCTCAGCACCCAATCTCGATCGCGGAGTTCGCGAAATTGAATAACCTCCATACCATACTGGTGCTCGGTCACCGCCTGGCTGTTCAGTAAAGCAACAACCGCCATAGAGTCAACCTGCAACTCCACATGCCTAAAGCAATTGTCCCAAGCAATCTCCAATCCTCGAATGCCCCCCCCCCCCGCAGCTCCGCTCTTGTTATCGAGCACACTCCAAGGTTCATGGTAAAGGCGTGCAAGCATCTGCCATTAGCGTCTCTTAGGAGGCCTCCTGCAGCGGCCTTGCGAGTTTGCGGGTTAACCGACCCGTCAGTGTTAATTATGATCCAACCAATTGGACCCGGATCCCAGGCGATATTGAGAACTCCCTTAGTTCCCTGGCTCCCCAAACAGGAGATGTCCCTCGACATGGCCTCGATGACAATTTTGGACCAGCTCATAGCACGAAAGGCGACAGTTTGGGTAGGTTGGTGATTAGGTGTGAAGACACGCTCATTCCGTGCTTTCCAAAGGTACCAACAAACAATCCCGAAGCTGATGCTCCTATCTGAACACAAATGGTGTTTAATCCAGGCTACTGCGTCCAAGCTCCACTGGCTAACAGAAGTATCAAAGTCAAAGACATGTCGCAAACCTCTTTAGCAAAACGGCAATCGCGAAGGACATGCTCAGTAGTCTCCTCTGTATTATCACAAAGCGGGTAGGAAGCACTGTTGGTCATCTTCCTCTTCTGACGAGAGACGTTCCTAAGGAGGCGTCCATAAATCGCCAGCCAGAGAAAAAATTTGATCCTGTTTGGTCCCCTCCAACGCCAATGGACGACCAAAAATCTAGGGCAAGAGACTCTGGCTGGCTGTGGATGAGATTGTAGGCCGATTTAATTGAGAATTTCCCGTCACTCGAGGCACCCCAGACCCAGACATCCTCCCCACGATCCGGGTTAGGTGGCGAAATTCCCATGATAATTTCGATAGCCTCGTGATTGAGATAGCGGCGTAGCTTATCAAAGTCCCATTGACCAACCTCATTCACATAATAGCCACTATTTCTTCTAGATTCGGCAAAGGCTTATCCTCATCAATGTAGTCAACCAGGAGAATATCTGCATCAACCCACCTGGTTGACCAGAAACGAGTGTCGTGACCATCCCGAATCGCCAAACGGGCACCGCGGAGCATCGTCTGCCATTCACGACAGAGACCTTTCCAGGCAGTGGACTGCGAGGCCAGGTTGCGAGGGGTCAGCCCGTCCACCGAATGCTTAAAGTACTTGCTTTGGAGGATTCTGACCCAGAGGCGATCTGTATCCCTGAAAAAATTAAAGGCAAGTTTGGTCATATATGCTCGATTCAGGATCCGCGAGAGCTTCAACCCCAAGCCTCCATTCTCCTTAGGCGTACAAATACGTTCCCACGAAACAAGATGTGTTTTCCTTTCCTCGTCCGTCGAGCCCCAGATGAAGTTTCTAATCCTCTTGTCAATTGCTTCGCAAGTCGTGGCTGGGAGAACCGTAGTCTGCATGGCATAAGCCGGGATGGCAGAGAGTGATGCTTGCGCTAGGGTCACACGACCTGCCAAGGAAAGAGACTTGGCCTTCCAGCCAGTGAGCTTTAAATCAATTCTATCCACAATACCTTGATAAGTCGATGCGGTGGTTCGCTCATGGAGCACCGGAACCCCAAGATAGCGCCCAAGATTTTGAGTGAGAGGGAACCCCATGGTTGACGAAATCGCCGAGGCCACAACTTTATGAGTATTCTTGGAGCAAAAAATCACAGACTTCTCTCCGTTAATAGATTGGCCCGAAGCCTCGCGAAATCTGTCTAAGCATTTTCTCAGAATGCTTGCCTGCTCAGCTGAGGCATCTGCAAACAAGATCAGGTCATCAGCATAGAAAAGATGGGACAACTGAGGTCCGCCAGTGGAGAGAACAATCGGCTTCCAACGTCCAGACTTCACCTCCGCCTCAATCAGGTGACTGAGACGTTCCATACAGAGAGTAAAGAGGAAGGGAGACAGAGGGCATCCCTGGCGAATACCCCTCTCTGGGCAAAAAGACTCTGTTAACCCTCCATTCCAAAGAACCTTGTAACGGGTCGAGGTGACACACGCCATAATAATGTCAATCGTGTTCGCCTCAACCCCTGCAGCGTGGAGAGTATATGCAAGGAAAGACCATCTAATACGATCATAAGCTTTTGTAAGGTCAATTTTCATAATCATACGCTTTACCCGCCCTTTGTTGTGCTCAATGCTGTGAACAACTTCCTGGAGGATAAGGATATTTTCTGCAATTTGCCGGCCAGGGACAAAGCTGGCTTGAGTACTTCAAATAAGCTTCATCATCAGGGGTCTTAATCTGGACGCTAGGCACTTTGTAATAATCTTATAGATAACGTTACAAAGGCTAATAGGCCGAAATTGATGTAAGGTCTCCGGATTTCTCACCTTAGGGATAAGGACAATGATCGTACCATTAATTGAAGCAATCTCTCCTTGATCTCGGAAACATCGTCTGACAAGGTTCGTTACAGCCTCCCCAACCGTCTTCCACTGCTTCTGGAAGAAAGCTGGTTGGTATCCGTCTTCTCCCGAGGATTCAAACCCTTCATGCTATTAACTGCCCCCAAGACTTCCTCAATTGAAGGGAGAATAGAGATGGCCGCCACTTCCTGTTCTGAGATAAGAGAAAAGTCAGCAGAAAGGGAAATAGAAGCACTGTTCTCTTCTTTAAAGAGCTCCGAGAAATGGGAGATCGTCAATTATCTCAGAACCAAGGGGTCATCCGTCCACCTACCGTCCGGCAGGCGAAGCGAGGTGATATTATTAGAGGCTCGGCGCTTAAGCCTGGTCTGATGAAGGAAGCGAGAGTTTCGATCGCCATCATTGATCCACTCGACACAAGCCTTTTGAGCCCACAAGACAGATTCCTTCCCAAATAGAATGCTCTAAGGTTTTCCTGGTTCGATCAATTCGACCCTGGATCTCAACTGAAGGGTTTGAATCGAAGGAGTCCTCAAGGGCCGCCAGGTGGCGAGTAAGCATATCTTTCCGTTGGTGTATATTGCCAAACACCTGTTTATTCCAAACCCGCAGCTTAGGTGAGAGCTGCTTGAGGTTCATACGGGCATCGAGATCAGTCCGCCAAGAAGACTGCATCAGCCTAGGGAAATCCGGGTGAAACATCCAGGGAACAACAAACCGGAAGGGGCGAGATGAAATCTGAGGAACCTCTAAGCCAAAGAAGCAAGCTAGTAAGGGACGGTGATCTGACGTAATTCTCGACAAGTGCTTAACAACTGCCTCGGGAAAGGTGTTGCACCAATCCAGGGTTTCCAAGCCTCGATCGAGGCGTTCTCTTATCGAACCGCGGAACCAAGTGAATTTCGGACCAACGAACGCCAAATCCTGAAAGGCCACAATCATCAATGCACTTCCGAAATGAGACGGCTCTGAGAGGGTCAGAGGCCGCTCCGCCAGCTTTCTCATCTGCTTCGAAAAGATTATTGAAATCGCCAAACAGAGCCTAAGGTAAGGAAAAGGAGGCTGTCAGGGTGCGAAGTTCGTCCCAAAGAAGAACTCTGTCGGTCGGATTAGGTTTGGCATAAATTGCCGAAACCAAACTAGCCGGGTGATTAGGGATAAGGAGTTCGATGTGAACAGCTTGATCCGATCTCCCGACCTCACGGAGATCATCTGTAGCGGAGTTCCACAGGATCCAAATTCCCCCCGGGAAGCCTTGAGCCTCCTCCACAATACGGCTATCGAAGCCGATACGATCAATCACCTTCGCTGCCGTAGAGCCACTAATCCTTGGTTCAAAAATGAACACCACCAACGTTTTGTATTTTTTGAGATAGAATTTAAGGGAGGGGATGAACTCAACATGTCCCGCACCCCGACAGCTCCAAGGCATAATAATCATTATTATGCGAGGGATGAGACACACCACACTCAAGCAGAATCTGGCGGTTTGTCAACCTTCTCTCCAAAATCCGCTGTGGATTCCGGTGGCCGAGAGGTGAAAGTACGAACCTGGCGACCAACCTTCTTTTTGGTGTTCAAGCTTGAATCATTACGGCGGCCCAATAGGGTGGGTGCTCCTTTTTTGCCATCCTTTTTAGACGATTTGTGAACATTCGTCTTAAGGGCTGTCTCCTGGAACACAGGATTGGAGTAGGTCACTGGAACCGAGAATAGGCTCGCGGCCTCATCCGAGCCGGTCAGATCGGAGACTTGCTTGGGCAGCTTCTTAGCTGCCTTCTTAGTTTTCAAAACATTGGAGACGTCAGCTAAAGGCTTCCTGTTGTCTGAGGCTTTACCGAAAGGTGTATTTTTTGCTTCTTTGGTTGTCGAGTAACCTTCTCTCGCGGCATAGCCTTGGTCAACACTTCCGCCAGCTTAGCAGCGAGGGCGACCGCCTCCGGGTCAGCCTCTGGTTGCTTTCCAGGGGTCTTAACCGAATGGGAGATTGTAGCATCAGGTTCAGCCTCCCCATGGAGCACCGAGAACCTTGATCCTGATTTAGGTTTCGAGTTGGATGGACTAGGGGCAGCCTGCTTCTTTCCCTTCTTCCTCTGAATAATCATCCAGCTCCCCGTATTGCCTTCGGTCTTATCAGGAGGAGGTTTCGGCGTAGCCTGTTCAGTAGGATCAGCAGTAGGTTGGGGAACCCGCTCGGGGCAGGCATCCATGGTATGGCCATAAATTCCACAGAGAAGCAGATGTTCTCGAGGCTCTCATACTCCACATAAAATACTCGGTTCTCAATCATATACTTGCCAAGCAAGGGTTTCGACAAATCTACCTCCACGCATACTCTTGCATAACGTGCCCTAGCTCCTTCCTGGGTTGCCAGATCAAGCCTGACTGTGCGGCTGATATGATTGCCGATACGGGTGACAGCCAGGTTGTTGAAATAGTGAACCGGGAGCTTTGGCAACCAAACCCACGTCAAGACCGTCTTGATCGGATCCTCCTCGTTAAATTCGGGAGTCCATCTCGCCACAGAGATATAGAAATCATAGATCTTCTAAGGGCCCCCGAAAGCAGCACACTGATAATCCTCAGGATCCGAGAAGCGCACTATGAAAAAATCATTCGTAGCGTCCGACACTTGGATTATGCCCGCCCTAGCCCATAAAATCTCCAATCTCCTTTTAACTGTAAGGAAGGAGAAGCTCTGTTCTAAGACTTTCACCACTAAGGCCATTGACCATGGCCTGTAGAAGTTCCTCACCTCCTCATTCAAGAAAGCAATCTTCGGGCATCTAGGGTTATTGTCTCCATCTTCCTGCATGGAGGCTTCGACGGCAGGGATCACACAAGCCGCGTCATCAAAAATCCATCTGCTCCATTTGCCTCCAGCAGCAGCACTGTATGACAAGCTTGGTTTATTACCCGGGCCTTGAACCTGCGCAGAGGGTTTATCAGGCTGAGGATTCAGACGGGGCTCGCCACGGCCGAGATCTGATTCCTGACAAATCGGGTTTGACAAGGATTCACGCTGTCTCTTCCTCGGAAGCGATTCATGGACGGGAACGGAGAAAACAGAGGAAGTCTCAATTGGCTCGGGGGTCGGACGCTGTCCAGGGTCTGGTGGTATCGGGGGGCTGGCGTTGCCGTCGCTGGGGTTTCCGCTCCGATAAAATCTTATACTTTAAGTTATATATATTATTTACTTTCAACCTGTGATATTTACTTTCAAAATTCGCTCTTAGATGTTGTTTTCTTATAGTGAAAGATAAGGTTGGAAGACGATCCCACCTGTGAGGCCTATCATAAAAAAAAAGTTCTTCTCTCCTAAACTAGTGTACCCGTTGCCCCAAAAGTATTAATTAATAATTAACCACTCTCAACGAAGAAGTACACTCAAGGTAACCATTCTCAACCATGTCAATCTCATAATCATATCATTCAACAAGAGTTTAAGCACCATGAATTTTTTCATATTTTATGCTTTGTCAACAAGAGTTTAAGCAACGTGATAGGTGGTGTTGATGTGCCATGATTGTAGGACAAGGGTGCCAGTCGGGTAGCGCCATCAAAATGGTGAAACGGATAGTCAACATCAAAATTAAGAACAAATATATCGTATATTATGCACAATGAACTAGCTAGTGACAAATAACATCGCAGGTTGAAAATAAATAATATATATAACTTAATATATATTTTTGATAAAAAAAATGAATTATGGATAATCTAGATCTATTCATTAAAATGGACGTGCATAATGATCCAAAAAATTGGAGGTACTCATTGCCACCACTTTTACTGGAGGTACCGAAGTTTTCAACGTTATATATAACATATAATTTGTTAAAGTTACTTCGCCGCCGCACATCTCTTGTTCCTCGGAATCACTTCTCCGGCCGGCGTGTAGGCCTCGCACATCATCATGATCTTGTTTCTTCAAAATTATTTCAAATGGCATAATAGTTGATTCTGTCTTATTTCAGTGGTGCAATTTTGTTACTTATGCCCTTGTTTATTGATTTAGTAGTTATTGGTATAGCCCCATTCCAACCTAGCATCTTAGTTCAAACAACAACAAACAAACAAAACACACACTCCATCACTTAATATTTAGTTGAGTATATGCCGATGAACTTTAATTTTCTTTTGCAGGTATTCTACTCGGTTTCTGTTCATTTGCTATTATGCATTACTTGCACTATTTCCACTTTGTATAGTTGCAGAGGGTGTAGTGATCTCTGTTATTACATATTATGTACAAGTGAGCCCAAGAAGGACGGAGAGACATCGCTTATTAGGGATTATAGCCTTCACGATCATTTCGGCCGTGATCGTAGTCTTGGTAGACGTGAGTTTTTTGTAGGATTGATTACATCACCCTGATTGCCGTCTCACTCGATTTGGTAAGTTCATCTTCTATTTAATATCAATTATTATACCATTAGATATAAACACCCTACTTACAATATTATCCGTTTTCTTTTAGAGGCCATTCCCGAGGTTTCCCTTGTTTCCATTTTTCTTGGATTGCTTGCGGTCGGAGGCTTTTGTGCCTATGGCATTGTGTCTCACCAGCCTATTATTGTGGTAAGTACTACTTGTCAATTATTTATGAATTATTTTGTTAGAAATTTTTAGTTATATCATTTCAATTTTCTTTCAAGCTCGTCGCGACATTGCAGTAGGGATGTATCTAATGATCACAGGTAGGATCAGCATCCATATGTTGCAAGCTCTCGCATGAGGCTCGCTTCTGATGAGGAGACTCAGGAGATGAGTACTGCTCAGTATCTATCTGAGGTTGAGCTTGAGGCGTTCTTGGGGTTTCTCGGTGAGCATCAGGCGGTCATAGATAGACTCATGTGCCCTAGTGCGACAGACTCTAGAGAACGCTCGCAGGATACTAGATGGCAACTCTCCATCCCGATTACCCACATCGGTACCAGAGATAGTAGAGATATTTGATTGATAGTTGTTTTTGACAACTGATCAACCAACATTTTGTAACTGAGTTTAGAATATTAGAGAGATATATAAGATCAAGGTCAAGGAATTAAGTTGAATATGCCCAACTGTTGGATTAGAGAGATTACACTATATATTGAATTAAAACTCAGTTTCTATTCATTCACTATTATGTATTCCTTTCACTCTCTGCACTTTGTATAGTTGCAGAGGGTGTAGTGATATCCGTTATTATATATTATGTACGAGTGAGTCCGAGGAGGACGGAGAGACTATAACATATTATATGTTATATATAACGTTGAAAATTTTGGTACCTCCAATAAAAGTGGTGGCAATGAGTACCTCCAATTTTTTGGATCATCGTGTATTTTAACGAATAGATCTACATCATCCATAATTCATTTATTTTATTCATAAAATATATATTAAGTATATATATTATTTACTTTCAACATGTTATGTTATTTTTCTTCATTGTGCACGTCGACAAGTTACTACAAAAATATATATTAAGTTATATATATTATTTACTTTCAGAATCTGATGTTATTACAAAAATATATAGTAAAAATATGAATAGATAGTTTTAATCTAGGTTATTGGTAAAAAGTTTAATCCCCTACATAAAATAAAAAAGAAACTGCTAAATTATGTATAAACATCTGACGTCCTACCTTGGGCTTGTAAAGGTAACACCGAGCCAAGGTGGTCACCACAAGCAACCACTCCTTATGATCAACCCCACCTTGGCTTGGCTCGGACATCCACTCGATACTTGGACACGGATACCATCGCAAATGTCAGGAATCCATGGTCATATCTCGCCTCGATCCTTGGAAATAATCGCATGAATGTCGATACTGAAGCTGCACAGACATATGATAGTTTGTTTTTTACATGAATACCTAATAGGAAAACAAGGATTCCAAGCACAATAGGCTCTCTTTTATGTCCACAAAAACCAACCCACCTTTAATCCTCATCTTTCACTCCAAATGAATATATCGTGTGCAATGAACGTAACTAGTGACAAATAATACTGCATGTTGAAAGTAAATAACATATATAACTTAATATATATTTTTTTTATAAAAGTTAAATAAATTATAGATGATCTAGATCTATTCATTAAAATGGAAGTACATGGTATGAAGTACTACCATTTTTAGCGGAGGTACCAAAAATTTTAACGTTATATACAACTGCCCCGTTGGGATTCCGTCTCTTGATATAAATTTAATATTTAATGTTTCAAAAAGTATCTAAAACAAAAAAACATTTAGGTGTCAAAATCATACAGGCTTGCATGAATGTGTAATTTAAGTATATTTTTAATTTATATTTTTTATTCGCAGTATTGGTAATAACTTAGACAACACGAAAGGAGTCAGCAATCTTCTTCCATTGAAGACCTGCAAAAACAGATATTTGCACAAAAGGTCATCCATCTCTTCATAATGACCAAATCAGTCTTGAATCTTTCAGTCAACGAATTTTCACTTACTGTTTGCAGTGACATTGAACAAGTAAAGCCGGTTCCCAGCTGCAGTAGCAGTAATCAGTAAACGAGGCGGCTCGAGCTCGAACTGGTAGTAAGTCCTTCCGTCGTGTTATGCTCCGAACTTTCCCTTCCACGTTCTCCCCCACCACTTCTGGCCCGAACGTGTTGATCACCTTCTCAGGCGTCCCGATTTGCTCGATCCTAACATTGTCCCCCAAATCTGTTGGAAAAGATGGTCAGACTTTGTGACCTGAAATGTTAGCTTAGATTGTTACTGAAAGCCTTATAGAACAATTGAGAAGGCCTGAACTTTATGCCATGGTCTGCCTATTAGATTAAGGAATAGGAAGGTGATACATCAGTGCTTTCACCTCATTGATTGAGCAGTGAGGTTCCCTTTGCAGATTATTAAGTTACAGAGCTTTAAGTGTATGCTATTCGATCATCTTAAGTAAGCACTATTGGAGGACATTGTTGTAGAGTATGTCACTGATCTGGTAAGCATTCATTTAGTTTGTATATAGAACCTATTTACACATGCTGGTTATTATAGGCCACAATCAATGTACTTACTCCCTCGCTTTACAGACGCATAAAGCTCTTGATGTAGGATCAACGAGAGCGAAAATATCAGTCGAGGATTTCCTGTGCGTGATCCGCAAGGTACCAGTACTGTCCTTTCTGTCTCATATATCAGTATACTTGGTCTAATCGCTGCAACTCGTGATGCCACAGGACCCGCCAAAGCTCAACCAAAGTACAGAGCTGCTGTCCATGCAAAAGGAGCTGACTCAGGCTAGGAAAGTTTTAACTGTGGACGACGAGGCTTTACTGCAGTAACATTTTGAACCTGAATCTGAAGAAAACCCATTTTTTTCTTCTCATTTCTGTATATTTGTTGTTTTCACTCTCTCTTTTGAAGGTGTTAAATTTTGGAACTGGCCATTAGGGTTAAATTTTGGAATTTTTTTGAACAAGATTTGAGATGATTAGTCGTCCTGAACTCGAACGGGTAGTGGGTACCCGTTAATTGTACAAGTGTTGGAAACCATATTTGCATGGTACCCATTACTTGAACGGGTATATTTTGTTAACCCGTTAAGTTGATAGCTCAATATTGTCTCATAGTTAGTAGTTAGTACCATCTTGTACTTATTTCTTACCCTTTTAACCGACATTCTTTGAATTAGGAAGTTGATCCATCTCTTTTAGATGACTGATGTTGTAGCTACTTTCTTGAAATTCAAGTGATTTGTGGATCAATTGACCCGTAATTCAGTTCATTCATAGTGAATTTGCAACTGAGTTGACTCGTAACCGAAAATTTGTGACCCGTCCAACCCGTCAATTAAACATGTCTATGATTGCATAGACTAAAGAAAAGTGTCACGGGCCCTTTGCATAAGATAACATTATTGGCCTCCCATAGGCCATAGCTCGTGTATTTGGCAATGTCTAAGAATTATTGTAAACTCAACAGTCTTACCTATTAGGGGGAAAATGTGCAATTTTGTAGTGTAGTTGATGGCTCCGTCATGACAATAAAGATTCAAAGTAAAGGATTGGTGGTTGATTGAGTATGAACCTCCGTCAATTCTTGATGCGTTTTGGAGTCCAGAGGAGTTCCTCGCAAGACGTACAAGAGACAGTAGTAAGCGCTCAAGTATGAATGTAAGAGGGGGTTAGGCGTTTGAGTGAGAGACAGATAAGTATCGAGGCGTACCCTTAAGCGTGCTGATGGATGATTATTCTTAAGGCGCGTTGTCTGTATATTAGGTAATGTCTTCATTTATATATAGGACCTCAGGATCCAGGTCGGGTCACCACGTGTCGCCAATAAACTAGTAACCCGCCTTAAGGATGATCTCGGTCATTTGACGTAGGGTTCAAATTGCCCATGGACTAATCCTAGGCATCTGGCTAATGGGCCATTGTTGTTTCTCTTAGTCGTGCGCCTGGACCGGGCCAGTTCACTAGACTTGGGCCCATTAGTTCGAAATTGAACAAATAGGAATTCTGAAGAATTCATTTTTAGTTATTTTAAATCTGTAGTTAATTCAAATTTAGTTTCAGAATCGCGAATAGAGTACTATATCAGCTTTGATATTTCATGTCTTGCCTTTGGAGATAAAATTTAGAGGTGAAAAAATATGTACACACTAAGACAGATTTTACAACTGAGTTGACTCGTAATAGAAAATTTGTGACTCGTTCAACTCGTCCTCGATTAAACATACCTATGATTACATACATAGACCAAAAGAAAAGGTTTCCCTTTGCATAAGATAACATTATTGGGGCCCTATAGCCCATGCATTTGGCAATGTCTAGCAACATAACTAGATTACAATAAATTCTATTGTTGGTGATGCTTTCGATTTCAAATCCAATGCGATCTCCTTGGCTACACTGGCTTGATACTCGATGGCCTTGTCATAGGATTTGTAGTTGAAAATCGAATCATCATTGAAAACTGGATTTGTAGTCGAGTCTCGATCAATCACTATCCTTTCCAAGCCAACGAAATAATCCATCACGTACTTGACAAAATTGAGCTCGCTACTATAGCCGCTAAACCCAACAATCTCTACTACTTTGATGCTCTCTCTCTTTGTTTTAATCATATCTAAATTCTGCCATTGATACTCATATTTTTTCAAAGGATACCCATGAAACTGTAATGACAAGAACAAAAAACATTGATCTATAATTAGTAAATTAGACCACTGTGATCAAGATACAAAATTGGGATATAGGAGGAACACTTACAGACACTTGCAGCGTGTGCAATCGAGGAGATTGGTTTATCAAAGGAACACTTACAGACACTTACGGACTCTTCTGGCTTGGATAGTTAGTCGCTCCAACCAGGTATATTCAACCAGTTCCGACTCCGAGAATGGTACCTAAAACATTAAACCACAAGCACATCAGCATCATCAATAACAACAATCAAACAACTTACTCAGCCAGCATATGTATGGAATGGACTTTACTTACCAGCGACCATAATAACTTCAAGGAAAGGAACCTCAACTGACTACCACAACTTGTAAGTGATTTGAATTTTTCCCTTGAATAAATGGAAGAGCAATCTATGGTCAAATCCACAAGACTCGGACATTTACTCAGGCGGAATTCGTTCACTTGATCACAAGCATTGTATATCAACCGTGTGAGACTAGGGGCGTAAGCAATCTCTACAAACACGAGCCAAAGACATCTTTTTATTTCCAAGTGCCTCAATGGAAGCGGTGAGTGTGGCGAGCCAACAACCCTAAGCTTACTTAGTAAGGTGTCTTTCAAAACCAACTCTTCAAGTAAGGGGCAATTAGCGACCATATGTTCAACAATCTCATCTCTTACTTGAACAATACTCAAATGCAAGGACCTTAGAGACTTGATTTCAGACAACCCAGCTGGAGTCTTGATGTGATTGAAACAATCCTCTGAGAAGATATAGTGATAATAATCACGCATACCCGAAATTTTACTGAAGTCTAGATCAAGAGACTCGACTCTATTTGATAGAGCAAACTTCAACCACCTATTAATGTCTCCCTCCAAATTGTAGCTGTTGGTCAAGCTAAAGGCAACTCTGAACTTGGTAATTTTGGACAAGTCTTTGTTATTGTGTTGTTCTAGCTGCGAGATAACTACATTCACCCAATTCTTGAACCACTCACTTTTCTCGACCACGAGACGTTTGATAACCTCTTTATTATCATTGATTTGGAAAATGGATTTCAACTCCTCGATGGCATCAAAGTTGAGCACTAGATCGGTAGATTTCCACAAGTTGATCCATCTCTTTGAGATGACTGATGTTCTAGCTGCTTCCTTGAAACTCAAGCTCGACAGAACTTTGACAACAAGTTCATCAGGAAGCCTACTACTATAATCCAATTCTTCTTCCTGAATTACGACATCGAAAGCACAAATAAGATTGTTGAACCATGAAACTAAAAACCCAGAATAACGAATCCCCTGTTTAGGTTAATTCAATACCGATCAAGTTACAAACTTTATGAATAGACAAAGCTGGCTAATTCGGAACAGTGAAAAGAAATCAAAATTTCAAATTCAAAGCTATCCAGTCTGGGATCTGGTAAAAACATGGTGGAAGTTGTTGAAACCAATCAAATCACGATCTAAACAAAAAATAGAAAATAAGGGAATTAAAAGTTACTTACTTTGAGTTTATCTTGAGCAAGGCCACCAGATCCAGAAGCTTCCGCCACCAGATCCAGAAGCTTCCGCCATTTTTCTCTTGATTAAGATTGACAAATTGATGTTCTGAAACAGAGATCTAAAACAGCCCATTATTCAGAACCCTAAGACAGAACGGATCATCCAGAAAGAAAGGTCTTATGAAACCATGAAGCTAGGCGGCAGAACTCAGAACAGAGAAGAAAGAGACGATAACCCTACAGATGAGTTCTGATTTCTCAAGAAACCAATGCTGTAAGTCTATTGGCTTGAGTTTTGAGATATTGAAATATTTCGGACAGAAAAGGGCTTCAATTTTTGCAAGAGATGAGTAATTAATAAAGTAAATTGCTATTAATGTATGAATCCAGATTGTGATGGCTAACCTATTGGGTTAGTATTTAATACCAATTTGGGTTTCAATTTTAAGGTTCCATGTGATCATACATTTCGGATTTCAATCCTGAATGTTTTTCTTAATTAGGGTCAAAGTTGCTCCAGATTCGATTCGGAAAAAATTGTTCGTTTCAAACTCGCGACTTAATTGATAGCAACAGAGACGTACACCTTGATATATAGTATTAGTAATCAAGTTGAGCTCCAATCAATCATGCCTCGCCCTTATAGGCTCGTGTGTTCGTTAAGCATGATCGTGCAAACACTTTATGGCTTGTGAGCTGCGACCTCAATTAAGTTTGACATATCGGTCGTTTATGGTTTGTGTGCCTTTTTTACAAGAACTTGTTTAGACATGAAGCTTGTTAAGGTTATCGAGACGAGTTTAGTAAGATTATTCAGTTGAGAGATTTGTATGGTTAATCGAGCCGAACTTGTAATTATTAGCCGGTAATTTCGGATCAAGCCTCAGTTGAGCTCGAACTGCACATGGTATGACAAATTATTGAGTATAATGTTTTTTCTAGGAAATGACTGAGGATAGGATACTGACTTACTGCATTTCCATTTATAGTATCATCTGTGGTTAGGTTATCTTCTTCCCTTAATACCCCAAATCTCACCCAAGTATGACAAATTACTCCAATAGTCACATGGTATACCAAATCTAACAAACATCACCAAATTATTCAAACTTTTTCAATATTGTCACACTGTTAGATTTCGTTGGCACATATAATTGAATATGTTGCTCCGGCATCGCATCGGGTCAAGAACTCCAGCAGCGGATATGTAACGGCTGATCCGGAACCTTGCTAAGCATCCATGCCCGAGAAAGGGAATCCATACTGTCCTAAGCCGGACACCCTAAATTTGAATCGTATCATTCTTGCCTTGCAGCCAAAGTAGCGAATAAGGGAATGTTCTTTTGGGATTGGAATATACATTCCAAGTATGTCTTATATGATTTGAAAAAATTAACGCATCACATGCCACACAAAATGACACGTCACCTTAAGGGGATCTTTTTACAATTTTTTTAGTTCAATTTTTTTATTTTTTATTTATTAAAATGCCAATTAAGAGACGGGGAGGAGGCCATAAATATAGGATACCACCTAGACTGTTTTGTACTGTCATACACATCTAACACCTTCGAATGTCTGGTTTCCTAGCTCGAAAGAATCGAATTAGAGACTTAACCTAGTTTCGTATTTTCTGGTCTATTTTGTAATAACTGGAAAAGTTGTTTGGGCCCAAACTGTCAGAACAGAACTAATACTTTAAGTTGTATTATCTTTTTCTTCATGTTGCTATTTTGTTTATATTATTAATAATATTATTTAAGATGATCAATAGAGGAGGGGACCACAACCTATAATAACTAATAAGTAAATATTTATTTACCGCGTTATTATTTTTACTGCAGCTCTATTTATAGGCTATATCTGATCAATTAACCAAGTGTATGCTTATCTATCTTCTTCCCTTATTACCCCAAATCTCACAAAATTACTCTCGAATATTCATAAGGTATATGAAATCTAACAAACATCACCAACTATTCATATTTTTTCAATATTGTCACACTTTGAATATGTTTCTTATGATTTGATGAAATTAACACATCACATGCCACACAAAATGGCACGGCCCCGTTTATTTAATAAAAGCAAAGATGAAGAGAGCTGAGGGGAAAATGCCATATAGGATCCCACTTAGACAGTTTTGTACAGTCATACTCATCTAACACCGCCATGCATGCCACATAGATAGTTTCATGATAGAATCTAACCACGTGTTAAAAATTAGATAAATTTTGATAGTTGTTAATGTTCATTAGATTTCGTATACATCATAGTTGTTCGAGTAAGTTTCCATTAGCTTATCTTCTTTATTATTATTCTATATTTTTTTTTATGTTATTATAGTTATTACTAATAATCTCGAAATGAAAAGTTGACAATCCAGATGCTAAATGGTCAAAGGTCAAACATTTTCTACGTACATGTTGCATGCGTGCATGCTACTATGCGTTTTTGGGTTGAATAATTATTGTTGAGTCGGTTTTTTTATTTCGGTTTTGGGGTTGAGTTGCTTTATTATATTTGGAATTAGGGATTAACATCCGTAAAAACTACCGTAGGATTTCAGATTGGGGTATTTAGCAGGGCCGTCCCATGAACTTTGGAGGCCCTGTGATATAATCAAAATGCGGCCCCGTTATGACATATTTTGACAAAATATTTTTTAAGTATATCAAAATAAAAATTTCATGTTTACATTTGAATAAATATTATTATATTTGAAACAAATATAACATTGTTGGTTAATAGATATATGAGTATTAAATTTTATATTATTCAAAAGATAACGCTCTATAATCATAAGTAATTTATTTATTTATTCTCAAATATATTTTCTCTGAAATTATAATTGTAGATATCTCTGTAAAGCTCATATATTTATTTTTGAAATTTAAGTTCTATTCTATTAGAAATTGATATCCAAATGATTCAAAATATATTATTATAAAAATCCTAACAATAATTCTATAAAGGATTAAAACAATAAGAGTCCATACTTATTTAACAAAAATAAAGGGCGCATGACTTGACAGATGAATGAGATGAATTATTTAATAAAAAAGAAGTCTTCATGCCCAAGAGATAGCTTAGAAAAATAACTAATAAAAATATCATCTAGATTCTAGATAAATGATATGAATTATTAAATAGAAAAGAGGGCCCATATGCCCAATAGATAAAATAGGAAAACAACTAATAACATTTCCGTGAATTGAACTTGTGTCCTAACTACCATAAAGAAGTTTCTTTCCCACCTTTTAACCACTACACCACATACTTAATAGTGATTATAATTCAGTTTCCAAAGTACTTATTAATAATTATTTATCTGATATTTTTTACCCGAAATTCTGAGGCCCCCGAAATTTTGGGGCCCTGTGCCGGAAACAGGCCGGCACACCCTCTAGGCCAGCCCTGGTATTTAGTGTCGGATCCGGATAGATAAGCATACTGGGCTATAAGTTAAATCAAAACAAATAGTAAGCTAAATTCAAAATCTCATACATGAGTTGGGCGGGATCCCGTGGAACTCCACCTCATATCCGCGTTAAGCAAACAAATATCAAACTTCTTATTTCTTTTAAGTTTCCTGGTTATGTAGCTCGAAACGAATCGAATTAGAGACTTAACGCAGTTTCGTATTAGCTGGGCCATTTTGTACTAACTGGGAAAGTTGTTTGGGCCCACAATGTCAGAACTAACACTTTAAGTCTGACTTAAGAATTTATAAAAT
Source organism: Linum lewisii (assembly GCA_034768395.1). Classification (NCBI taxonomy): domain Eukaryota; kingdom Viridiplantae; phylum Streptophyta; class Magnoliopsida; order Malpighiales; family Linaceae; genus Linum; species Linum lewisii. Next base: position 66,537,551 of record CM068298.1, read on the forward strand.
CTATGGTGGCCAAACTGGAACAACACCCAAAGACTATTACTGCATTTTATCCCAAGCGTCGTCGTTTAGATAAGTTGTATCACAAAGGAAAAACAGATATAATCATATAATGTATCTAAACGTTGTCGTTTAACTAAGTTAAAAAAAAAAGGTTAACCAATTCAGCCAAGCGCCCAAGCCTTATTTTCAATTGATTTCTTACTAACATTCATGATTCATGAATATATAGTTTAATTATGTCAAGTTCGAATCATCAAACCCTGGTTCTCTAACACCCTCTTCAACCTTAGTATCGGTCTGAAATTATATATCCGACAAACTGAGCTCGTTTTCGAAAATTTCCTATATAATTCAAAAATAAATCTTATCCAAAAAATTAGGAGTGTAACAATGCATCGCTCACGAAGAAGTATAAAGAATTAGTCGACATGATGACCTGGGAAGTTAAGATTGAGCACGTGTTAAATAATTTTTTTTGTCATTAGGGACAAATTAGTCCAAATATTATGCGCTCTATAATAACACTATTAGGTAGCATTAGATCTAATAAGAATAATCTTATGGCTAATATTAAAATGGGTAAAGATGTAGTTTTGGAACTTTTATTAAATTTGTAACTGTCTGAAAATCCTAATCCTAATATATAACAACTGTAACCTAGCTAATCTCTCTTATTCTCTCACCGTCGTAACCACCACTCATTTCACCTGTAGAGAAAATTGTGGGTATTTACATCACCACCTCCACCACCACAAATAAACCATTGTGCTCCGGCGATGATGAATGCACCTGAGTGAATCAGCTCTTCGACGATGGAATATAAACTTCCTCCTCCAACTTGACTGACACTATCCGACGATGAATGCACTGTTTTTATATCACAGGTACCAATTTTTCCATATGAGGTATTGTTTTATAACTTATGTCATGTGAGGTACTGTTTTTATATATTAAGTACTCATTTTGTTTGACTTATGTGTAAAAGTTCTAATAAAACATCACAGAGTATACCAACTAATTTAACTTCCTGTTTTTCTACTCAGAATTGTCTATCATCGACAAAAAGCTGAAGGAACTTTTGCCAGTATTGCTCAGTTGTTTTCAAGACTTCATTCCATCAACACAAGGCATGTCCCAGATAGATGCACAATCATTTGATTGCATGCTTAGCACTCTGCAGAGCATAGCTCTCGCTGTCAGGTTCTTTATTTATGGGATTGGAAAGGATAACCTAGACTTACAGCGACTTGATGGAAGTCGTGAAGTGTATTTGTGGGATCATAGGATCTCACCAACAGTAAAGAAGTTGCTAGGTCTGTTTCCACTGAATTCAACAGGTGACCACTCAGGAAAGGTACTAACTTATCCATACCTTGCATGGTGTGTCACAGTCTGTCTAATTGTGCTGATAGAAGGTCAGGTGGATATAAGATTTCAGTTTTCTTTGAGACATCAGTTTCTAATTTCATGATTAAGTTTTATCATTTTGTTACCCTGATTAGAGATTGTCACTGTTTCCTTTCTTATTCATGCCTTTTGCTTTTATCAAGAGTCGACCATCATGATCTCATCACTATTGTTCTTCTTGACTTTTCTGTCATCTTGATGATTTATGTTTGTTAATTCATGCAGGATGATGATAGATATTTCATCTTGAACACTTTAATCTCTGAGATATTTCTGTGCACAAGGGAGTGGATAGAGCCTTCTGCTGACATGTTCGTAAAATATCTGGCATTTATGAAATATGTACTGGAGGTTTGATTTCTGTCCCTTTACATGTACTTGAGGGACTTACAAAGTTATAGTAAATCAGAATTGTTATGCTGTTTCAATAGTACAAATTCCATTAAATAACCAGTAAAATGTGGACTCTTCCAACATTTTGTAGGTGCTTGGCAGATTTGAACTATAGAAACTGCTAAATAGAATGACTTGTCAACTGCATAACTCTCTTCATTAATTATTTCTACTACTTTCTTTACATGTCCTCTGATAATGCCAAATAATAGTGTACTGAGTTGGATTAGTTGGTTCTGCAATTTTGCTATGAGTCTCAAGGAAAAATGCTTTCGTTATGAGTACTCTGCAGATCAGTGATAAAGAGTCTGGCAAAACAGCGATTAGAGAAAAGCACATGCTTCCTCTGATTCCCTTTCTCCCGAAGCTTGTTTCACAAGTGACCGAGAACTGGAAAGCTCAGCTTCTTCAGGTAGTACTTATGGTCTTCGAAGACCTTTTCTTTTTGAATAAAAAGTTATGGTTGTGTTTTTGCTGTCCATCTGCTAAATTTTTTTCCTGTTCATATCTTGGTGGCTGCTTTTCCTCTTATTTCTAACACCCTTTTAACAGATATGACAAATGAATATATTGTTGCAGGCATTCACAAAGACATTTCAGGATTGCAGTCCAGATTCCAAAATAAAAATGGTTTTCCTTCAAGTAATCGAAGAAATGCTATTATCTGTGTGTACTCTGAACCCTTGAGCCTCAGTCAGGCCTTTGAAGCTTGCTTTTATTTTCCTAGCAGATGACTGATTGATTTTCTCTATCTCATTCTGATTTTTAGGGAGAAGCAGAGTGGGATCTGAATGCAAGTAATTCAGAACTCTTTAACTGTCAGATTAGTTGGATGAGAGAGCTTCCTCAACTGTTAATTCAGCTTGGCGATAGGCACCCCTCATCTTCCCAGGTTTCTTTTTTGAAAGTTGCACTATCTTATTATGTGCTTCAGTTCTGTTGCTCCTTTCTGAGTCTCTTCAGGCACGTGATTGCTAAACATGCACAGCTTATGATCTTTCTTCAGGCTGTGTTGCGTCTTATTCTTCGCTTGGGCCAGCATTCAGGGGCAAAAACTTTTCGGGCCTCTGAATATGATAACCTGCAGTACTCACTGGAGGAATTCTACAGCACAAGCCAACAAGGCAAGTATAACTTCACTAGAAGAGATTTGCAGCAGACGGGAGGTCAACTGTCGATATACTTATATTATGTGTTCTTTTTGTTTGCAGGGAAAATACATTATGGACCTTTCATAAAACTTCCAAGAGTTTCTCAAGAACTCTCTCTTTGTTGTTTATATTATTTCTCACACTTGGATTCAGCTTTGCTCAGGTCCTTGGCTTCATGTATTTGCCTCAGTAAGTGCGTGTATGAACCTTGTTTTATTTCATCTGTTTCTGTTTCTCCCCTTGTGATTGAAATTGAATGGGTAGCGCAAGAGAATGTACTTTTTTTTGTCTGATCTCTTACATATTGCAGGTCATGAGTTGGACGAATCCTTGATTCTCCGGATCATTGAGCTTCTGCAATCTTGTTATTGTGCTGGCCATTTTCAGATCACTGACCATATTAGCTTCTTTGCGACTTTATTATCCCGTTTTGTAGCATCACCTGGTAAGCCTAAAGTTCTTCTCTCCCGTTGCAATCTCCATGTTTGTTGTGATTGTGCTCTTACGAATTTCATTCAATACTTTGATTTAAAACTAGTTCTGAGAAATATAATAGTTAAGATGTTTCCTCACCTGCAGAAAGTATTAGTCGTTCCAGGGGACTGATGCAGTGATTAATAATCACGGAATCTTAAAGTCCATGACCTGTGCTATTTCTAACTTCTTGTCACAGTTAGGGGACAAGTCTCTTGTTCTCTTTATTCTGGAGGGAGTGATACTGGAGCAATTGGTAACTGAGTAACAGAAACATAATTCTCTTTTCGGTTATTGCTGTTTTATCACTGCTTGTCACAGAAACTGAATTACCGTTGTGTTTCGAACCATGTTTTCAGTCATTGAAGCCATCTCTTCACAATGCCTGTGCTATGCTTAGAGTGCTGATTGTGCTTGATTCTAAACCTACAAAACTTTCCGAACATAGCATCCAGTATCTAGGCAACTATCTTGCAGGATACCTGATTGATGTCGTACAGGTAAAAATTTGCATCTCTTCACAAGGTTCTTAGGTTTCACTGCTGAACTCAGTTTCTTAATTTCTTTCACCGTTAACATTATAATCTGTGTTCTTTAGGCCCATTTCTATTTTGATATCATAGCTGAATTAAAATTTATGACGACCTAAACTGAACTGATAGTTGAAAGTTCAGGTCTTCACACCCCAAAGTGAGCACTCTATAGTGACACGTTCCAACTTCTTTGCAGCAAATTCAAGAAGACAGTGACCCAGCTGAGTACGTTGAAGCATCACGCTATTATCTCGTGCCGTGTTTTTTCCTGTTCGACAGAAGTCACAGGATTCTGGGTCTTGTATTGACGACAATGGCGTCACTGATACAAGAGCATATCACATCTGTTTCGCCCAACGATGATGCTGGTTCAAGGGTCTCAAGTAAGATAGAGAGCATTGTTGGTGTACTACTCTTGATGCACAGAGAAGCCAAAATCTGGAGACTGGTTTGTTCATCCAAAGATGATTTGACCCATATTTCGCGAAGTGTACAGTCTCTCTTGGTAAGTTTCCTTAATCCAACCTGGATCTAAAAGATTGATTAGGTATCAGTCAAAAGGAAGATTGATTCTTATGTCTTTTGATATGGTGTTGTTCTTTGTCTAGCATTCGGAGTTCAATTTGACAATTGAAGGAAGGCACAGAGTGCAACAAGCATTTGATCGATTGCAGACTGTTACGCGTTCTTTACGTCAGGAGTCCCAAATAACATAGGACTGTCATACTTTAATGGTGTATGAAATTTTCTATTACATACAACTTTCTAACTTGTAAAGGGTAGTTTAGCAATGCAAGCATGAGGTTCAGAATGTGGTAACATTGTAATCGCAATGGAAAGCTCGTGACTTGCAATCGTAATCGAGAAACAACTCCTGCTTGGAACCTAAAATTTCAATAGAATTGTGATAGTGGATCAACTCATTGTCTTTGAAGGAATTTTCAATGATTTCATCCAATCTTCGCTGAGGATTAGGCCACTTCTTTGATTTAGATTCCGTATGATTTCGCTAAATAGTCGCTGCAGAATGAGAATTTGAGAGCTGTGTCATAGGATTGGAACCAGAGATCAGTACAAGCTTGCTCTAACTTGTGATTTTCGCAAACTTTTTGAAAACACATGGTAGGTTACCACATTGTTGAACCTAAGCTAGCTAATGTTGAATAAATTATCTCAAGAGCCAATATTTCATTGCTGAGCTCAGTAACGAGGGCTTGTGATCCATGTGGAGGCATTAAGGTGATGGGACATTCGGTGAGCTTTAAGGGTTGGGCTTGCACTTGTCAAATCTCTGGCTTGCCCGTTCCAAGGTTGGAGTTGAGCTTGGGTTTCTCGGTGAAGACTGGGGTGTCTTGGTTCAACAGTCACTGCAAGTGGCTATTGAAACTCCAAATTTGAAACCGCAACAAACTTGCTTTTTTTTACAGTTTTCAAATACATGGTTTGGACCCAATTGTGTTTTCAAATTGTTGAAACGCAAAGCCAAAAAAACAAGAGATTTGGCCAAAACCATCATTTTGACCAAAACACACCCCAAATCCCAAAAAGCAAACAACCCCTTAATCTTTTCTCATACTTTCAAAATACATATTCAGAGTTCTTTGTCCTCGACCTATTAAGAAGTAGATTAATTTTGTCACTTAGTTTATGGGATGACTTGTAATGAGAAGTCATTAATATGCTACATGATCCTTAAGCAAATAATCAATGGTCACATTTACTTGATAAGATTCATTTCTTCTCACATGATCCAAATATCATGTGATGGGATTTAAGAAAAGTCATCGAAAGTTGTCTACAAGTAGTGTTAGCTTGCTCTGATTATCTTCTCGCATTAATGCTTGATTCTTATTCACAAACTGCAGTGCATATCTTAATAGCTTATAATTATATTATTCCCTTAGCACGCTGACATGCAATGCCATTTTAGGTGGGGTTAGGGTGTCACATAATGTAACGTATGTTTATAATGTCATTGTTATCGTTAAGCCTTTTGTTAAATAATGACACAGAAGCTCTCTCTGCGTAGTTACACATGTGAAATGTCACTACAAGAAATTGTGTATGTTGTAGGAGTTATGAGAAGATAGTTGTAGGGGTTATAATAACTGCTACAACGGATTCCGGAAACAGGCTGTTTGTAGGGGTTATTAAAAACCGCTACAACGAAATCCGTTGTTGGGGTTAGGAATAACCGCTATAGTGGGAATCCGTTTTAGTCATTGGATTGGATTTTGATCAATGGTGCATATTAAATCTGAGAGGTATGACGCAGATTGTGCTTTTTTCTAGATATGTGGGGTATGACACAGATTGTGCTTTGTCTACAATCTATAGCGGTTCTATCAATATGGATCTGTTTTATCCATTGGATTTTATTTTGATCAATGGTGCATATTAAATATGAGGGGTATGCCACAGATTGTGCTTTTACTAGATATGTGGGGTTTTGGCTTTTGGACTCCAAATCCATGTCAAATAATAATACTTAATTCAGACCATTGTTTTAGCCTAAATCTACGGCTGTCATCCTTCTTCTTACCTCCTCCGCATATAAATCTCCACCAAACCCTATTCTTCACCACAAAATCATCCGCTTCCCAGCCGCCTCTCTTCCTTCCTCACTTTACAATCACCACCACCTACGACACTACCACCACCACCACCACAAATCCACCTCCCCAATAAACTGCTGCTGCTGCGAGCTAGGCTACTAATCTGGCGGCGAGACGATTGGTGACTCCTCCAACAAGTCGAGCCGTCAGTGATAGCCACCATCGGAACAGATACAATTCCTAGTCGTCGGTAACTTTGCTTCGTAGCTCCAGATCTGCCGCGACGAGAGATCAAGGAGGATCCGAAGCCGTGGTGTTCGGAATCGCTGCTTCGGCGAAGCTGTGGGGCACATGTGACAGAAACCTACCACACCTACCACCATGTCCGGTGACTAAATGATTTCTCACTTATTTATACCAAACATTATTGTTTTGATATCACGCTGCACCTTATACTTTCTTTATCAATAGGTTGTATAGATCTTTACCACAAATAAATCAACAAATATATTTTGATGTTGATCCATTAACAACATCTTGGCACTGTTGGCCAAGTAATTGTTTGAATTTCTACTTAGCTTTCTTGAAAGAGTAGTCAATTTGTTGATCTATTATTTTCTAATTAGTCCGCATTTTCTCTTTTTGTTATGTACAGGATGGATTGGTTTGCATATACGATCTACAAATTGAACAATAGATATTTGGTATTTTAGTAATTCAAATATACTCAATTCGTTTACATCTCAAGAATATAATTTTCATTTCTAACATCACTTATGTTTGTTCCTCGCATCACAGACACATGCAATTGCTTCCTGGCCATGGTTGTCTCTTCATCCAACCACTGTAGATTTCAAGTCCATGACGATAACGATGAGTACAGTTTTCAATTGGCCGGTACGTTTCACATCCAATTGCTTTCCGGTTTTCACTCTCGAATTTGCAATCATCGTGTTCCATCATCGTTTAACTACATCAATATTATGGATTACGCAGATGACGAGAACTGTATATTCATTTGGAGCTCCCTATATGGATCAACAATCAAAACCGGGAAAACCCTACGTGCTTGATTCATTGTAAAATTGACATTCTTTGAGCAAAAATCTATCAATTTCTTGCTGAAAATTTTGTTTACTAATGATTTCTTTTGTTATTATATGATTATCATTATATTGAATTTTGTTTAACCTCAATGCATAAACCCAACACATTTTAATGTGTTTAGTTTGATACTTAAATGTCAATTCTATTATTTTTGTTGTTGTCGCGGAGACTCCCACAGAGGAGGGAACAATATAAAATTAAGTTTGTTAAAAATATTGATGTATTAAAAATGGTCGATTATGAAATGCCTACGATTTTACCTTCTGTTTTTAATTGAGTGATAAAAATGTTTAATGAAGAAAAATAAAATCGTAAGAATTTTTCTTATATGATATTGTTTGTATTATGTCTGGGTAGGTGGCTAATGGATGTTATTCACATACATTCGTCAACTAGAAATCAAATCCAAATTTGGTGGAGATTTTATTTATGGTAAGTAAATCTAGAATATACGCAATTTAATAATGTAATTTAATGCAATTTCATTTATGGAAGTCTACTATTATGAATTTTTCATTTAACATATTCTTTTTACAATATAACAATTATGGAAGTTGGGAGCGCGGTGGGTGACAAAGTATAGACTTTGTCACCTATACAAAGTTTAATCTGAACCCTTGATCTCATATCCACATCTTAATTAATAATTTAAATCAATTTAATAATGCTATTTAAAGAAAGTGTATAATTTAAATAAAAAACATTCCCTTGCAACCCTTTACTTCCATAACCGTCACCCCTTTTAATCATTGTTTATTATTATATTTATTTTTCAATTATCTTCTCCTCAAAAAATGCTTGGAAATATTCTCTTGGAGATTAGCATGTCATTTATTTCACGGCACATACTAGTATCTGTAACGTACTTGGAGATTAGCAGTACTAGTATGTTGTTCATGGTTTCTCTTGGATATCAGATCAATTAACTTGTTTAATCATATGTTTATGTATTGTGTTTAGGTTTTTCGGCATATGTGTGTATGGAAGCCGATTTATAGTACTCTGTTGTCATAGTTTGTGTTATATATGGTAGTCTTTACAGTGGTATTCTGCTTTGTGTTGGAATTGTAGGATGACTTTGATGATGAACCTCTGGTCGATCATTCATACTAGTACTGCATTCATACTAGTACTGCATGCATACTAGTACTACGTGCATACTGACCAGCCGCATCAATCTCAATGAATATAATCTTAATTCAAAAACTGAAACTCACAAACTGAACAACATAAATCGAAACTCACAAACTGAACAGTGAAAATAATTATGGTTTGATTGGATAGAAAAATTCATTATGTAGATTCTATGAAAGTAATATTATAATGAAAGAAGATTGGCTAAAAAAGGAGGGAAAACATACCGTAGCCACGTAAGGTTCCTTGTTCATCTGACGTCAGAATCGCATCCTCATATGGTTCAGATGTATCATCAACATCGGGGGAATGATCAATCGGTGAATTATTTAGATCAAACAGAGGTGCGGTGGAAGGTTTTTTACTTGGGAACTCGAACCGGGTTCATCCATTATAAAACTTGAACTTGAACTTGGGGATTATTTTTTAATGATTATGGACTGATTTGTTAAAAAAAAATTATGCAGAAGTTTTTTTTAATGGCGTGATTAGCATATGAAGAAGAAGATTATGATTATCTAAAATTGTTAAGAGAATATTTTCAAGCATTTTTTGAGGAGAAGATAATTGAAAAATAAATATAATAATAAACAATAATTAAAAGGGGCGGCAGTTATGGAAGTAAAGGGTTGCAGGGGAATGTTTTTTATTTAAATTATACACTTTCTTTAAATAGCATTATTAAATTGATTTAAATTATTAATTAAGATGTGGATATGAGATCAAGGGTCCAGATTAAACTTTGTATAGGTGACAAAGTTTAGACTTTGTCACCGAAAAAACTCCCATGGAAGTTTATTTATTAATAAATGAATTACCTACTTTAAACTAATTTATATTTGTAACTAATATTGTCCCTATCTTATTTTCAGAATTAAAGAAATTTCCTTTTGAAATTTATTAAGATGTATAACTAAGAAATTAAAAAAATTCAAGATTTGTTCTTATATGTCAAACAGTTACTAAATCTTTTTCATTTTGGCCATTATCCCCTGTATAAATCACACTATTCCTTAAACAATTTATCAAATAAAATAAAAATAAAATTTCTATATATACTTCAACTTCCTCTAGCAACAATGAACTTTAACATCATAAACAATGATGCTTCCAAGCGGGCTATGAGAGGAGCATTTAGTCCAATCTCTAGACGAACAACCAACAATATCATTGGGTGCCAGAACTTCATGTCCTTGCTAGTTGATGTGGTAGAAAATATTCTTGATTTTCTTGACTACAAGCATCTGAATCAGTTCAGCATTATAGCCAAGTCGTTTAGGTAAAAGTATTTATGAAGTTGTTGAATTATATTTAATCATGTTACTGTTACAATTTTAACTGATGTTTGATAATACTTATATGTGTCTATGGTAACTAAATTTGTATATCTAATTTTTCAGGTACTGCTTTAATAATGGCAAAAGATTGAACTTTCACTTGTTCTTCGAGAGAGGGCTAGCAGATAGGGATCAATACATGTTCATAATGGGTCAAATTATGGACCGACACAACGATTGGATGTATGCCTACTTTCGTTTATGCCATCTAAATCTTTCATTGCGATCATAAGTATGCTACTTGTTTGCTTTATTCCGCATTTTTGTATTTTCTGTTGCTAAAGGTTCACTTTGTCCAATAGGTTGCAACACATACTTGAATCACCCCATCTATACTCCTGAGTAGAAGTTCTTCAAACCTCGGTTCGAACAGGAGAAGTACGCCATGTAATGTGCTTTGGATGATCCACATCTCATGTCATATAGGATAAGTTGGGAAAGCCGATCTTAGAGACCGTGCTGATAAAGCTTGGTTTTCATTCCAAAGGGAGGCCGAGCTAAGACTTTCCGTTAAATTGATATTGAAAAGGGTGACTGGTGAAGAAGAGCCTGACAAACCAAGCAGAAGGAGCATAAACAAGTGCACTACTGGTACGTCAGATTTGATCATGAGTCAACGCCAAAAAGTACTTCACCTCGCCGTTGCTGCCGATAAGAAGAAAGTGGTCTGTGATTTGTGAAGAACCTTTCTTAATGCCTCAGAGATTGCGTGGAGATGCTGCTATGCCATCTCATCCTTTCGAGTTCAAAATGATTGATTTAAAATTAGTTAGCTAATACTTGATTCTGTTTAATCAGTATCTTCGATTGTGGACGTCATCTTGGATGTCATCTCCGTATGTGTGGATCAAGATATCTTTGTATGTGATAAAAAGCGAAAGTGTACATTTACAAGCTGTATCTTAAGCTGCTATCAATACAAAAATTGGTGTTCTTTACATCTTTGCTCATTATACATTTCTATAATCTTTCACAAAATATATTGGTGGTTCTTCTCAACGAGTCCCTAGCAACTATGATCTGTTAGCCTTTACTACCTTAGTCGATTCATTGGTAATTCTCAAGAACTTGTTAGGAAATGAACCGCTCTGATATACCAACTTATTTAAACATTTGACAAATGAACAGATACAGAGCTATAAAAATCATCACTTATGGTCACAACCTCTCACAGTACAAGTCAAATTCTACCCCACTCCTGGTATTTAAAGTACATATCGAAGTGAAATTAATACAGCATTACTACTAAGCAAACCCTCAGAAGAAATGTGTTACAGGGAATACTAAAAAAAGTAACGAAACAAAGAGCTAATGTTTACAGCGAGCGACCACTACCAAGAATCCTTCAGAGATCAACAGACCTGCAAGGTACAGCAAGCACTCCAGCTTGTCGAAGCCCGAACTCTTCTGCAACCAGCTCAAGTAGCTTCACAAAGCCTGGATGAGCTAGGTAATCTAGCCTGATAACGAACCTCCTTGGTTCAGCATCATTTACAGCATAGACAACAAAATGTCCCTCTTTCACATCTGCTGGAGTATTGTCAGACGATCGATCCAGATCGCCGTACTCTTCATAGGCATCATCTGATGGAATTCTCCTACGAGCTTGCTACCGAGTGATCACTGCTGATCGATCGACTGCAACGTCTGATCGACGAGAGAGACGATTACTTCTAATCTTCAACTCCGACTTCCTGCGTCAATCGGTTGGGCTTGATAGATGGGCTGAGTGGATCAACACTTTTGAGCCCAATCTATTGTTTCGAAAGTTTACTCTGTATGAGAGTATAGAGCTGAACCTCTGTTCTTGTAGCTGAACACAGTTTCCAGCTGCTGTTGATTACAGAACCAGGTTGCAGCACTACAGTTTGCTGAGTAATGAAATCGAGAAGAACAAGACAAGGACACCGGAGTTTTTAACGTGGTTCGGTCAGTGTGACCTACTCCACGTCCCAAGGGATAACCCTTGAGATTTGTGATTCGAACACTTCGAATCGATGAAGATGAGACTTGCTTGAGTTACACCCGGACTTCTCCCCAAAGTCCTATGCTGTTCTAACTACCCAGTTCCCCACCAGATATGAACAATTACAGCTCAAGAGCACTCTCACAGTTTGATCTCTATCACTCTAACTCTCCCTGAAATTAGACTCTGTGAATCGATACACATTCCGTTGTCAATGTGGCTCTTTAAATAGATGATGCAGCTAGCCGTTGGGCATCATATCTGCTTGATTGATTCTCCAATCCTTGTGATGGATTTTGGTTTGTTGATTTGGCTGATTCTGAGAACAATCCTTTGGTGTGATGACTGTGTCTTGTATTAGGGCAGCAGCTTTCCTTTTATGGCATTTCGTTTCCATTTCTTGACAGTCAGCTTTGATGGCTTCCGCAGCAGCTTTGTTTCCATTTCTTGACAGTCAGCTTTGATGGCTTCCGCTGATTTGTGCCTACACACATCTTAACAAACTTGATCAAGTGTAGTTTGATCAGTATAATAACTTGGCCAACCTAACTACTCCGGTTTAACAATCTCCCCCTTAGTTAGATTGGTGAGAAGAAGTTCCTTTTACTCTTGTAGACTAAAAAATTTATTGAAAGGGAAGGAGCTGACATTTATTTAAATCAGAAACACAGACTCGAAACAGGAAAACAAGAAAGTAACTAAAACAGACTCGAAACAGGGACACAGTCAAATCAAACACAAACAAGTAAACTAAGAACACTGAAACGCATATCTCCCCCTCGATCTAAGCTCCCCCATAATATAAGCCACATTTGTTTCTGACTTATATCAAACACAAACAAGTAAACTAAGAACACTGAAACGCATATCTCCCCCTCGATCTAAGCTCCCCGAACTCTTCTGCAACCAGCTCAAGTAGCTTCACAAAGCCTGGATGAGCTAGGTAATCTAGCCTGATAACGAACCTCCTTGGTTCAGCATCATTTACAGCATAGACAACAAAATGTCCCTCTTTCACATCTGCTGGAGTATTGTCAGACGATCGATCCAGATCGCCGTACTCTTCATAGGCATCATCAGCAGAGGAAGGAACAGGATAATCAGATCTCTGCAGCGTAAACCTCTTGGAAAGGATCTTCATAATCTGCATCAGCATCAATGAGCCATCTCCAGTTCTAGGCATTATTCCTCAAATGAGAACTTTGTGGGATGAGAAGCATGAAAGGATGCTCCCGTCGATTTATAGACACATGATGGGCATCCTGTAGAAGAAAAGGAATGGCCTAACTGCAGAACTGACATGAACAAGTGCATGTGAAGATGTTAAGGAATCATATGGGTGGTAACAAATGGTATGATGCCCTTAAAGACTGTGTTAAGTGCTCAATAGTTGACATTATTCAGGACACAAACAAGATGAGCTTTTCTTACTATTTGAACATCTCTCCGCATATGGGCAAACAAGATGTACAAGGTACCAAACCACAATGCAGTGGATGCACTTATCATTAGAAAACAGTGCATCCTTACAAGAAATTATGCACGAAAAATTGATGGAAGCACTTATTGTTAGATAACAGTGCTCGAGTCTATCCAATCAAAAAATAAAGTCATTTAAACGGGTTGAAAGAGTTAATTATGTAACGAATATCTTTCTCACATAGTTCAACAGAGAGCAGATCACAACCCAGAAGAACAAAACAGCAGTTCACATTCCAGCTGAATGAAACAGCAGATCACAAGATGTTCTATTGAGCACAGCATATTTGAAGAATTTCCATGAAAGAAGCGCAACTAATACCACACTAACAGACCTAGGCAAGTTAATTACTAATAGAAACCTTATTCTACTTTTACCTCCCATGTCTATGGACCGAGAAGTTTGCATCCACCTTAAACTGATATGTGGCTCCTGCATACGTTTGATGTTATTCTCAGTTATTGCAATCACAAAGCTAATCTTCAACTGATTGATTGACCTCAACACTAAGAAACTCTTACTACCAAACTTGTGAAAACCATTACTAGGCAAAATGCAAGTGCAGAATACAGCTGATATAACACTACCATCTTTGGAGAAAGAAACAACACAGATGAATATGATAAGAGTATGAGAATCAAGCTTACATTCAGAGTTTGACATCGATCAGACTATCGCAGCTACATTCATAGCCCCTCTAGAAAACACACTATGTAACACTGGCTTTACAGCTACAATTATATATAACAGAAATCGTATAAAAGTGGGGGAGAAAATTCGGACCGTTGGTTTGCGACCAAATCAAATAGTCATCGACGGAGCCATCTCTCCGATTCCTCATCCACATTTGAATCCCAAACTCCATGGAATTATCCACAGTCCAGTGTTCCTGTAGAACACTCCCTGTCCTTGACCTAAAAATAGAAATTCTCCCAAGTGAAATAAGGAAACACCGACTAAACTCAACTTGTAGGAAGGATTCGGGGATACCGGTTTTTCGATCGGGAGGCGGAAGCTCCGAGTGATGGAGGAGAGCAGAGAAGGTCGGAGATGAGGTGAACGAGGTTGAAACAGAGAAGAGAAGCGAAGACGATGGAGAAAGGAGAGTCGAATAGTAGTAACACTATTACTGCCATGATTTGCTGCGATGATAGCTGAGAGCCGCCATGGATTCTGGAATGTTCATCTGAGATAATTTGAAATCTGGAGATGACTATTGACTTATGATATTTACATTTCCCGCCTGTATTTCTACGAAACGATGCCGTTTCTTTATCATGAAGAAGGTGGAGGGGAAACGGATAAAAAAGGTAAAATCCGACCTACCGGATTCGAACCAGTGACCTAAGGATTTCCAACGTTACTACGACTACAGTCCTCCGCTCTACCAACTGAGCTAAGGTCGGATTTGATTATCATTTGCTTTATTAATATATGAAAACACATATAATTATTGAACTTCTTGATACCATTCAAAGAACTTGGCTACTCTATTTTAATTTCATTCATGCCCATATTTTAACAAGTTGTAACTTGACAAACCTATATTCCACGAATCCACAAACCGATGATCCAACATGCAATTAGAATTATCTGTAATTTGATTCATTTATATCTCTATAAATTTAACTTGATTGGCCCAAATTTTAAGTAACTTAAAATTATTTTTTTAAGTCATAAACATGGTTTTTCAAGTTAAATTTATAGAGGTATAACTAAACTCCACCAAGTCATCCTCAAACTAATTTTTTTTTAGAAACGGCATGCTTTCGAGATTACTTAAAATAGAACGAGGATATAAATTTGTTCCAGACAAGTCGTTTGACCCAATAGTTAGGAATCGTAGTCGCCTGGTCTTCAAGGATGGTGTAGGGTACCTCGTAAGTAAAGGGGGAATAGTAGTAAATTCAGGGAGTGAATGAGGCAATTATGACAAACAGGAAAGGTGCACGGGAATAACGTACCGCGGAGTTGTGTCCGCTGTGTAAAAGAGTGTCCTCGTCTGCAAGGGAGTTAGTGCCTTATTTATAGCCTGTCTCACTGTCGTGATTGCCAAGGATCAATCACAGCCGTCCGTGGTAACCTCTGGGATGATGACATGTGGCCATATTCCTCCGAAACCCTAAGACCGTTAGGTCAGCAAAGGATGGGCCTTTTCCTATTTTGTTGGGATGTCGCATCTATCGCTTGTGAATATGGGCCAGGTCAACGGATCGCCAGACCATTGACTACCTCCCAGTGGACTTCTTGGTGGGCTTCCTGCGTGCCCTCAATCGCCGGGGGCAGGGTCCTACCAAAATTCTCATAGAGTCATACAATTGAAGATTTTTTAGTCCGAGGTCAAAGCTAGGAAAAGTATGAGTTCCAAGACGAAATCTATACACCCTGGAGTGCTGGGTGTCAAATGAGTGGTTCTACCTGAGGATAAAAGTTAGGTAGTGATAGATCCATTTTTTGCTTATTACGGTGTGGTACCTCGCAAAGCGTATAGATAAGAAGGTAGTTAGAGAGAGTGAGGATAAGGGGACAAACGTATGATTGGAGTGTGTGAGAGACAGAGAAGTACATGGGGGTTGCCCATAGGCGTTTGGGGACCTTGGGCGTATAAGCTATACAACGCACATCCAAAGGTGTTTAAGTAGGGTCTATTAATGATGATGTCTTGTCCTATCAATGTTGTGGTCAGAGACTATTTATAGTGCCCCGAGATCCGAGCGGTTCGACACGTGTTAGTTGTTGAGTGATGAGGACCTGCTTGGTAGGCGACATGAGCCATTCGATGATGAAGGAGACCTGTCTGAGGCGTCCGAACCCTAGGTAGGAATTCCCAAAAAATGAGGTGTTTTTTGCGGCAAACTCTATCCTCCACAAAATGTTGAAGACGGTTCAGCGTGGGCCCTTTGTTCTAATTCACATAACGACAATCTTCATGATGGTGGACGAAAAACAGAAAAAAAAAGTTAATCCGACCTACCGGATTTGAACCAGTGACCTAAGGATTCCAGCATTATTACAACTACAGTCCTCCGCTCTACCAACTGAGCTAAGGTCGGATTGTGATTTTCAAGTGCTAAGACAATATATGAAAACAACTTGCGTCTGGAGCAGTCTATTAGATGTAGAGTGCTAGTGTTGTCCCGTGATTATTGGAGGTCCTATTCTGAAACTAAAATGTGACCTAATTTATTTTTGAATCCAGTTTTAACTTTTATTAAATGTATTTTTTAAGTAAATCGTAAAATGATTACAAAAAATAGGAAACTATCGACTATTTCAACTTAAAAAGAAAAATCCGTCTAACATTTTTTGAAATAAAATTATCAATGAGATTTTTAGTCTTCGTATCCTCCAAGAGATTATTTTCAATTACAACTATAACTAATTTGTTAAGTCTTTCTTGCGTCATTGCCAGAACGAAGATATGACTTCAGCTTGGGAACTTCTCTCTGTAGGGAATCTCAACACCTAAATCAAATATATATTTTCGCTAAAAACATCAACAACATAAAAATTGAAAAATTAACATCTAAATTGTCAAAAATATCATCAACGCGACTAGAATTAGCATCAACATCAACAAGATTAGTAACATTAACATTAGAATTATCAACTTGAGCAACATTGATATCCAAATTTGGAGAATGGATAAAACTCCAATTTTGAAGAGAACAATTCCTCCATCCATGCACGATTCATTATTCCCAATGAGACAATTAAACTTAGTAAATTATTGAACATGTGACCAGATAAACCACAATTTCATTAATTCGTAATTCGATTACCTTATAATACGGTTAACATATCTTAGTCTAACACGATCATTTGACATGGACCCTATCCCAGCCCCCACAAATCTAACACATATGATCAATAGTAGACTAGTAGTCAAGACTATTTCTTTCCCTGTTTATCGGGCTCTTATGCCCTCCATCGATCTATACTAATACTGTACCACCAAATAAGAACAAAGGAACACAGATAAGATCCATATTCAGCATGCAGCATCACTTCTTCTCCATGTTGAAATTGGTAATTTCATTTGTATTGAATTTCTGAGTTCGAGTTTGACTCGTTAAGGATAGTTAATAAGTCCGTTTTAAATTTGCTTAAACTCTATACAAGTTTCAGCTTTTTAGCTCGTCTAAAAAGTAATGAGCTTGACTTGAGAATGATAAAGTTTGACTCAAATCGGCTCCTAATCACACTACACTAGTACACTACATATACACAAACTTTGAAACAACTATTTTTACGAGACTTCAATATATTAGATGAGTTTGATATAGTTAGTGACGGAGCTAGAATTCAAGTAGGCCATGAGCACGATATTTAAAACACAATGAGCCAAATATATAATTATACTAAAAATTTTAAGAAACTATATATACATATTTTAGCTACTTAACCTGAGCCTAGGGTAGCCACCCCTAGCTCCAGCACTGGACATGGTAATCATACAATTGAAAAAAAAAAACAATTTACAATCATTCGATCATAGAGTTGGCAATACGGTTATGGTTAAAGGTTAAAATTGATTAACCGGTCAACTTTGGTTGGTCAATGATTAACCATAAAAATGTCGGTCAATTAATCGGTTAAGGACTTAAACCTATATTTGACCAAAATATATTTTAACCGAATCTAATCATATTTTTTTCACAATTATAACTATTTTGACCAAAATCGACCCTACTTTGATTGGTCAAACAGTCAAACTGACACCAAGTCAGTTGGTTAACAAATAAGAAGTTTACAAATATTTTAACCTATCAATCAACCAATATCTATCATTTATTAACCTAACCAATTGACTCTCATCACGTTAGCTAATCTTACAATCAAAACGTACTTACTATAACAGTTTGATATATGGTCCAATCAGTGCCTCCAGTACCCTAGACCCAATAGCTCAAATATGTGTATTTTTTCGTACAAAAATATTTTCGAGATGAACCTACAATAACATTATACCGAAACTCATTTCTTACCTCTAAATTGACAGAAGAATTAATCAATTCTACTAAAGTTAATAAGTTGCACTGAGTAGTGTCTTCATTAGTGGGAAACTAGGGATATAGAACTATAGTTTAGATTTCAAGAAGAAGTCTGGTTGTATTCAATCGGCTTAACTTGAAATTCTGTGAATACGAATCAAAATCTCTCAAAAGTAAATTTCTTGGAATGTTGAGTAGCTAACAAAGCAAACATATATCTACTCTCAAAAGTGTCACTAAGGCATTCATAACAAGGTACAAGACTTGAAATTTAGACAGAAGTTTTTCACCACCCCCTAATGATGGCAAAATAAGAGAAAGAATAAGCTTAAACTTACCAAGTTATCGACCCCGCGCCACCTCATGACTCGGTGGATTATGGGTCATTTAAACTTATTACGTCTTTGAAGTTAAATCCATTAAAAATTGAGTTGGATGGGTTGAGTCAGAGGTAGATTAGGTGATGTACTGGCGTGACAAGGGCTGAGGTCGAAAAAAAAGGTTGAGATGGCATGATGATATCAACAGTTAACAGAGAAATTAGATGGAGACTTAACGGATTGTCCAAATTATTACAAACCCTAAAGCTTAATAATCGCTTGGTTACAAATCAAAATTTTATGACCAGTTTGTTACAAACCCCAAAGGTTTATGACCAAAATGGACAATAAGCCTTGTAAATGGCATGTGGTTGACAAATTAGGGTTTATGAAATGCAGTATAGAAGGCAAAACACTACTGTTTGAGGACTTCCTTTTGGTTTGTTATTTTTAACTTTTGGGATAATGGTTTTGTGTGACGTGTTTGTTGAATATCACATTGCTAAGTATGAAATTAGTGTGTGAGTTTATAATCTCTCGAGCATTCTCTCCTTACGAGTTAGCTTTTGAGAATGAGTAATTCACATAAGCAGAAAGAATAACAAAGCTCGAAACAATTCAACAAGAAGATTGCCAATGCTACCTGCTCTGTTCATCAAATCCAGTGTTCATCATCCTCCTCTGCTTTTCTAGTCAATGTAGTTAAAATCGCGATTCCACGTAAAATCGAAAACTTGGGTGAAATCGGAATCGTAAAATCGAATCGTAAAATCGTAAGATTTTATGTCCCAACTAAAAAATATATAAATATTCATAAATAAACATAAAATGTTAATAAACTTAGAATTATACACTCTTAAAATAATTAATACTCAAACACCCAACATGAATTTCATAAGCATAAGTGCATAAGTAAATAAGTATCTTAATAAAACTTAATAGTTCACTACTTCATTACATTCCATATTTCATAAGCACACACCATACGTCCATACCACACGTTTACACCGCACAAAACACACACACCACATGAATCCTTTTCCCTTCTCGTGTGGTAGAAAATGTGCTTTTCCTCCACGTTTCCGAGGAGAACATACTCATCAAATCACCCTTGCGTTCGCTCAGGCAACCTAGAGTTAAATAGGCAGTTGCAAATCTTGTAACAGCTGGCCTAATTAAGTCTCCTCCCTTAGTGAACTCTTTAAGCATAGAAATAAGCATTGCCCTACCATAAATGTAGTTGGTTATCTTTCTTCCCTTAGCAATGGTTGTCTTATGAACGGACAACTTCTTCTCTAAATCTTCCAACATTAAATCCAAGCAATGAGCCGCACAAGGAGTCCAAAAGAGGTGTGTCCTTTTCTCCATCATTTTTCTCCAGCAGCTTTATAAGCAGATGCGTTATCTGTGATGATCTGAATAACATTTTCTTCTCCAACTTTCTCTACAACGTCATCTAGCATCTCAAACACCTTCTGTGTATTCTTAGAATAGTGGGATGTATCAAGAGACTCAATGAATACAGTACCTTTTGGACTATTAACCAAGAAATTGCAAATCGATCTTCGTTTCCTATCTGTCCAACCATCTGACATTATGCTGCATCCAACTTTTGTCCATTCATTTCTGAATATGCTGAGTTTTGCTTCCACTTCTTCCAACTCCTCTTTCAAAAGTGTCTATCTAATCTCATGATACGAAGGTGGTTAAAAACCAGGACCATGTCTGGCAGCAAGCTCGAACATAGTATAGTACTCAGGCTCTCTTGCAGCATTAAATGATGTACCAGTTAAGTAGAACCATCTAGCTATACTCTTACATGCATCCTTTCTAAGATCTTTCTTCAATAATGTGCTCATAGTTGTTTGAGTACGAGTAGGAGGAATACTACTTGAACCACTTGCACGAAGAGATGAATATATAGTTTCTTGAGATCCAGTTGCAGAAGCTGCAGTACTAATGCCCCTGTGAAGCAAATTTTTTCTTGCCTCCTTAGCCTCTAAATTCAAATCCAAGACGTCTAACATTTGTTTCCTAACATCATCTGGTACACTTAAACATGGCTCTACATTCTCCTTCGTTCTTGCAAGATGATGTTTGAAACGAAATATGCCACCAGATAATACCTTGGAACAAAATTTGCACTTGGTTTTCTTCGAATCACCATCAATATCAGTTGCATACTCCCAACCTGGATCTCGTCTACTTCCAGGAGCATTTTTCTTTCTCTTGGGCTGCCTCGACTTAGATGCAGAAACAGTAGCACGTCCATCACCACCTGAAGACATTTCCTGCAAAACATGAGTAAACTAGTATCAATTTACCAACCCATTTCGGTTTCAGTTACTTTGTAGTTGTTGTAGGCAGCTCAATCGAATGAGTGCAGCAAGCAAGAGGCAACAAAAGTGGAAGTGTAATCACTGCCGAAACTCAAAATGACTTACCAAAGTGAATGCAAAGCAAGAAGTAGCAAGCAGCAAAAGTGGTGGAACTATAAACAATGTTAGTCAATTGAAATGAGTAAACTAACTTACCAGTAATTAACCACTTCAACGGCTGCCGAACAGGGGAAAGAGTTTGAATGCTGCTGAACTGGGGGAAGAGGATGAAAGAGGTAGACTCGGAGTATCGGACAGCCTTAGCAGGGAAGAATGGAAGACGACTGACTGACTCGGACCACCTGCAGGCTGCAGCAAGGACGAAGGAAATATGGTGAGTTGGTGACTGGTGATTCGTCAGACTCGGACAAGCTGCAGAGAAGAAAGAAAGACGGTGACTCACCGTCCGGAGTTGGGAATCGATGCTGCTGATGAACGACGGAGGAACGAGAAGGAATCGATGGTGACACCGTCCGAAGTCGCGGATCGACGCTGGCGCTGAAGAAATTGATGAAGAAGTCGACGACCCAACAGAATGGAGCACGACGGCGGAAGGACGGCGGATTGACGGCGGAAAGACGGCGGAAGGACGGCAGAAAGATGGCGGAAAGACGGCGGAAGGACAGTGGAAGGAGAGGACGGCGTGAAGAAAGACGGGAAGAAGGACAGCGCCGTCGGCGATTTGGGGAAAGAGTGGGTAGATGCAAAAATTAGGGTTCAGCTGCGTTATTTTGGGGAAGGGTGGTTGTTCTGCATTTTAGGTTGAACCAAAAAATCAAACCGGTCAAAGTTAAACCAGTCAAAATTTCGGTTGGTTCTGGAAATTAAAAAAATCGTAGAAAATCGTAAAAATCGTCGATTTTGCGATTTTAACGATCTTATTATCGATTTTACACGATTTTGATGGCCCACGATTTTGTAGTGAAATCATGATCGTTTTGCATAAGTGAAGTCGTAAAATCGTACGATTTTACGATTAAAATCGCGATTTTAACTACACTGTTTCTAGTTTCTTTTCAATTAAACCAAATTTTCACTTCAAAAAATTGAAACCCACATTAATTCTCATCCTCTGTTCCATTTAATTGAAAAAGGAGTTACAATGACATCTCGCTCCACTGGCAGATTTTTTCCTCCACGTACTACCTCTCGGGTGTCGACCTCTTCCTCGTCTCGACCATCTGGGTCGCGACCACGTCCCCAGTGTCAGCTCTGCCGCTTACCTGGTCATGAGGCTGTTGATTGCTGGCAGCGGATGAATCAGACAGATTACCCCTCTCGCCGTCCTCCACCCCAAGGTCGTCCCTCCATCCCTCAAGCTCGGTCATCATCTCGTCAGGCATATATGGCTCAGGCTTCTGACTCCACTTCGGTGATTGACCCATCGTGGTACTTTGATACGGGAGCAACGGATCATGTGACTCCCGATTTTGGCAAGCTAACGGTGGCTGACGAATATAATGGCGGTGATAAACTCCAAGTAGGCAACGGTAACCGTCTAAACATTTCTCATGTTGGTTCATGTTCTTTGTTTGATCTGCATATGCCAAGTGTTTTTATTGTGCCTCGTCTCACCAAAAATCTCTTAAGTGTGTCTAAGTTAACCCGTGATAACAACGTTTTTGTTGAATTTTGGCCTACTCACTGTGTCGTTAAGACTTTACAGGGGCAACCTCTTCTTCGAGGGGCACTCAATAATGGCCTTTACAGTCTTCCTTCATCTCCAACCGCAACCTCACCTCAATCCACGGTCCTCACCGGTGTTCGCACATCTCTCCTCGGTTGGCACAATAGGCTCGCTCATCCCCACGAATCCATTCTTCGTCGTTTGGTTTCTTCTTTTGATCTACCAATAAACTCGACTAAATTTCCTTCCGTTTGTGACTCCTGTCAGCTAGGAAAGAGTCGTCGCTTGCATCTTCCTTCTACTCATGTCGCTTCGCTAAAACCATTTGATCTTGTTTACTCCGATGTATGGGGACCTTCTCCTTCTTTTTCGATTAATGGAAATCGTTATTTTTTGTTATTTGTTGATGATTGCTCCAAATATGTCTGGATTTATTTTTTATCTCACAAATCTCAAGTTTTACCCATTTTTCAGCAGTTCCGTCAAATGGTGCTAACTCAATTTCAAACCGAGATAAAAAGTCTACAATCTGATTGGGGTGGGGAATTTCGAAATGTTTCTTCTTTTCTTCAAAACCATGGGATTCAACATCGTGTTTCATGTCCTCACACTCAAGAGCAAAATGGAGCGGTCGAACGACGAAATCGGATAATCGTTGAAAAAGGCCTAACTCTGTTAGCTCAATCGTCCCTACCTCAAATTTTCTGGGAGCACGCTTTCAAAGCTGCTACTTATCTTCATAATCGAACCATCACACCCGTTCTGAAATACGAATCCCTATATCAACGTCTTTATCAAGCACCACCCGACTATACTTTTCTCAAAACTTTTGGTTGTCTTTGTTATCCCTATCTTCGCCCATACAACAAGCACAAAATAGATTTCCGATCTCTTCCTTGCATATTTTTAGGTTATAGTTCTTCCCACAAAGGATATATGTGTTATCATCAACCCACGTCTCGTTTATATATTTCTCGTCACGTTATTTTTGACGAATCTTCCTTCCCTTATATTCCACACTCCCCCACGTCACATACATCACCACCTCCTGAGCCAACCACGTCCTTTTTACTATACCATGCAGCTAGCCACGTTCCCTTAAACCTTCAACACACTCCACTCCCCACTTCAATACCTATACAATCTCCATCTTCTTCTAACCACACACCACAATCCAGCCAATCCACTCAACACCAATCTACCCATTCCCACGTAAGCACACATCAAACTTCACCTCCACCCAACACTCCACGTGCTTCATCTACTCAAACTACGACTCCTACGTACCTCCGCCATACGAGAAGCTCTCAAGCCAAATTCACACAGCATTCCAAAACTCATTATCGCCCCGCTACCAACAATACTCATCCGATGTCAACGAGGGCAGCCACTAATTCTCTAAAACCAAAAACCTTCACGACCTCTCTTTTGCTCTCACCCTCACATGAACCCAAAACATATGCGCAGGCAATTAAATTCGCATGTTGGCAGACTGCAATGAAACAAGAATATGATGCTCTCATGAGAAATGATACATGGTTACTCGTTCCTTGTCCTACTAATGTCAATGTTGTGGGTTGTAAATGGATATACAGGATCAAAAGGCATTCAAATGGAGAATTGCAATGATACAAGGCAAGGCTCGTGGCCCAAGGTTATAGTCAAGAAGAAGGTGTGGATTTCTACGAGACATTTAGTCCAGTGATAAAGCCAACAACAATTCGCCTCGTCATATCCATTGCCGTCTCGAAAGGGTGGGTTCTCCGGCAATTAGATATTAACAACGCCTTCCTCAACGGTGACCTCGACGAGGAAGTGTACATGGCTCAACCCAAAGGATTTGAACACCCGACGTACCCTTCTCATGTGTGTCGACTTCGAAAAGCCATTTACGGATTGAAACAAGCTCCAAGAGCATGGTTTAACAAACTCAAAGGCTATCTCGTCACTCACGGCTTCACCGCTTGTAAGTCCGACACATCCCTCTTTGTGCATGACTCACCAACAACTACAATTTATATCCTAGTGTATGTGGATGATTTAATCATCACGGGCAGCAACTCCGCCTTCATCAACAAGTTCATTCAAGGATTAGATCAGACCTTTGCCTTAAAAGATCTTGGCACTCTACATCAGTTCCTGGGGCTCGATATCACAAGATCAGGCAACATGCTCCAATTGTCCCAACACCACTACATACAAGAGATACTAAAACGGGTGCACATGGATGCCGCGTCACCGATCTCTACGCCGGCTGATCCACATGTGCGTTTAATCAAACAAGGGGAACCGTTTGACGATCCAAAGCTTTATCGTCAAACGGTTGGGTCACTTCAGTATGCTACAATCACAAGACCGGAGATTACATATGCTGTTAATAGAGTGTGTCAGTACATGCATGCACCGACGACGCAACATTGGCAAGCCGTGAAGAGGATACTAAGATATTTAAAAGGAACACTTACTCATTGTCTGCAATTCAAGTCCACTACAGCCTCTACGCTTTTAGCCTACTCAGATGCTGGGTGGATCTCCGATGCCGATGACAGCAAGTCTCAGTATGGTTATGCTATCTACCACAGATCCAATCTGATTAGTTGGACCTCAAGGAAACAAAAAGTTGTGGCGCGGTCTAGCACCGAGGCCGAGTACAGGTCTCTCGCTTACACTACGGCCGAACTTCTATGGTTAAGGCAACTATTTCAGGAGCTCAAAACCCCACTCACCGAGCCGCCTCTACTATTGTGTGATAACGTCGGTGCCATATTCATGAGTAAGAATCCAGTCATTCGCACTCGGTCAAAACATATCGCGCTCGACTTCCATTTTGTTCGAGATCAAATTGAGTCTAAGGAGCTATGCATATGTTATGTTTCCACAGTAGACCAAGTTGCAGACATCTTCACTAAGTCGCTCTCCAAAGATCGTCTACAAATGCTACGCTCCAAGCTTCAAGTCCACCCTGCCCTTGAGCTTGCTGGGGGGTGATAAGCATAAAATAACGACCTCCTAGCTTTACTCACAGTAGAAGATCGTGTACAGATTTAGTGGACTTAGTCCACCTTTTCCTTAGGAAAGTTTGTTTCTTTATTTTGTATATATTAAGACTTGAATCAATAAACAAAATCATCGTTCTATTCAAACACATATACAAAGTTACAACTACTACAAGGAAGAGAAGAACAAGGCTGAAACAGAGCAGGCTATACTAATTAACTACCACCTCCCCTACCGGCCGCCGCCGCTGCAGCACCTCCTCCGGATTCCGCATCCGCCGCAGTACCTCCTCCTCCTCTGGCTGTTTTCCAACGAAGGTAGCATCTCCAAATGCCGAATAAGGTAGCAGCTACTAGCACCATCCCAACCATAGAGATAGATAAGATGATCTGTTTACGTTTTGCTCATTTGACGATTCATCGCGGACAGAGGCACCACCATTATGTCTTAGAATCGAAAAAGGATGAAGAAGAAGTCTAATAATATGTGCCAATGGAGAACAGAATGTTATATTTATAGAGCTATGGAACTATATATAATATTCCTTTTCAATTTTTCATTGAAGAAAGAGGAGGAGTAATATTATATTATATTATATTTTTCCTATTTATTATTCAGTTTTTGCCTATATACTAAATAGGATAATTAAATTAATTATGGAAGAAAGAAGGGGATGAGATCAGCATCCAGTAATTTGTTGGTTTGGAAAGTTCCAAACTCATTTCCAACCATTAGATCTAGTTTGACCCTTTGACCAATCTAATGGTCCAGATTTGATAGGCACATTTAGGACTTTACACAAACAATTTAATTATTATATTTAATTTAAATATTTTATTATTATTTATTATTTAAATATTTTATTTTTTTTATTACCGTTGGCAACAACTTGTGGGTTATAGTGGCTCCTTTCGTCACTGCCGGAGGAGCCGCCGCCGGAGAACCTGCTGCTGCTGGACTCGGCATCGCCGCTGGAGCACCCGGGGCAGCACCTAGCGCTGCCGCTGCCGGATCCTTGCCATTCATGGCCGTCTTCGTTGTCTCCACCTTCGTCGCCTACATGCTCAATTCAAAATCAATATTGTATTCCCACAACTTAAGGTAGTCGCTGAGGACATTGAGCGACGCCGCGAGGAAGTCGCTGAAGTCCAGGGAGCTGTCTCTGCCGCCGTGGAGGAAGAACCGATACATGATCAATAAGTGGCTCGAGCCGTACCGCTGGACGCTGAATTCGGCGCCGGAGAGTTCGTTTCCAACAGCGATCGACCAAGTAGTCGGATTGAAAATGGAGCAAAGAGTTGATTATGATCGAGGTAGCGGAGTTGATGTTGGGGGATCTGACGGAGCAGGGGAGACGTTTCAGGCCGCAACGGTGGCCGGTGAACGACTGTCCGCCGTGGTTGGCTGAAAACGAAAAGCTATTATTTAGGTAATATTGAATTTTAATTATAACATATTTAATTACAAGTTTATTACCTTTTCTGTTACTTTGGTTCTTTAATCTTATTGCTCCATTTCGGTTTAGGCCTGCGTAATTAGGGCTTATTGCTTCTTTAATAATCGTTTGATTTTATTTCTTTAATTTTTATCCTAATTTTAATGCTGTTTCTTTTAAGAACTTTTACAGTTGTTTGTTATTCAAGGTAAGAACTTTTACAGTTGTTGGTTATGTCATTTATCATGATTTCTTACCCCTTTAACGACATTAATTAGGTTTGTGTTTTTGCTCGCGTTAATTTTCATACCCTTAATTACGGCATTTATTATGTTTCCCCCCTTTAAATTGCTTATAATTCATTTCTTTATATTGTTTTTTTTTTTTGATGAATTTTGTATATATATATAAATAAGGGGGAAAACTATACAAAGGTCCTAACCACTAAAACAAATCCCTGCCCAGAAGGGCCCCAAAATACACCCACCAAAAGAGAGGAAACCAAAAACAAGAGCAGCCATTCCCAATGAGTGCTGCACAGAGGAGGCCAATCCAAAGCAAAACCAGAAAAACCGGACCAAACAAACTACCGGGACTGCTCTTCTTAAAACACAGTCCCGCCCCTCCCCAGAAAACCAAAACCCTGACCAATCCTATCCAAACCTATCCCAAACATAAACATTTAGCCCGGGTCGAAAATAAAAGTGTTCCAAAGAGTAAGGTCAGCAGCAGTGAACAACCCATCTGAGCCTAACCATCTGCCAATGTTCCACAAAATCCTGCACACCACTTGCCTCTCTGTCTTCTTGATATCTGAAAAAATTCGAGCGTTCCTTTCCAGCCATAGAAACCAAAACACCCCATGGAGGATAACCTTTGAGACGTTTGGAAATGACGAGATGCAGTTCATTCCTTTCCAAGCACCAATCAGATTCCTCGCATCGTCGTTGCGAGGGCCGTACAATGAAAGTTTTGAACTTAGCTCATCCCAAATAGTCAGAGCAAAGGGGCACTGAAGAAATAAATGGTCGATAGACTCCAAATTCTTTTCGCACATCACACACCAGTTGGCCATAATCATACCTCTCCTTTGGAGGTTGTCCACCGAAGCAATTCTTCCATACCAAATCAGCCACATGAAGGTTTGAATTTTCGTAGGAACCGACTTAACCCAAATCACCTTCCTTGGAAAGCACTGCAAAGTAGGGTATCGGTCTGCAATCAAAGCTTTCCTCATTGACCTGACGGAGAATGTACCTGAACTTTCCAAAGGCCAAATCACAGAAGACGGGCCGGCAGAAATGTAGCCAGCTGGCAGCGAATCTAACAGCTCTACCAGCTGCTGCCACTCCACCAGCGCGCCGCCCCTAAGAGTTGTGCGGAGCGGAATGGACCATCCAGCACCTGTATCAGAAGGACAATGAGCATGAACACAAGAAAAAGAGGATTGTGCAGCAGCCGCAATTCTCGGGAAAGCCTCACCTAACCTCACCCCTCTAACCCAGTAATCCCACCAAAAATCACACAACCCACCCCCCCGGATCAAGGTAGCCGTGTTGCCAGAAAGTAGGGCCAAACGTGGTAATCCATCTCCAGATCGAGCAGCCCGCCGACCCCTCCGACCAACTTATCTGCCACTCGGAGCGCCCACTACCACACTTAACCAGCATCAACGATCTCCACCAGGCATTTCTCTCTGTCGCAAATCTCCAACACCATTTGCTCAGAAGGGCGGAATTAAGAACCCTCAGATCCTGAATTCCCAAACCTTCATTCGCCAGAGGAGCTTTAACCACTTTCCAAGCCACCCAATGAATTTTGTTACTCTGGAGCTCCCCGGCCCAAAGAAACTTACTCTGAAGGCTTTCCAACTTCTTAATAACCTGCACTGGTGCCTTAAACAGGGACATGAAGTAAATCGGCAAGTCGGAGAGAACGCTCTTAAGAAGAGCAACTCTTCCTCCGAGTGATAGGTATTTGGCTTTCCAACTCTGAACTTTTCTGTCCATGTTAGCCAAAACCGGCTCCCAAATCGCACTAGTGAATGACTTTGACCCAATCGGTAATCAAAGGTAATTCGTTGGGAACTCCGCCAGCTTACATCCAACAATATCCGCAAATCGGCTGCTCTCTAGAACTCTGCCGACAGGGAACAGAAAAGACTTGTGCAAATTAACTTTTAACCCCGTAACTGTCTCGAAACAGATCAAGGAAGCCACCACATTCTGTAACTGCTCAACCGAGGCATCGCAGAAGATCATAGCATCGTCCGCATACAAGATATGGGTAACCTCCCCCGCTTGCCCATCTTCATCCATACAGAAACCGGAGATAAGACCCGCCGCTTTGACCCTTTTCAGAATACCAGATAGCACCTCCATAACCGCAATGAACAAAAACGGGGAAAGAGAATCCCCTTGCCGCAAACCCCTCGAGCTGAAAAAGACGCAGTCGTGACACAACACCTAATACGATCGACCCAGCCAACTGGGAACCCCATTCTACCCAAAACTCCAAAGAGGCATTCCCAGTTGACATGGTCATACGCTTTCTCGATATCCAGCTTCAGTACCAACCCCGCCTTTCCACTCCTGCACGGGCATCAATCACCTCATTCACAACCAAGACTGCGTCCAAGATCTGTCGCTCTCCGACGAAAGCACATTGTTGTGAAGAGATCACCTCAGGCATTAACTCCTTCATCCTAGCCATTAGCAATTTTGAAATGATCTTGTAAATGCTGCCCACAAGACTAATAGGTCGGAGATCTCTGAAGTCACACACGTCATCCTTCTTTGGAATTAGGACTATGAAGGTGCTATTGATACTGTTTGGTAGCGAGACTCTATCAAAAAACTCCTTAACCGCTGTACAGACGTCCAATTTAACCACGCTCCAGTTCTTTTTAAAGAAGTCCATTGGGAAACCATCCGGTCCCGGTGCCTTCTGCCCCGCACAGCTTTTCACCACTCCCCAAATTTCCTCGTCTGTGATCCCTTGAAGAAGCGAACTCGTCCGCCCAAGAGCCAGAGACTTTGTGATTGCCAGAGGGGCGAAAGGACGTACGGTCTTAGTTTCCGTGTACAAAGCCTTATAGAAATTAACCGCTGCCTCCGCTATCCTAGGCTGTCCAACTAACTGAACACCATCCACCACCAAACCGTCCAGCTGTTTCTGCCTACGATTGTAGTTTGCGACCTGGTGAAAAAATTTTGTATTCCTATCCCCTTCCTTCAACCACCTTTCCCCTGCTTTCTGTTTCCAGCACACTTCTTCCCATTTCCACAGCCTATCCAGCCGACATTTCACTCCCATTCGCTTTCTTCGATCCTCTTCCGACAGAGTCCCTGATTCCTCCATCCTATCAAGCTCAGAAACCTCCTTCAAGCAATTCTCAATCTCCTTGTCAATTCTCTTGAAAACATTGACATTCCAAATCTTAAGGCTCCCTTTCAGCTCCTTCAACTTCTTTGCAACTAGGAACAGACTATCTCTAGCAGTCCTTGGCTGACCCCAACAATCTTGCAAGAAGCTGACAAACTCATCATGCTCTAGCCACATACACTCAAACTTCCAGGGTCTAGAAACCCTTGGGACCCCCGTACATTCGACAACAAGAGGGGAGTGATCCGAACACACCCGTGGCAAGGCCCTGAGACTACACCCGAGAAACTGAGCTTCC